>JAKFHU010000945.1:0-11944 GCA_023783475.1 Daubentonia madagascariensis
GACATGGTCGTAGCTAGTGGGCTAATGGCCTATATAAAGCTCTTTCATATTAAAGCACGTCTATTCTCAGCAAAGGGCAGACAAATGACCACTTGGGTTCAGGGCTGTTTAGATATGTGTATGGAAGCATTATTGTCAGTTGGTTCTCAAAGCTCTGAATAGCAAACATGTCAAATAGAGAGGAGCTTTTTCTATTCTTTGTAGACCAAGCTTCTCTGGTCCTATCGCAAAGCATTTGGTGGAGAAAGAATGTCATATTGTACCAAGCGGGTTAGCGGCGAAAATCAAGCTGTTTCCTTTGGAAACACATATGCTCCCTGAAAGGAAGCAGCTAGATGATCTGTTGTATATAGGTTTGCTTAACTCTCTGCAGGGAAGTATTCTTTCTGTTTGTTTTCTCATGCTTCCCCAAGTAAAGTATTTACATGGAGATGCTTATGGTAGGATGGCGTACTTCATTTCTGTGGAAGAATTCGATCTCTGGCCCTATTTCCAAGGCTCTAAGAGTAGAAGTATGACTATTTTGTAGGAAGAGGGCAAATGGGCAATATGATGGTATTTCCAATGAAAACCCCTCTATGATGTCACGGAAAGCAGCTGGGTGTTCACTTTGACACAAGATATCCTAACTCTGTTATGGAGGTAGAATTGGCAGACGCTTCACACATACTTGATTAGAAAAACACTCCCACTATCAGGTAGCTCAGAGAAAGGATGCCACCTAACAGAAGGACCCCCAGAGTCACTGGTAACAAGTCTCAACTTCTGACTATACATGAAGGGCCTTTTTAAAAAAACTCGGTTGGTTGGAGGACATAAAATCGTCTCAAGTGAACACACCTCCAACGTAGGAAAGATAGCAGCTCGACCCTCCGTTCTGTACAGGTTGGCTTAAATCTCTGTATGGAAGCCTTATAAACAGTTTGTCACATTGCTCTCAATGAGGAAATGATTTCTCTCAGAGATGGTTCTTCAAGGCTATGCACTGCCATCAGGTTTGGGGTCGGATCCTGCAGTGATACATCAAAGCTTCTCAGTGGAGAAGCAGGGCATGTTCGTATTAAGAGAGTCACTCAGCAATGGCAACATGTACGAAGTCCAAAAGCTTCCGTCCTCTGAGAGAAAGCAGCCAGAATTTCGTCTGTGCTCAGGATTGCATAAATCTGTGTATGGCAGCCAAGGGTACGATTTCTTCTCGCTTTCTTTCTAGTAAAAGTAAGAGAGAAAAGCTTCCCATGGGAATGGACGGAGTTTCATTAGTAGTCTCCGATGCACTGGTCATTTTTGTAGCCTTCTACGTAGAGAAGTAGTAAAATTTCGCAGGAATCGGGATAACGGAGAGTACCAAGGTTTTTCAAGGTAAAACGATTTTTTTCACAGCAAGAATATATCCAGACGTTCAGATTGGTACAGCTTAGATTATATCTCTGTATGGAAATATTATATAGAGGTTTTTATTTGTCTCGTCTTCCTTACGGAAAGGAATTATCATAGAGACGCTTCCTCAGGGCGTGTACTGCTTTTTCTTGGTAGGACTCCCTTCTCTGGTGCTGCTTGCTAGATTCCAAGTGGCGAGGATGGCATTTTCGTGTCAAGCAGGGAATTTGATGATATAAGGCTATTTCAAAGGAAAACACGCCTCGTCTTCGAGAGACAAGAGGTATACGATTAATTGTTTTGATGACTGTTAATCTGTGTAGAGAAGAAGTATTGTCAGTGTGTTCTCATGTCATTCAAACAGCAAAAGTGCCAAAGAGAGAAACACCTTTGTGGAAGTGTACTATTTGTATGTGGATTGTGATTCTCTGGTGAGATTTCAATCTTGTTATTGCAGAAGTTCTGCAATTTCGTACAAAGCGGGTTTATGGAGAATACACAGTTGTTTTCAGTGAAAACACCTCTAATCTCTTAAAAAAGGAACTAGGTGTTCCTTTGGAGAGAGGTTGGCTTCAGTCTCTCTGTAAAGGGAGCACTTTTGTAGAATTTCACGGGCTTCCATAAGGAAAAGGAGTCCCAAAGAGACGCTCCTTTGAGAAGTGCACTTCGTTTCCGTGGCAGAATCCGATTCTCTTGTAGCCGTTCCGTGATTCCAACTGGAGAGGAAGGAGATTTTGGTAGAAAGTAGGAAAGCAGAACTTATGCAGCCATTTCTAAGGCATATGGTCTTACTCAATGAGAGAAAGCACCTACAAGGTCAGATGTTCACCGGTTACCTGAACTATTTGAGAGAGCACAGAATGTACGGTCTGTTCCCACGTGATTAGATTAGAAGAGTGAGTCAGAGAGTCAAGTGATCCCGAGGATGTGTGCTGAATTTCAGGTGTAGATCTAGATTGACTGATAACACGTCCAAGCTTGTGAGGGAAGAGGAATGGGAAATTAGTTAACATCGTTCAGCTGGGGGCCGTAAAAGAGACCCAAGAGAAAACACTTCTACTCAATGAAAGGTAGCAGCTGGATGTTCAGTTGTGTCCTGCTTGTGTTAAATCTGTGTATGGAAACATTACGAAGAGAGTATCTTCCTAGCCTTCTACAAGTAAATGTAGTCTGAGAGAGATGCTTCATCTAGGAACAGTCCTGTGTTCTGCGTTGTGACCCGGTAATCTCTTCAGGTTTTAAAGCCTCTAAGTGGAAAGAAGGACTTAGGCGTAGCAAGTGGGTTATGTGGCAAGGGAAACATGTACACAGTCAAAACACTCGAATTTCCTGAGAGAAAGCAGCTGGAAGTTCACCTGTGTTCAGGATTGGGCTAATCTGTGTATGGAACACTCATGTTCAGTTAGTTCTCCCTTGCTTCGATGCGTAGCAGGGGACACATGGAAAAGCATCCCTATGGAGTGTACACACTTTCAGTTGTAGAACCAGGTTCACGGGTCACATGTGTACCCTCTAATTGGAGAAGAAGCACAATTTCGTACGAAGCGGGAAAATGGAAAATATACAGTTATTCGTGGTTGAAACAGTTTAATTCCCAGGAAGTAAACAGGTAGATGTTCACTTTGGTACAGTTCTGCTGAAACTCTGCATGAAATTGTAGGTACTGGGTTTTTCCCTAGGGATCCATCACTAAAAGAATCGTCATAGAGATGCTTCCTTAGGATGCCTAGAGTGTGTCCGGTGCAGAAACACTTTCTCCATTGATACTTGTAACACTAAGTCCAGGGGATTGACATGGTCGTAGCTAGTGGGCTAATGGCCTATATAAAGCTCTTTCATATTAAAGCACGTCTATTCTCAGCAAAGGGCAGACAAATGACCACTTGGGTTCAGGGCTGTTTAGATATGTGTATGGAAGCATTATTGTCAGTTGGTTCTCAAAAGCTCTGAATAGCAAACATGTCAAATAGAGAGGAGCTTTTTCTATTCTTTGTAGACCAAGCTTCTCTGGTCCTATCGCAAAGCATTTGGTGGAGAAAGAATGTCATATTGTACCAAGCGGGTTAGCGGCGAAAATCAAGCTGTTTCCTTTGGAAACACATATGCTCCCTGAAAGGAAGCAGCTAGATGATCTGTTGTATATAGGTTTGCTTAACTCTCTGCAGGGAAGTATTCTTTCTGTTTGTTTTCTCATGCTTCCCCAAGTAAAGTATTTACATGGAGATGCTTATGGTAGGATGGCGTACTTCATTTCTGTGGAAGAATTCGATCTCTGGCCCTATTTCCAAGGCTCTAAGAGTAGAAGTATGACTATTTTGTAGGAAGAGGGCAAATGGGCAATATGATGGTATTTCCAATGAAAACCCCTCTATGATGTCACGGAAAGCAGCTGGGTGTTCACTTTGACACAAGATATCCTAACTCTGTTATGGAGGTAGAATTGGCAGACGCTTCACACATACTTGATTAGAAAAACACTCCCACTATCAGGTAGCTCAGAGAAAGGATGCCACCTAACAGAAGGACCCCCAGAGTCACTGGTAACAAGTCTCAACTTCTGACTATACATGAAGGGCCTTTTTAAAAAAACTCGGTTGGTTGGAGGACATAAAATCGTCTCAAGTGAACACACCTCCAACGTAGGAAAGATAGCAGCTCGACCCTCCGTTCTGTACAGGTTGGCTTAAATCTCTGTATGGAAGCCTTATAAACAGTTTGTCACATTGCTCTCAATGAGGAAATGATTTCTCTCAGAGATGGTTCTTCAAGGCTATGCACTGCCATCAGGTTTGGGGTCGGATCCTGCAGTGATACATCAAAGCTTCTCAGTGGAGAAGCAGGGCATGTTCGTATTAAGAGAGTCACTCAGCAATGGCAACATGTACGAAGTCCAAAAGCTTCCGTCCTCTGAGAGAAAGCAGCCAGAATTTCGTCTGTGCTCAGGATTGCATAAATCTGTGTATGGCAGCCAAGGGTACGATTTCTTCTCGCTTTCTTCTAGTAAAAGTAAGAGAGAAAAGCTTCCCAATGGGAATGGACGGAGTTTCATTAGTAGTCTCCGATGCACTGGTCATTTTTGTAGCCTTCTACGTAGAGAAGTAGTAAAATTTCGCAGGAATCGGATAACGGAGAGTACCAAGGTTTTTCAAGGTAAAACGATTTTTTTCACAGCAAGAATATATCCAGACGTTCAGATTGGTACAGCTTAGATTATATCTCTGTATGGAAATATTATATAGAGGTTTTTATTTGTCTCGTCTTCCTTACGGAAAGGAATTATCATAGAGACGCTTCCTCAGGGCGTGTACTGCTTTTTCTTGGTAGGACTCCCTTCTCTGGTGCTGCTTGCTAGATTCCAAGTGGCGAGGATGGCATTTTCGTGTCAAGCAGGGAATTTGATGATATAAGGCTATTTCAAAGGAAAACACGCCTCGTCTTCGAGAGACAAGAGGTATACGATTAATTGTTTTGATGACTGTTAATCTGTGTAGAGAAGAAGTATTGTCAGTGTGTTCTCATGTCATTCAAACAGCAAAAGTGCCAAAGAGAAACACCTTTGTGGAAGTGTACTATTTGTATGTGGATTGTGATTCTCTGGTGAGATTTCAATCTTGTTATTGCAGAAGTTCTGCAATTTCGTACAAAGCGGGTTTATGGAGAATACACAGTTGTTTTCAGTGAAAACACCTCTAATCTCTTAAAAAAAGGAACTAGGTGTTCCTTTGGAGAGAGGTTGGCTTCAGTCTCTCTGTAAAGGGAGCACTTTTGTAGAATTTCACGGGCTTCCATAAGGAAAAGGAGTCCCAAAGAGACGCTCCTTTGAGAAGTGCACTTCGTTTCCGTGGCAGAATCCGATTCTCTTGTAGCCGTTCCGTGATTCCAACTGGAGAGGAAGGAGATTTTGGTAGAAAGTAGGAAAGCAGAACTTATGCAGCCATTTCTAAGGCATATGGTCTTACTCAATGAGAGAAAGCACCTACAAGGTCAGATGTTCACCGGTTACCTGAACTATTTGAGAGAGCACAGAATGTACGGTCTGTTCCCACGTGATTAGATTAGAAGAGTGAGTCAGAGAGTCAAGTGATCCCGAGGATGTGTGCTGAATTTCAGGTGTAGATCTAGATTGACTGATAACACGTCCAAGCTTGTGAGGGAAGAGGAATGGGAAATTAGTTAACATCGTTCAGCTGGGGGCCGTAAAAGAGACCCAAGAGAAAACACTTCTACTCAATGAAAGGTAGCAGCTGGATGTTCAGTTGTGTCCTGCTTGTGTTAAATCTGTGTATGGAAACATTACGAAGAGAGTATCTTCCTAGCCTTCTACAAGTAAATGTAGTCTGAGAGAGATGCTTCATCTAGGAACAGTCCTGTGTTCTGCGTTGTGACCCGGTAATCTCTTCAGGTTTTAAAGCCCTTCTAAGTGGAAAAGAAGGACTTAGGCGTAGCAAGTGGGTTATGTGGCAAGGGAAACATGTACACAGTCAAAACACTCGAATTTCCTGAGAGAAAGCAGCTGGAAGTTCACCTGTGTTCAGGATTGGGCTAATCTGTGTATGGAACACTCATGTTCAGTTAGTTCTCCCTTGCTTCGATGCGTAGCAGGGGACACATGGAAAAGCATCCCTATGGAGTGTACACACTTTCAGTTGTAGAACCAGGTTCACGGGTCACATGTGTACCCTCTAATTGGAGAAGAAGCACAATTTCGTACGAAGCGGGAAAATGGAAAATATACAGTTATTCGTGGTTGAAACAGTTTAATTCCCAGGAAGTAAACAGGTAGATGTTCACTTTGGTACAGTTCTGCTGAAACTCTGCATGAAATTGTAGGTACTGGGTTTTTCCCTAGGGATCCATCACTAAAAGAATCGTCATAGAGATGCTTCCTTAGGATGCCTAGAGTGTGTCCGGTGCAGAAACACTTTCTCCATTGATACTTGTAACACTAAGTCCAGGGGATTGACATGGTCGTAGCTAGTGGGCTAATGGCCTATATAAAGCTCTTTCATATTAAAGCACGTCTATTCTCAGCAAAGGGCAGACAAATGACCACTTGGGTTCAGGGCTGTTTAGATATGTGTATGGAAGCATTATTGTCAGTTGGTTCTCAAAAGCTCTGAATAGCAAACATGTCAAATAGAGAGGAGCTTTTTCTATTCTTTGTAGACCAAGCTTCTCTGGTCCTATCGCAAAGCATTTGGTGGAGAAAGAATGTCATATTGTACCAAGCGGGTTAGCGGCGAAAATCAAGCTGTTTCCTTTGGAAACACATATGCTCCCTGAAAGGAAGCAGCTAGATGATCTGTTGTATATAGGTTTGCTTAACTCTCTGCAGGGAAGTATTCTTTCTGTTTGTTTTCTCATGCTTCCCCAAGTAAAGTATTTACATGGAGATGCTTATGGTAGGATGGCGTACTTCATTTCTGTGGAAGAATTCGATCTCTGGCCCTATTTCCAAGGCTCTAAGAGTAGAAGTATGACTATTTTGTAGGAAGAGGGCAAATGGGCAATATGATGGTATTTCCAATGAAAACCCCTCTATGATGTCACGGAAAGCAGCTGGGTGTTCACTTTGACACAAGATATCCTAACTCTGTTATGGAGGTAGAATTGGCAGACGCTTCACACATACTTGATTAGAAAAACACTCCCACTATCAGGTAGCTCAGAGAAAGGATGCCACCTAACAGAAGGACCCCCAGAGTCACTGGTAACAAGTCTCAACTTCTGACTATACATGAAGGGCCTTTTTAAAAAAACTCGGTTGGTTGGAGGACATAAAATCGTCTCAAGTGAACACACCTCCAACGTAGGAAAGATAGCAGCTCGACCCTCCGTTCTGTACAGGTTGGCTTAAATCTCTGTATGGAAGCCTTATAAACAGTTTGTCACATTGCTCTCAATGAGGAAATGATTTCTCTCAGAGATGGTTCTTCAAGGCTATGCACTGCCATCAGGTTTGGGGTCGGATCCTGCAGTGATACATCAAAGCTTCTCAGTGGAGAAGCAGGGCATGTTCGTATTAAGAGAGTCACTCAGCAATGGCAACATGTACGAAGTCCAAAAGCTTCCGTCCTCTGAGAGAAAGCAGCCAGAATTTCGTCTGTGCTCAGGATTGCATAAATCTGTGTATGGCAGCCAAGGGTACGATTTCTTCTCGCTTTCTTTCTAGTAAAAGTAAGAGAGAAAAGCTTCCCATGGGAATGGACGGAGTTTCATTAGTAGTCTCCGATGCACTGGTCATTTTTGTAGCCTTCTACGTAGAGAAGTAGTAAAATTTCGCAGGAATCGGGATAACGGAGAGTACCAAGGTTTTTCAAGGTAAAACGATTTTTTTCACAGCAAGAATATATCCAGACGTTCAGATTGGTACAGCTTAGATTATATCTCTGTATGGAAATATTATATAGAGGTTTTTATTTGTCTCGTCTTCCTTACGGAAAGGAATTATCATAGAGACGCTTCCTCAGGGCGTGTACTGCTTTTTCTTGGTAGGACTCCCTTCTCTGGTGCTGCTTGCTAGATTCCAAGTGGCGAGGATGGCATTTTCGTGTCAAGCAGGGAATTTGATGATATAAGGCTATTTCAAAGGAAAACACGCCTCGTCTTCGAGAGACAAGAGGTATACGATTAATTGTTTTGATGACTGTTAATCTGTGTAGAGAAGAAGTATTGTCAGTGTGTTCTCATGTCATTCAAACAGCAAAAGTGCCAAAGAGAGAACACCTTTGTGGAAGTGTACTATTTGTATGTGGATTGTGATTCTCTGGTGAGATTTCAATCTTGTTATTGCAGAAGTTCTGCAATTTCGTACAAAGCGGGTTTATGGAGAATACACAGTTGTTTTCAGTGAAAACACCTCTAATCTCTTAAAAAAGGAACTAGGTGTTCCTTTGGAGAGAGGTTGGCTTCAGTCTCTCTGTAAAGGGAGCACTTTTGTAGAATTTCACGGGCTTCCATAAGGAAAAGGAGTCCCAAAGAGACGCTCCTTTGAGAAGTGCACTTCGTTTCCGTGGCAGAATCCGATTCTCTTGTAGCCGTTCCGTGATTCCAACTGGAGAGGAAGGAGATTTTGGTAGAAAGTAGGAAAGCAGAACTTATGCAGCCATTTCTAAGGCATATGGTCTTACTCAATGAGAGAAAGCACCTACAAGGTCAGATGTTCACCGTTACCTGAACTATTTGAGAGAGCACAGAATGTACGGTCTGTTCCCACGTGATTAGATTAGAAGAGTGAGTCAGAGAGTCAAGTGATCCCGAGGATGTGTGCTGAATTTCAGGTGTAGATCTAGATTGACTGATAACACGTCCAAGCTTGTGAGGGAAGAGGAATGGGAAATTAGTTAACATCGTTCAGCTGGGGGCCGTAAAAGAGACCCACTAGAAAACACTTCTACTCAATGAAAGGTAGCAGCTGGATGTTCAGTTGTGTCCTGCTTGTGTTAAATCTGTGTATGGAAACATTACGAAGAGAGTATCTTCCTAGCCTTCTACAAGTAAATGTAGTCTGAGAGAGATGCTTCATCTAGGAAGAGTCCTGTGTTCTGCGTTGTGACCCGGTAATCTCTTCAGGTTTTAAAGCCTCTAAGTGGAAAAGAAGGACTTAGGCGTAGCAAGTGGGTTATGTGGCAAGGGAAACATGTACACAGTCAAAACACTCGAATTTCCTGAGAGAAAGCAGCTGGAAGTTCACCTGTGTTCAGGATTGGGCTAATCTGTGTATGGAACACTCATGTTCAGTTAGTTCTCCCTTGCTTCGATGCGTAGCAGGGGACACATGGAAAAGCATCCCTATGGAGTGTACACACTTTCAGTTGTAGAACCAGGTTCACGGGTCACATGTGTACCCTCTAATTGGAGAAGAAGCACAATTTCGTACGAAGCGGGAAAATGGAAAATATACAGTTATTCGTGGTTGAAACAGTTTAATTCCCAGGAAGTAAACAGGTAGATGTTCACTTTGGTACAGTTCTGCTGAAACTCTGCATGAAATTGTAGGTACTGGGTTTTTCCCTAGGGATCCATCACTAAAAGAATCGTCATAGAGATGCTTCCTTAGGATGCCTAGAGTGTGTCCGGTGCAGAAACACTTTCTCCATTGATACTTGTAACACTAAGTCCAGGGGATTGACTGGTCGTAGCTAGTGGGCTAATGGCCTATATAAAGCTCTTTCATATTAAGCACGTCTATTCTCAGCAAAGGGCAGACAAATGACCACTTGGGTTCAGGGCTGTTTAGATATGTGTATGGAAGCATTATTGTCAGTTGGTTCTCAAAAGCTCTGAATAGCAAACATGTCAAATAGAGAGGAGCTTTTTCTATTCTTTGTAGACCAAGCTTCTCTGGTCCTATCGCAAAGCATTTGGTGGAGAAAGAATGTCATATTGTACCAAGCGGGTTAGCGGCGAAAAACAAGCTGTTTCCTTTGGAAACACATATGCTCCCTGAAAGGAAGCAGCTAGATGATCTGTTGTATATAGGTTTGCTTAACTCTCTGCAGGGAAGTATTCTTTCTGTTTGTTTTCTCATGCTTCCCCAAGTAAAGTATTTACATGGAGATGCTTATGGTAGGATGGCGTACTTCATTTCTGTGGAAGAATTCGATCTCTGGCCCTATTTCCAAGGCTCTAAGAGTAGAAGTATGACTATTTTGTAGGAAGAGGGCAAATGGGCAATATGATGGTATTTCCAATGAAAACCCCTCTATGATGTCACGGAAAGCAGCTGGTGGTTCACTTTGACACAAGATAACCTAACTCTGTTATGGAGGTAGAATTGGCAGACGCTTCACACATACTTGATTAGAAAAACACTCCCACTATCAGGTAGCTCAGAGAAAGGATGCCACCTAACAGAAGGACCCCCAGAGTCACTGGTAACAAGTCTCAACTTCTGACTATACATGAAGGGCCTTTTTAAAAAAACTCGGTTGGTTGGAGGACATAAAATCGTCTCAAGTGACACACCTCCAACGTAGGAAAGATAGCAGCTCGACCCTCCGTTCTGTACAGGTTGCTTAATCTCTGTATGAGCCTTATAACTTTGTCACATGCCTCATGAGAATATTCTCTCAGAGATGTTCTTCAAGGCTATGCACTGCCATCAGGTTTGGGTCGGATCCTGCAGTGATGACACTCAAAGGCTGTCTCAGGTTTTGGGGAAGCAGGGCATGTTCGTATTAAGAGAGTCACTCAGCAATGGCAACATGTACGAAGTCCAAAAGCTTCCGTCCTCTGAGAGAAAGCAGCCAGAATTTCGTCTGTGCTCAGGATTGCATAAATCTGTGTATGGCAGCCAAGGGTACGATTTCTTCTCGCTTTCTTTCTAGTAAAAGTAAGAGAGAAAAGCTTCCCAATGGGAATGGACGGAGTTTCATTAGTAGTCTCCGATGCACTGGTCATTTTTGTAGCCTTCTACGTAGAGAAGTAGTAAAATTTCGCAGGAATCGGGATAACGGAGAGTACCAAGGTTTTTCAAGGTAAAACGATTTTTTTCACAGCAAGAATATATCCAGACGTTCAGATTGGTACAGCTTAGATTATATCTCTGTATGGAAATATTATATAGAGGTTTTTATTTGTCTCGTCTTCCTTACGGAAAGGAATTATCATAGAGACGCTTCCTCAGGGCGTGTACTGCTTTTTCTTGGTAGGACTCCCTTCTCTGGTGCTGCTTGCTAGATTCCAAGTGGCGAGGATGGCATTTTCGTGTCAAGCAGGGAATTTGATGATATAAGGCTATTTCAAAGGAAAACACGCCTCGTCTTCGAGAGACAAGAGGTATACGATTAATTGTTTTGATGACTGTTAATCTGTGTAGAGAAGAAGTATTGTCAGTGTGTTCTCATGTCATTCAAACAGCAAAAGTGCCAAAGAGAGAAACACCTTTGTGGAAGTGTACTATTTGTATGTGGATTGTGATTCTCTGGTGAGATTTCAATCTTGTTATTGCAGAAGTTCTGCAATTTCGTACAAAGCGGGTTTATGGAGAATACACAGTTGTTTTCAGTGAAAACACCTCTAATCTCTTAAAAAAAGGAACTAGGTGTTCCTTTGGAGAGAGGTTGGCTTCAGTCTCTCTGTAAAGGGAGCACTTTTGTAGAATTTCACGGGCTTCCATAAGGAAAAGGAGTCCCAAAGAGACGCTCCTTTGAGAAGTGCACTTCGTTTCCGTGGCAGAATCCGATTCTCTTGTAGCCGTTCCGTGATTCCAACTGGAGAGGAAGGAGATTTTGGTAGAAAGTAGGAAAGCAGAACTTATGCAGCCATTTCTAAGGCATATGGTCTTACTCAATGAAGAAGCACCTACAGGTCAGATGTTCACCGGTTACCTGAACTATTTGAGAGAGCACAGAATGTACGGTCTGTTCCACGTGATTAGATTAGAAGAGTGAGTCAGAGAGTCAAGTGATCCCGAGGATGTGTGCTGAATTTCAGGTGTAGATCTAGATTGACTGATAACACGTCCAAGCTTGTGAGGAAGAGGAATGGGAATTAGTTAACATCGTTCAGCTGGGGCCGTAAAGAGACCCAAGAGAAACACTTCTACTCAATGAAAGGTAGTTGC
>JAKFHU010000946.1:0-25146 GCA_023783475.1 Daubentonia madagascariensis
ACCGAAACAAGCTTTTCATTTTCCTCCACGAGTGAAGCCAAACCCGGAAAAGACGAACTCCGCTCTATCATTCAAAAGAACAAAAATTATTCACTTGGGGCACTTTTCTTTCTCCCCCCTAAGCCCTTTTGACAAAAATTTCTCTTCCTCTTCCCCCTTAAATCTTTGACATTACAATCAATCTAAATCTCAAATATATTGTCACACTTTTCCCTTTGGGGTGCTTTTCTGTTGATTCGCTTTTGTAATCACATCATGTCTGAACAATTGATTTTGCCCCCTCACTCATGTGGTTAAACCCGTGCACATCGACGGGGGGCTGCTTTCAATTGAATAAAGGTGTTCTTTTAAAGGGGGGGATATTGTCCCTGTCCTGCTTTCCTCATAAACTCTTTCCCCCCATTGAAGGCCAAAATTCACCGGGTACGATTTTTCTCAGAAGAGCAAGCACCCCGAATTAATATCCCCTTTTTGACTTGTTTCCTTGGAACCTGTGAAAAACCCACAAAAATCACCTTCCCCAGACAGAATGAAGCCAACAAAAAACCACGATCACCCGTTTTTTCTCCGAATTAAATTTTCATTTAAAGCAGCTCTATATTCTCCATTAACCCATTTTTAAAAAATTACAGACTTCTCAATGAAATTTGAAATATTTCCGGTTAATCTGGTCTACATCAATATAAGTTCCCAACAAAGTTTGTTTTGGCACTTTTTTTTTTGGTCTCTGGAACACGACAATAGGCTTCCATACACAGATTTAAACAACCTCAACCAACTGATCATGGACCTGGTCTCTCTCAGTTAATACAACTGGGTTCCTTTCACGTACTTTATATTGTCAAAGTTCCCTTTTTGCTACCAAAAAGCCATCCTCTTCCGCTTGGAAACTTGCCAATTAGCAACAGAAAATGGGGTCCCACAAAAAAAATGCCGTACACATCCTGAGGGAGCATCTCTGTGAGAATTCCTTATATAGAACCCAGGAACAAATACCTGTACGAATACTTCCATACAGGGATTTAGCAAATCTGCACCACACAGAACCTCTAGAGGTTTTCTCCTGTGAAGTAGATTGCTTCACTGGAAAGAACTTTAGACTATCCTTTATCCCACCTTTTCTGCAAATTTCACTACTTCCCACTTTCGAAGATTGGAACGTTTCAGGCATCTGGTCACAAAATTACACTGTAAATTCCATTTGGAGGCATTTCTCTGTGTTTTTTGATTAAAGCAAGTGAGAAGAAAGTGTAATTTTGGCTTCCTACACAGATTTAGGCCCTCCAGATACCAAAGGAAGTCTAGCTGCTTTCTCTCAGAGAATGGAAGTGTTGAGATTTGTACGTGTGTACTGTTGCCGATTACCCTTTCGGAACGAGCATTTCCTTCTTTTCCCTTAGAAGTTCGAAGTGTTGCCAGATAATCCGGCTCTAAATCTGAAGGCCTACACACCTTGAAGAGGTTTCTTCTGGAAAACTTAATTTGAGGGCTCTATGGACAAATGTGTAAAGTTTCCATACAGAATGAAGCCAACCTGTGCACTACTGATCACTAGCTGCTTTCTTCATACATGGAAGCGTGTTCACTTGAGACTTGTATGTCCTCCACCAACCGGTTTTTTGAAATTGCCCTTTTACTTACTCAGAACTGACAACGCCCAAAAGACGGGTCCCTTTGAAAGCTAGCACACACCCTATAGTTGCCTGAAAATGGGACTGTTTGTTTCACCAAGCATTGTGAAGAGACTGTCAATTATCTTGCATACACAGAGTCAGGATAACTGTTAGAGGTGAACATGTCCCAAAAGTTCCAACCTGAACATCTAGGTGTTTCTTCCCAGGAATTAAATTGTTTTAACTGGGAACAACTTTATGATCTCCATTTTCCCGATTTGTACGAAATAGGAGTACTTCTAAACTTAGAGCTTCGTAATGTGACCCGTGAACCTTGGTCTACAAGCGAAAATGTGTACACTACCAAAAGGATGCTATTCCACGTGACCTATGCCACCGATGAAAGCAAGAGGGAAGAAACTGTTCCTTTGTTTTCCATACTCAGATTTTTGCATTCCTCAACACAGGTGAACTTCCATCTGCTTTCTGTCTGAAAATGGGATTGTTATGACTTTGGAAATATTTCCTTGCCAAATTGACCCGCTTGCTACGAATATGTCCTTCTTTTCCACTTTGAAGGTTTCAACTCTCACTAGATTATCTGGTTACCAATCAGAACGTCGGAATGTTCCCAGGTGAAGCATCTCTTTGAGGCAACATTTACTTGGAGAAGGCTACGAAACAAAGCCTTTGTCATATTTCCATCCACAGAGTGAAGCCAACCAGGAAACGACTGAACATCCACTGCTATCATTCAAAGAACATAGTGTTTTCCCTTTGGGGCACTTTTCTGTCTCCCCAGCTAAGCCTTTTGACAAAATTTTCTCTTCCTCTTTCCCCTTAAAACCTAGACATGACAATCAATCTAAATCTACAACTGATATTTTGCACACTTCCCCTTTAGGTGCCTGTCTTGGGGGGGGGGGTTCCTTTGACACATCATGTCTAACGATTTACTTTCTCCCCCTCACTTGGGTTAATTAAAACCTTTTCCCCCAAGTTGGGGGTGCTTTAATTGAAAAAAAGGGTGTTCATTTGAAGGGTATATTTCTCCTTCCTGTTTCTCCCCAATTCTTCCTCGCCATTGAAAGGCCCCCAAAAGCCCCCCGGGCAAAAAAGGGTTTTCCCAAAAGCAAGCGCACCCAATTAATTCTCTTTCTACTTTTTACCATGGGCCTGTAAAAACCAACGAAAAATCCTTCCCCCGACAAAAGAACCAACAAAAAAACCCTGATCCCTTTTTTTCTCCGAATTAAAAGTTTTCATTCAAAACTCTATTTTCTCCTTAACCCCTTGTCAAATTCGACTTCCCCCAAAAAATTTTAAATATTACCATTTTTTCTGGACACATCTAATTAAAATTTTCCCCAACATGCTTCTGCTTTTGGATTTTGCTTTTTAGTCACTGTGAACCACTACAAAGTGCTTCCCCCCGATTAAACAATCCTCAACCAATGATCAGGGGCCGGGCCCCTCTCATTAACAAAGGGGGTTTCCCTTTTACTATTTTTTATTGCAAAATTCCCTTGTCTCCAAAAAAGCCTCCTCTCGCGGAATCGCAATTAGCCAAAATGGGTCCCACAAAAAAAACGGGACACACCGAGGAGCATCTCTGTGGAATTCCTTTATTTTTAAACCCAGGAAAATACCTTCAAATACTTCCAAAAAGGGGTTTTCAAATCTGCCCCACACAGAACTTAGGGGTTTTTTTCCCGTAAGTAATTGCTTCCGGGAAAAACTTAACATCCCTTTTTCCCCTTTCTCAAAAATTTACTACTCGCCACTTTGAAATTGGAAAAGTTTCCGGGCATCTAGGTTACAAATTACCTGTAAAATTCCATTTGAGGCATTTCTCTGTTTTTATGATAAAGCAAATGAGAAAAGTGTTTTGGGCTTCCTACAGATTAGGGCTCCAGATACCAAAGATCCTACTGCTTTCTCCAGAGAAGGAAGTGTTGGAAAAATTTTTTCGGTTTACTTTGCCGATTGACCCTTTTTGGAACGACATTTCCTTCTTTTCCTCTTAACTTTGAATCTTTCCGATTTCCCCTCTAAAAAAAGAAGGCGCACACCCTTGAAGGGGTGTTCTTGAGAAAAAAATTAAATTGTAGAGGCTCATTTTACAAAGTGTGTACAAGTTTCCATACAAGAATAAGCCACCCTTTCACTTCTGATCTCTACTGCTTTTGTTCTACTGGAAGCGTGTTCACTTGAGACAATTGTAGTCCTCCAAACCCCAAACCGGTTTTTTGGGAAATTGCCTTTTACTTCCAAAAGGGACACAGGCCGGCCCCCCGAAAGACTGGGTCCCCTTTTTTAAAGCAGGGGGCCACACCTATGAGTTGCCTGAATAGGGACTGTTTGTTTCACCAGAGATGTGTGAAGAGACTGTCAATTAATCTTGCATACACAGAGTCAGGATAACATTGTGTAGGTGAACATGTCCTGCTTTCCAACGAGAAAGAAGTTTTCATGTGAAACAGCTTATGTTGGCAATTGCCTGCCTTTTCGTACAAACTTGTCATTCTTCTGACCTAGAAGCTTGGAAATATTACCAGAGAAACAATTCTTCCATAGAAGGAAGTACACGTCCCTATAGAAACCAGCTCCTTGACATTCTTAAACAACGGAGACATGTAAAAAGAACAGAAAGAAACCCTCCATATGGAGAGTTACGCTACCCATATGCAACTGATCACCCACCCTGCTTCCCTTTCAGGGGTGAGGAATTTCCTTGCCATGGGAAACAGATTTATATTATCCACTAACCCACTTCATACGAACTTACATATTTTCTCCACTAAATGTTTTAAGAAATGACCAGAGAAGCTGAGGCTACTCAGGAAAGCAGTATGCTTCCTCCAAGATTCTGCCCTATTTGACATGTTTTGCCATTCGTAGCTTGGGAGAACAAAGTGGCCATCCTACTTCCAAACATCTATCTGTCCTGAACACAGGTTCATCTACCGGCCCTTTGTCCTAGAGCAGATGTTTTAAAGTGGAAAAAAGCGTTATGTAGGCCGTTTACCCCCCGCTTGCTGCGGCCGTCTCATTCCTCTCCCCTTATTCGGTTCGAAGTACCAAAGGGGAAAGTGTTTCTTAAAAACCGACGGTTCTAGACTCATCCTGACGAGGCATCTCTGCAGAATTCTTTTATTTATAGAAGGCCAGGATCAGAAAAAAAACAGAACCTAATACTTCCATCCAGAGTTGAGCCCAAAAGTTCCAACCTGAACATCTAGGTGTTTCTTTCCCAGGAATTAAATTGTTTTAACTGGGAAAACTTTATGATCTCCTTTTCCCGATTTGTACGAAATAGGAGTACTTCTAAACTTAGAGCTTCGTAATGTGACCCGTGAACCTTGGTCTACAAGCGAAATGTGTACACTTCCAAAAGGATGCTATTCCACGTGACCTCTGCCCCCGATGGAAAGCAAGAGAGGAAGAAACGTGTTCCTTTGTTTTCCATACACACAGATTTTTGCATCTCCTCAACACAGGTGAACTTCCATCTGCTTTCCGGTCTGAAAATGGGATTGTTATGACTTTGGAATATTTCCTTGCCAATTGCCCGCTGCTACGAATATGTCCTCTTTTTCCACTTGAAGGTTTCAACTCTCACTAGATTATCAGGTTACCAATCAGACGTCGGAATGTTCCCAGGTGAAGCATCTCTTTGAGGCAACATTTACTTGGAGAAGGCTACGAAGACAAAGTCTTTGTCATATTTCCATCCACAGAGTGAAGCCAACCAGGAAACGACTGAACATCCCAGCCTGCTATCATTCAAAGAACAATAGTGTATTCACTTGGGACACTTTTCTGTCTCCCAGCTAAGCCATTTTGACAAATTTCCTCTTCCTCTTCCCTTAGAATCTTAGACATGTGACGAGTCAATCTAAATCTACAACTGATATTGTGCACACTTCCTTGGAGGTGCTTGTCTGTGTGATTCGCTTTTGTAATCACATCATGTCTGAACAGATTGCACTTTCTGCCCCCTCACTCATGGTGAAGTTAACCTGTGCCAATCTGAACGTGTGGCTGCTTTCAATCCTGAAATAGAAGGATGTTCATTTGAAAGTGGTGTATATGTCTCCTGTCCTGCTTTTCTACCATAATCTCATTTCCTCGACAGTTCGAAGGCCAGAAATGTCACCGGACTATCGAGTTCTCTCAGAAGAGCGAAGCACACTCCTGAATTAAGTATCTCTTTCTGACTTGTTTACTTATGGAAGCCTGTGAACACCAACAGAAAATCATCCTTCCACAGACAGAATGAAGCCAACATAGAAACCACTGATCACCTCGTAGTTTTTTTCTCCGAGATTAGAAGAGTTTTCATTCAAAGCAGCTCTATATTCTCCATTAACCCACTTTGTACCAAATTACAGACCTTCTGCAATGACAAGTTTGAAATATTACCGGTTAATCTGGATCTACATCTAAGTAGTATAGTTCCACAACAATGCTTCTGTCTTTGGCACTTTTGCTTTTGAGTCATCTGAGAACACACTGACAATAGAGCTTCCATACACAGATTTAAACAATCCTCAACACAACTGATCATGGACCTGGTCTCTCTCAGTTAATACAACTGGTTCCTTTCACGTAGCTTTATATTGTCAAAGGTCCCTTCTTGCTACAAAAATGCCATCCTCTCTGATTGGTATCTTGCAATTAGCAACAGAAAATGGGGTCACACAAAGAAATGCCGTTACACATCCTGAGGGAGCATCTCTGTGAGAATTCCTTTACTTATAAACCCAAGGAACAAATACCTGCACAGAATACTTCCATACAGGGATTTATGCAAATCTGCACCACACAGAACCTCTAGAGGTTTTCTTCCTGTGAAGTAGATTGCTTCACTGGGAAAGAACTTTAGACTATCCTTTATCCCACTTTCTCTGCGAATTTCACTACTTCGCCATTTCGAAGATTGGCAACGTTTCTAGGGCATCTAGGGTCAACAAAAGTTACACTGTAAAGTACCATGTGGAGGCATTTCTCTGTGTTTTTATGATTAAAGCAAGTGAGAAGAAAGTGTAATTTTGTCTTCCATACACAGATTTAGGCCCTCCAGATACCAAAGGAAGTCCTAGCTGCTTTCTCTCAGAGATTGGAAGTGTTTGGAATTTGTACGTGTTACTTTGCCGGTTGACCCTCTCGGAACGAGCATTTCCTTCTTTTCCACTTAGAAGCTTCAAGTGTTGCCAGATAATCGGCTCTAAATCTGAAGGCACTACACACCTTGAAGAGTCATCTCTGTGAGAAAACATTAACTTGTAGAGGGCTCTATGGACAAAGTGTGTACAAGTTTCCATACAAGTAATGAAGCCAACCTGTGCACTACTGATCATCTAGCTGCTTTCGTTCATACAGTGGAAGCGTGATTCATTGTAACGAGTTTACAGAAAGATGGGTCATTTGAAACTGCAACACTAGATTGCCTAAATAGGACTAGTTGCTTTCACCAGAGCAGTGTGGAAGAGACTGTCATTAATTTTTTTTTGGGGGGGGGGAACATGTCCTGCTTACCAGAAGAATAAAGTTGTTTCATGTGAAATAGCTTATGTTGGCAATTGCCTGCTTGTACAAACTTGTCATTCTTCGAACCTAGAACTGTGAATATTACCAGGGAAAGAACGTAAAGGTCTTCCCAATAGAAGAAGCAATCGTTACACGTCCTATAGAAACCAGCTCGTTGACATTCTTAAACATACGGAGACATGCTAAAAAGTAAACGAAAGAACCTTCCATTGGAGAGTTACGCTAACCATCATGTAAATGATCACCTACAGTGCTTCCTTTCAGGGTGATGGATGCTTGCCATGTGAACAATTTATTCTCCACTAACCCACTTCAGTACGAACTTACATTATTTCTCCACTTCAAAATAGGTTTAAGAAATGACCAAGAAAAGTCTTGAGCTTACTCAGGAAAGCAGTATGCTTACTCCAAGAAATTCTGCCCTATTTGACCATGTATTGCCATTCTACTGTGGGAGACAGAAAAGCTATTCTCCAACCTATACGTACTATTTCCTACACAATGGTTTACTACGGCAGTAGTACTAGGAGAATTCCCACGTATTGCTTGCCTCCTGCCTCTATAACTCCTTCTGAAGTCTACCAGAGATTTGAGCCCAAAAGTTCCAACCAAAACATCTAGGTGTTTCTTCTCAGGAATTAAATTGTTTTAAACTGGGAACAACTTATATTCTCCATTTTCCCGCTTTGTACGAAATAGGAGTACTTCTAAACTTAGAGCTTCGTAATGTGACCCGTTGAACTTTGGTCTACAAGCGAAAATGTGTACACTTCCAAAAGGATTGCAATTCCACGTGACCTATGCCACCTGATGAAAGCAAGAGAGAAGACACTGTTCCTTTTTATTCCATACACAGATAATTTAGATAACCTAAACACAGGAGAACTTCCATCTGCTTTATGTCTTAAAAATGCGAATGTTATGACTTTGGAAATATTTCCTTGCCATTGATCCCTTGCTACGAATATGTCCTTCTTTTCCACTTTGAAGGTTTCAACTTCACTAGATTATCTGTTACCAATCAGAACGTCGGAATGTTCCCAGTGAAGCACTCTTTGAGGCAACATTTACTTGGAGAAGGCTACGAAGACAAAGTCTTTGTCATATTCCATCCACAGAGTGAAAGCCAACCAGGAAACGACTGAACATCCAGCTGCTATCATTCAATGAACAATAGTGTATTCACTTGGGACACTTTTCTGTCTCCCACTAAGCCATTTTGACAAATTTCCTCTTCTCTTTCCTTAGAATCTTACACATGTGACAAGTCAATCTAAATCTACAACTGATATGTGCACACTTCCTTGGAGGTGCCTGTCTGTGTGATTCGCTTTTGTAACCACATCATGTCTAAACAGATTGTACTTTCTGCCCCCTCACTCATGGTGAAGTTAACCTGTGCACATCTGAACGTGTGTGCTGCTTTCAATCATGAAATAGAAGGATGTACATTTGAAAGTGCTGTATATTGTCTCCTGTCCTGCTTTCTACCGTAATCTCATTCCTCGCCAGTTGGAAGGTCAGAAATGTCTCCGGACTATCGAGTTCTCCCAAAAGAGCAAACGAAGCGCACTCCTGACATTAAGTATCTCTTTCTTACTTCTTTACTTATGGAAGCCTGTGAACACCAACAGAAAATAGTCCTTCCACAGACAGAATGAAGCCAACATAGTAACCCCTGATCACCTCACGTTTTTTCTCCGAGATTAGAAGAGTTTTCATTCAAAGCAGCTCTATATTCTCCATTAACCCACTATGTACGAAATTACAGACCTTCTGCAATGAAAATTTTGAAATATTACCAGTTAATCTGGATCTACATCTAAGTAGTATAGTTCCACAACGATGCTTCTGTCTTTGGCACTTTTGCTTTTGAGTCATCTGTGAACACCTGACAATAGTGCTTCTCAAACAGATTTAAACAATCCTCAACACAACTGATCATGGACCTGGTCTCTCTCAGTTAATACACTGGGTTCCTTTCACGTAGCTTTATATTGTCAAAGTTCCCTTCGTGCTAAACCGAAATGCCATCTCTCTGCTGGAATCTCGCAATTAGCAACAGAAAATGGGGTCCCACAAAGAAATTCCGTACACATCCTAGGGAGCATCTCTGTGAGAATTCCTTTACTTATGAACCCAAGGAACAAATACCTGTACAGAATACTTCCATACAGGGATTTATGCAATCTGCACCACACAGAACCTCTAGAGGTTTTCTTCCTGTGAAGTAGATTGCTTCACTGGGAAAGAACTTTAGACTATTCTTTATCCCACTTTCTGCGTAATTTCACTACTTCGCCACTTCGAAGATTGGAAACGTTTCTAGGGCATCTAGGTTCTACAAAAGTTACACTTACAAGTTCCATGTGGAGGCATTTCTCTGTGTTTTTATGATTAAGCAAGTGAGAAGAAAGTGTTATTTTGGCTTCCGATACACAGATTAGCGCCTCCAGATACCAAGGAGTCCTAGCTGCTTGCTCTCAGAGAATGGAATGTATTGGGAATTTGTACGGTTTACTTTGCCGATTGCACCCCTCTCGGAAGCATTCCTTCTTTTCCTCTTTAGAGCTTCGAAGTCTTGCCAGAATAATCCGTCTCTCATCTGAAGGCGCTACAACACCGTTGAAGAGGTGTTTTCTGTGAGAAAACATTAACTTTAGAGGGCTCTATGACAAGTGTGTACAAGTTTCCAACAATATTAACCAACCTGTGCCCAACCTCCTTCTAGCCCTGTCTGCTGTCGTTCTAAAGGGAAGCGTGTTCACTTGAGACATTGGTATGCCTCCAACCAACCGGTTTTTTTGAAATTGCCTTTCTTTACTATACTCAAAGTGACACACGGCCGCAGAAAGACTGGGTCCACTTTGAAAGCTAGCACACACTACCTATGAGTTGCCTGAAATAGGGACTGTTTGTTTCACCAGAGATGTGAGAAAGACTGTCAATTAATCTTGCTACACAGAGTCAGGATAACATGGGGTTAGAGTGAACATGTCCTCTGCTTTCCAACGAAGAAAAGAAGTTGTTTCATATGAAATAGCTTATGTTGCCAATTTTGCCTGCTTCGTACAAACTTGTCATTTCTTCTGAACCTAGAAGCTTGGAAATTTACCAGAGAACAAAGTCTTCCATAGAAGGAAGTACACGTCCATATAGAACCAGCTCCTTGACAATTCTTAAACATACGAGACATGTAAAAAGAAAAAGAAAGAAACCTTCCATATGGAGAGTTACGCTAACCCATATGCAACTGATCACCCCATGCTTATCCTTTCAGGGGTGAGGATGCTTGCCATGGAAACAGATTTTTATATTCTCCACTAACCCACTTCCATACGAACTTACATATTTTCTTCACTAATGTTTTAAGAAATGACCAAGAAGCTGAGGCTACTCAGGAAAGCAGTATGCTTCCTCCAAGATTCTGCCCTATTTGACATGTTTGCCATTCGAGCTTGGGAGAACAAAGTGGACATCCTACTTCCAACAATATCTACGTCCTTAACACAAGTGTTCATCTACCGGCCCTTTGTCCTAGAGCAGATGTGTTTAAGTGGAAAAAGCGTATGTAGGCAGTTTACCCCCCGCTCTGCTGCGGCAGTGTCATTCCTCTCCCCTTATTCGGTTTGAAGTACCAACGGGGAATTTGTTTCTACAACCGACGTTCTGGACTCATCCTGACGAGGCATCTCTGCCAGAATTCTTTATTTATAGAAGGCCAGGATCAAGAAAAAACAAACCTAATACTTCCATCCAGAATTTGAGCCCAAAAGTCCAACCTAAACTCTAGGTGTTTCTTCCCAGGAATTAAATTGTTTTACTGGGAACAACTTTATGATCTCCATTTTCCCGCTTTGTACGAAATAGGAGTACTTCTAACTTAAGCTTCGTAATGTGACCCGTGAACCTTGGTCTACAAGCGAAAATGTGTACACTTCCAAAAGGATGCTATTCCACGTGACCTAGGCCCCCGATGAAGCAAGAGAGAAGAAACTGTTTCCTTTGTTTTCCTACACAATTTTTTGCTCTCCTCAACACAGGTGAACTTCCATCTGCTTTCTGTCTGAAAAGGGATTGTTATGACTTTGGAAATATTCCTTCCAATTGCCCGCTTGCTACGAATATGTCCTTTTCTTTCCACTTTGAAGTTTCAACTCTCACTAGATTATCTGGTTACCAATCAGAACTCGGAATGTTCCCAGGTGAAGCATCCTTTGAGGCAACATTTACTTGGAGAAGGCTACGAAGACAAGTCTTTCTCATATTTCCATCCCAGAGTGAGCCAACCAGGAAACGACTGACATCCAGCTGCTATCATTCAATGAACAATAGTGTTTCACTTGGACACTTTTCTGTCTCCCACTAAGCCATTTTGACAAATTTTCCTCTTCCTCTTCTCCTTAAGAATCTAGACATTGACAAGTCATCTAAATCTACACTGTATTGTGCACACTTCCTTGGAGTGCTTGTCTGTGTGATTCGCTTTGTAATCACATCATGTCTGAACAGATTTGCACTTTCTGCCCCCTCACTCATGGTGAAGTTACCTGTGCACATCTGTACGTGTGGCTGCTTTCAATCCTGAAATAGAAGGATGTTTCATTTGAAAGTGTGTATTGTCTCCTGTCCCTTCTTTCTACCATAATCTCATTCCTCGACAGTTCGAAGGCCAGAAATGTCACCGGACTTCGAGTTCTCTCAGAAGAGCGAAGCACACTCCTTGATTAAGTATCTCTTTCTGACTTGTTTTACTTATGGAAGCCTGTGAACACCAACAAAATCATCCTTCCCAGACAGAATGAAGCCAACATAGAAACCACTGATCACCCTCGTGGTTTTTTCTCCCGAGATTGAAAGAGTTTTTCATTCAAAGCAGCTCTATATTCTCCATTAACCCACTTTGTACCAAATTACAGACCTTCTGCATGAAGTTTGAAATATCCGGTTAATCTGGATCTACATCTAGTAATTATAGTTCCACAACATGCTTCTGTCTTTGGCACTTTGCTTTTGAGTCATCTGAAAACAACTGCCAATAGTGCTTCCATACACAGATTTAACATCCCAACACACTGATCATGGACCTGGTCTCTCTCAGTTAATACAACTGGGTTCCCTTTCACTAGTTTATTTGTCAAAGTTCCCTTCGTGCTACCAAAATGCCATCCTCTCCGCTTGGTATCTTGCAATTTAGCACAAAAATGGGGCCCCACATAAGAAATACCGTACACATCCTGAGGGAGCATCTCTGTGAGAATTCCTTTACGTATAGAACCCAAGGAAAACACCTGTCAGAATACTTCCATACCTGGGATTTTATGCAAATCTGCACCACACAGAACCCCTAGAGGTTTTCTTCCTGTGATATATTGCTTCACTGGGAAGACTTTAGACTATCCTTTATCCATTCCCTTTCTGCGAAATTTCACTACTTTCGCCATTTCGAAGATTGGCAACGTTTCAGGGCATCTAGGTCACAAAAGTTACACTGTACAGTTCCATTGTGGAGGCATTTCTCTGTGTTTTTTATGATTAAAGCAGTGAGAAGAAAGTGTTAATTTTGGCTTCCATACACAATTTAGGCCCTCCAGATACCAAAGGAAGTCCTAGCTGCTTTCTCTCAGAGAAGGAGTGTTGGAATTTTGTACGTGTTTACTTTGCCGATTGCCCCTTTCGAACGAGCTTTCCTTTCTTTTCCTCTTAGAAGCTTCAAGTGTTGCCGGATAATCCGGCTCTAAATCTGAAGGCCTACACACCTTGAAGAGTCATCTCTGTGAGAAAACATTAACTTGTAGAGGGCTCGTGGACAAAGTGTGTACAAGTTTCCATACAATGAAGCCAACCTGTGCACTACTGATCATCTAGCTGCTTTCGTTCATACAGTGGAAGCGTGTTCACTTGAGACATTGGTAGTCCTCCAACCAACCGTTTTTTGAAAATTGCCTCTCTTTACTATACTCAGAAGCTGACACACACGTCCCAGAAAGACTGGGGTCCCCTTTGAAAGCTAGCACCACCCTATGAGTTGCCTTGAAATAGGACTGTTTGTTCACCAGACATGTGGAAGAGACTGTCAATTAATCTTGCATACCACAGAGTCAGGATAACAGTGTAGAGGTTGACATGTCCCTGCTTCCAACGAAAATAGAAGTTGTTTCTGTGAATACTTTTTTGGCAATTGCCTGCTTGTCAAACTTGTCATTCTTCTGAACCTAGAAACTTGGAATATTACCAGAGAAAATTCTTCCATAGAAGGAAGTACACGTCCTATGAAACCAGCTCCTTGACAATTCTTAAAATACGGAGACTTAAAAAGAAACAAAAGAAACCTTCCATATGGAGAGTTACCTAACCCATATGAACTGATCACCCACTGCTTCCTTTTCAGGGGTGAGGATGCTTGCCATGGAAACATATTTATATTTCCACTACCCACTTCTACGAACTTACATATTTTCTCCACTAAATGTTTTTGAATGACAGAGAAGCTGAGCTACGCAGGAAGCATTATGCTTCCTCCAATATTCTGCCCTATTTGACATGTTTGCCATTCGTAGCTTGGGAGAACAAAGTGGCCATCCTACTTCCAAACATATCTATCTGTCCTGACACAGTGTTTCATCTACCGCCCTTTGTCCTAGAGCAGATGTTTTTAAGTGGGAAAAGCGTTATGTGCCGTTTACCACCCCTTGCTGCGGCCGTGTCATTCCTCTCAGCCTTATTCGGTTCGAAGTACCAACTGGGAATGTGTTTCTACACCGACGTTCTGGCCTCATCCTGAGAGGCCATCTCTGCCAGATTCTTTTATTTATAGAAGGCCAGGATCAAGAAAAAAACAGAACCTAATACTTCCATCCAGAGATTTGAGCCCAAAAGTTCCAACCAAAACCATCTGGTGTTTCTTCCTCAGGAATTAATTGTTTTAACTGGGACAAACTTATATTCTCCATTTTCCCCGACTTTGTACGAATAGGAGTACTTCTAAACTTAGAGCTTCGTAATGTGACCCGTGAACCTTTGGTCTACAGCGAAATGTGTACACTTCCAAAAGGATGCAATTCCACGTGACCTATCCCCTGATGAAGCAAGAGAGAAGAACTGTTCCTTTGTTTTCCATACACAGATTTTTGCTATCCTCAACACAGGTGAACTTCCATCTGCTTTCGTCTGAAAATGGGATGTCTGACTTTGGAAATATTTCCTTGCCAATTGCCCGCTTGCTACGAATATGTCCTTCTTTTCCCACTTTGAGAGTTTCAACTCTCACTAGAATTATCTAGTTACCAATCAGAACGTCGGAATGTCCCACAGGTGAGAGCATCTCTTTTAGGCAACATTACTTGGAGAAGCTACGAAGCACAAGTCTTTGTAACATATTTCCATCCACAGAGTGAAGCCAACCAGGAAACGGCTGAACATCCAGCTGCTATCATTCAATGAACAATAGTGTATTCACTTGGACACTTTTCTGTCTCCCATCTAAGCCATTTTGCAAATTTCCTCTTCTTCCCCCTTAGAATCTTAGACATGGACAAGTCAATCTAAATCTACAACTGATATTGTGCACACTTCTTGGAGGTGCCCTGTCTGTGTGATTCGCTTTTGTAACCACATCATGTCTGAACAGATTGACTAATTCTGCCCCTCACTCATGGTGAAGTTAACCTTTGCACATCTGAACGTGTGGCTGCTTTCAATCATGAAATAGAAGGATGTACATTTGAAAGTGCTGTATATTGTCTCCTGTCCTGCTTTCTACCCGTAAGCTCATTTCCTCGTCCAGTTGGAAGGACAGAAATGTCCCGGACTATCGAGTTTCTCTCAAAAGCAAACGCAGGCACTCCTGATTAAGTATCTCTTTCTTACTTCGTTAACTTATGGAAGCCTGTGAACCAACAACAGAAAATCAACATTCCACAGACAGAAAGAAGCCAACAAGTAACCCCTGATCACCTCCGTTTTTTTCTCCGAGATTAGAAGAGTTTTCATTCAAAGCAGCTCTATATTCTCCATTACCCACTATGTACAAATTACAACCTTCTGCAATGAAAGTTTTGAAATATTACCGTTAATCTGGTCTACATCTAGTAGTATAGTTCCCAACGATGCTTCTGTCTTTGGCACTTTGCCTTTGAGTCATCTGTGCAATGCAAATCCTCAGAAATCACACTGAGTCCCTAACATGGTCTTTACGTACTTTATATTGCAAGTCCCTTGTCTACCAATGCCATCTCTCTCTATCTCAATTACAAACAATGGGGTCCACAAAGAATCTACATCCTGGGAGCATCTGTGAATTCTACTATAACAGGACAATCCTGACAGAATATCCATCGGATTTTGCTCTCACCAAAGACTCTAGAGCTCGAAGCTCCTGGAAAATTAGACCTTCATGCGATCACTCTTCGCCACCTTTGAATTGACAGGGCCTTCCAAAGTTCACTGTAAAGTTCCATGTGGAGGCATTTCTCTGTGTTTTTAGATTAAAGCAAGTGAGAGAAAGTGTTATTTTGGCTTCCGTACACAGATTTAGGCCCTCCAGATACCAAAGAATTCCTAGCTGTTGCTCTCAGAAAAGATGGAAGTGTTGGGAATTTGTAACGTGTTTACTTTGCCGATTGACCCCCTCGGAACAGCATTTCTTCTTTTCCTCTTAGAAGCTTCGAAGTCTTGCAGGATAATCGCTCTAAATCTGAAGGCGCTACACACCTTGAAGAGTGTTTTCTGTGAGAAAACATTAACTTGTAGAGGGCTCTATGGCACAAAGTGTGTACAAGTTTCATACAGTAATAAGCCAACCTGTGCACTCCTGATCATCTAGCTGCTTCGTTCTAACAGTGGAGCGTGTTTCACTTGAACATTGGTATGTCCTCCAACCCACCGTTTTTTTTGAAAATTGCCTTCTTTCTATACTCAAAGGTGAACACACGGCCCAGAAAGACTGGGTTCCACTTTGAAAGCTAGCACACACCATATTGGCTGCCTAAATAGGGACTGTTATGTTTCACCAGGAGTATGTGAGAAGATACTGTCAATAATTCTTGCATACACAGAGTCAGGAAACATGTGTTAGAGGTGAACATGTCCTGCTTTCCAACGAAGAATAGAAGTTGTTCATATGAAATAGCTATGGTTTGCCAATTTGCCTGCTTCGTACAACACTTGTCATTCTTCTGACCTAGAAGCTTGGAAATATTACCAGAGAAAGAAAGTCTTCCATAGAAAGGAAGTACACGTCCTATAGAACCAGCTCCTTGACAATTCTTAAACATACGAGAACATGTAAAAGAAACAGAAGAACCTTCCATATGGAGAGTTACGTCTAACCCATATGTCGCACTGATCCCACAGTGCTTCCTTTCAGGGTGAGGAAGCTTGCCCATGGAAACAGATTCATATTCCTCAACTAACCCACTTCATACGCACTTACATTTTTCTCACTAATGTTTAAGAATGACCAGAGAAGCTGAGGCTACTCAGGAAAGCAGTATTCTTCCTCCAAGATTCTGCCTATTTGAATGTTTGCCATTCGTAGCTTGGGAGAACAAGTGGCATCCTACTTCCATCCAAACATATCTATCTGTCCTGAACACAGTGTTTCCCTTACCGGCCCTTTGTCCTAGAGCAGATGTGTTTAAGTGGAAAAGGCGTTATGTAGGCAGTTTACCCCCCTGCTGCGGCAGTGTCATTCCTCTCCCTTATTCGGTTCGAAGTACCAACGGGAATTGTTTCTACACCGACGTTCTGGACGCATCCTGACGAGGCATCTCTGCCAGAATTCTTTTATTTTAGAAGGCAAGGATCAAGAAAAAACAGAACCTAATACTTCCATCCAGAATTTGAGCCCAAAAGTTCCAACCTAACATCTAGGTGTTTCCTTCTCCAGGAATTAAATTGTTTTAACTGGAACAACTTTATGATATCTCCATTTTCCAGCTTTGTACGAAATAGGAGTACTTCTAAACTTAGAGCTTCGTAATGTGACCCGTGAACCTTGGTCTACAAGCGAAAATGTGTACACTTACCAAAAGGATGCTATCCACGTGACCTATGCCACCGATGAAAGCAAGAGGGAGAAACTGTTCCTTTGGTTTTCCATACCAGATTTTTGCTTCCTCAACGCAGGTGAACTTCCATCTGCTTTCTGTCTGAAAATGGGATTGTTATGACTTTGGAAATTTTCCTTGCCAATTGACCCGCTTGCTACGAAATATGTCCTTCTTTTTTCCACTGCTTGAAGGTTTCAACTCTCACTAATTATCGGGTTACCAATCAAACGTCGGAATGTTCCCAGGTGAAGCATCTCTTTGAGGCAACATTTACTTTTGGGAAGAAGGCTACGAAGACAAAGCCTTTGTCATATTTCAATCCACATAGTGAAGCCAACCAGGAAACGCACTGACATCCAGCTGCTATCATTCAAAGAACAATAGTGTATTCATTGGGACACTTTTCTGTCTCCCGCTGAGCCATTTTGACAAATTTACTCTTCCTCTTCCCTTAGAATGTTAGAACATGTGACACAGTCCAATCTAAATCTACAACTGATGTTGGCACACTTCCTTGGAGGTTGCCTGTCTGTGTGATTCGCTTTTGTAATCACATCATGTCTGAACAGATTGTACTTTCTGCCCCCTCACTCATGGGGAAGTTAACCTGTGCACATCTGAACGTGTGGGTGCTTTCAATCATGAAATAGAAAAGGATTTCATTTGAAAGTGGTGTATATTGTCTCCTGTCCTGCTTTCCCACCATAATCTCATTCCTCGCCACTTGGAAGGCCAGAAATGTCACCGGACTAACGAGTTCTCTCAGAAGAGCGAAGCGCACTCCTGACATTAAGTATCTCTTCTGACTTGTTTTACCTTATTGAAGCCTGTGACACCAACAGAAATCATCCTTCCACAGACGAATGAAACCAACCATAGAAACCACTGATCACCTCGTTGGTTTTTTTCTCCGAGATTAGAAGAGTTTTTCATTCAAAGCAGCTCTATAGTTCTCCATTAACCCCACTTGGTACAAAATTCCAGACGTTCTCCAATGAGAATTTGAAATATTACCAGTTAATCTGGATCTACACTCTAAGTAGTAAGTTCCACAACGATGCTTCTGTCTTTGGCACTTTTGCTTTTGAGTCCATCTGTGAACACACTGACAAAAGTGCTTCCATACACAGATTTAAACAATCCTCAACACAACTGATCCCTGGAACCTGGTCTCTCTCATTTTAATACCACGTGGGTTCCTTTCACCGTAGCTTTCTATTGTCAAATTCCCTCGTGCTACCAAAATGGCCATCCTCCTCGCTTGGAAGTCTTGCAATTAGCAACAGAAAATGGGGTCCCCACAAAAGAAATGCGTACACATCCTGGGGAGCATCTCTGTGAGAATTCCTTTATTTATAGAACCCCAAGGAACAATACCTGTACAGAATACTTACTATAGGGATTGATGCCAAATCTGCACCACACAGAACCTCTAGAGGTTTTCACCCTGTCAAGTAGATTGCTTCACAGCGAAACAACTTCAGAATATCCTATAACCCACTTTCTGCAAATTTCACTACTTCGCCACTTCGAAGATTGGAAAGCTTTCCAGGGCATCTAGGTCTACAAAATTACACTGTAAACTTCCATTTGGAGGCATTTCTATGTGTTTTTATGATTAAAGCAAGTGAGAAGAAAGTGTAATTTTGGCTTCCTATACACAGATTTAGGACCTCCAGATACCAAAGGAAGTACTACCTGATTTCTCTCAGAGAATGGAAGTGTTGAAATTTGTACGTGTTTACTTTGCCGATTGACCCTTTCGAACGAGCATTTCCTTCTTTTCCCTTAGAAGCTTCGAAGTCTTGCCAGAATAATCCGGGTCTAATCTGAAGGCGCTACACACCTTGAAGAGGTGTTTTCTGTGAGAAAACATTAACTTGTAGAGGGCTCTATGGACAAAGTGTGTACAAGTTTCCATACAAGTAATGAGCCACCTTGCACTTCTGATCATCTAGCTGCTTCGTTCATACAGTGGAAGCGTGTTCACTTGAGACATTGGTATGTCCCTCCAACCAACCGTTTTTTGAAAATGCCTTAATTTACTGTACTCAGAAGCTGACACACGGTCCCAGAAAGACTGGGTCCCCTTTGAAAGCTAGCACACACCCTATGAGTTGCCTGAAATAGGGACTGTTTGTTTCACCAGAGCATGTGTGAAGAGACTGTCAATTAATCTTGCATACACAGAGTCAGGATAACATGTGTAGAGGTGAACAGTCCCTGCTTTCACAACGAAGAATAGAAGTTGTTTAATGTGAAATAGATTATGTTGGCAATTTGCCTGCTTCTGTCAAACTTGTCATTCTTCTGAACCTAGAAGCTTGGAAATATTACCAGAGAAATAAATGCTTCCAGAGAAAGGAAGTACACGTCCCATAGAAACCGTGTCCTTGACAATTCTTAAACACGGAGACATGTAAAAAGAAACAGAAAGATAACCCTCCATATGGAGAGTTACCTAACCCATATGCAACTGATCACCCACCTGCTTCCTTTCAGGGTGAGGAATGCTTGCCATGGAAACAGATTTATATTATCCACTAACCCACTTCGTACGAACTTACATATTTTCTCCACTAAATGTTTTAAGAAATGACCAGAGAAGCTGGGCTACTCAGGAAAGCAGTATGCTTCCTCCAAGATTCTGCCTATTTGACATGTTTGCCATTCGTAGCTTGGGAACAAAGGGCCATCCTACTTCCAAACATATCTATCTGTCCTGAACACAGGTGTCATCTACCGCCCTTTGTCCTAGAGCAGATGTTTTAAAGTGGAAAAAGCGTTATGTAGGCGTTTACCCCGCTTGCTGCGGCCGTCTCATTCCTCTCCCCTTATTCGGTTTCGAAACCAACGGGGAATGTGTTTTTTCTACAACCGACGTTCTAGACTCATCCTGACGAGGCATCTCTGCCAGAATTCTTTTATTTATAAGGCCAGGATCAAGAAAAACAAAACCTAATACTTCCATCCAGAGTTGAGCCCAAAGTTCCAACCTGAACATCTAGGTGTTTTCTTCCCCGGAATTAAATTGTTTTAAAACTGGGAACAACTTTATGATCTCCATTTCCCGATTTGTACGAAATAGGAGTACTTCTAACTTAGAGCTATCGTAATGTGACCCGTGAACCTTGGTCTACAAGCGAAAATGTTACACTTCCAAAAGGATGCTATTCCACGTGACCTCTGCCCCCCCGATGGAAGCAAGAGAGAAGAAACTGTTCCTTTGTTTTCCATACACAGATTTGTTGCTCCCTCAACACAGGTGAACTTCATCTGCTTTCGGTCTGAAAATGGGATTGTTATGACTTTGGAAATATTTCCTTGCCAATTGCCCGCTTGCTACGAATATGTCCTTCTTTTCCACTTGAATGTTTCACTCTCACTAGATTATCATGGTTACCAATCAGAACGTCGAATGTTCCCAGGTGAAGCCATCCTCTTTGAGGCCACATTTACTTGGAGAAGGCTACGAAGACAAGTCTTTGTCATATTTCCATCCACAGAGTGAGCCAACCAGGAAACGACTGAACATCCAGCTGCTATCATTCAAAGAACAATAGTGGGATTCACTTGGGACACTTTTCTGTCTCCCAGCTAAGCCATTTTGACAAATTTCCATCTTTCCTCATCCCCTTAGAATTTAGACATGTGACAAGTCAATCTAACATCTACAACTGATATTGTGCCACACTTCCTTGGAGGTGCTTGTCCTGTGTGATTCTGGCCCCCTCACTCATGGTGAAGTTAAACCTGTGCACTCTGAACGTGTGGCTGCTTTCAATCCTGAAATAGAAGATGTTCATTTGAAAGTGGTGTATATTGTCTCCTGTCCTGCTTTCTACCATAATCTCATTCCTCGGACAGTTCGAAGGCCAGAAATGTCACCACCGGTACTATCGAGTTCTCTCAGAAGAGCGAAGCACCTCCTGAATTAGTACTCTTTCTGACTTGGTTTACTTATGAAGCCCCGTGAACACCCCCAAAAGAAAATCATCCTTCCACAAAAAATGAAGCCAACATAGAACCACTGATCACCTCGTAGGGTTTTTTTTTTTCCCTTTCCCATATTAGAAGAGTTTTCATTCAAGCAGCTCTAAATTCTCCATTAAACCCCCTTTGTACCAAATTACAGACCTTCTGCAAAGCAAGTTTGAAATATTAACCGGGTTTATTTTGGAAAAAAATTCCCCCCCCTACATCTAAGAAATATAGTTCCCCAAAATGCTTCTGTCCTTTGGGACTTTTGCTTTTGATTTATTGGAACACACTGACAATAAGGCTTCCAAAACCCGATTTAAACAATCCTCAAAACAAATGATCATGGACCTGGTCTCTCTCAGTTAAAACAACTGGGTTTCCCTTTCACGTATCTTTATATATGTCAAAGGTCCCTTCTTGCTACCAAAATGCCACTCCTCCCCTGCTTGGTATCCTTGCAATTAGCCAAAAGAAATGGGGTCCCACAAAGAAATGCCGTACACATCCTGAGGGAGTTTTCCCCTGTGAGAATTCCTTTACCATAGAACCCAAGGAACAATACCTCAAGATACTTCCATACAGGGGTTTTTTGCAATCTGCAAACCACACCCGAAAAAATCTAGAGGTTTTTTTCTTCCTGTGAAATAGATTGCTTCACTTGGGGAAAAACTTTAGACTATCCTTTATCCCACTTTCTGCGAAATTTCACTACGTCCACATTTTGAAATTGGCAACTGTTTCTAGGGCATCTAGGTCAAAAAAAGTTACAACTGTAAAGTAACATGTGGAGGGATTTCTCTTGTGTTTTTAGATTAAAGCAAGTGAGAAGAAAATGTAAAAAATTTTGTCTTCCATACACAGATTTAGGCCCTCCAGATACCAAAGGAATTCCTAGGGTCTTTCCCTCTCAGAGATTGGAAGTGTTTGGATTTGTACTTTTTTACTTTGCCGGTTGACCCCTCGGCGGCCCAGTTTTCAGCCTTTCTTTTCACTTAGAAGCTTCAAAGTGTTGCCCGATAATCTGGCTCTAAATCTGAAGGCCACCCCACCTGAAGAGTCTCTCTGTGAAAAACATTAACTTGTAGAGGCTCTATGGACAAAGTGTGTACAAGTTTCCATACAAATATGAAGCCAACCTGTGCCTACTGACATCTAGCTGCTTTCGTTCATACAGTGGAAGCGTGTTCACTTTTAGACATTGGTATGTCCTCCAAACCACCCGGTTTTTTGAAAATTTCCTTAATTTTTTACTCGAAGCTGACAACACGTCCCGAAAGACTGGGTCCCCTTTGAAAGCTAGCACCCAAACCCCATAGTTTCCTGAAATAGGGACGTTTGTTTCACCAGAGCATGTGTGAAGACTGTCTTAATCTTTTACACAGAGTCAGGATAACATGTGTAGAGGGAACATGTCCCTGCTTTCCAACGAGAATAGAAGTTGTTTAATGTGAAATAGCTTATTGTTGGCAATTTGCCTGCTTCGTACAAACTTGTCATTCTTATGAACATAGAAGCTTGGAAATATTACCAGAAAAAAGTCTTCCATAAAAGGAAGTACACGTCCTATAGAAACCAGCTCCTTGGACAATTCTTAAACATACGGAGACATGTAAAAGAAACAGAAAGAAACCTTCCATATGGAGAGTTACGCTAACCCATATGCAACTGATCACCCAGCTGCTTCCTTTCAGGGGTGAGGACTGCTTGCCTGGAACAGATTTATATTCTCCACTAACCCACTTCATACGAACTTACATATTTTTTTCCTCCACTAAATGTTTTAAGAAATGACAAGAGAAGCTGAGGCTACTCAGGAAAGCAGTATGGGTTCCTCCAAAATTCTGCCCTATTTGACATGTTTGCCATTCGTAGCTTGGGAGACAAAGTGGCCATCCTACTTCCCAAACATATCTATCTGTCCTGAACACAAGGTGTTCATCTACCGCCCCTTTGTCCTAGAGCAGATGTGTTTTAAGTGGAAAAAGCGTTATGTAGGCCGTTTACCCTTGCTGCGGCCGTGTCATTCCTCTAGCCTTATTCGGTTCGAAGTACCAACGGGGAATGTGTTTCTACAACTGACGTTCTGGCCTCATCCTGAGGAGGCATCTCTGCCAGAATTCTTTTATTTATAGAAGGCCAGGATCAAGAAAAAACAGAACCTAATACTTCCATCCAGAGTTTGAGCCCAAAAGTTCCAACCAAAACATCTAGGTGTTTCTTCTCAGGAATTAAATTGTTTTAACTGGGAACAACTTTATATTCTCCATTTTCCCGCTTTGTACGAAATAGGAGTACTTCTAAACTTAGAGCTTCGTAATGTGACCCGTGAACTTTGGTCTACAAGCGAAAATGTGTACACTTCCAAAAGGATGCAATTCCACGTGACCTATGCCACCTGATGAAAGCAAGAGAGAAGACACTGTTCCTTTGTTTTCCATACACAGATTTTTGCTATCCTCAACACAGGTGAACTTCCATCTGCTTTCTGTCTGAAAATGGGATTGTTATGACTTTGGAAATATTTCCTTGCCAATTGACCGCTTGCTACGATATGTCCTTCTTTTCCACTTTGAAGGTTTCAACTCTCACTAGATTATCTAGTTACCAATCAGAACGTCGGAATGTTCCCAGGTGAAGCATCTCTTTGAGGCAACATTTACTTGGAAAGGCTACGAAGACAAGTCTTTGTCATATTTCCATCCACAGAGTGAGCCAACCAGGAACGACTGAACATCCAGCTGCTATCATTCAATGAACAATAGTGTATTCACTTGGGACACTTTTCTGTCTCCCAGCTAAGCCATTTTGACAAATTTCCTCTTCCTCTTCCCTTAGAATCTTACACATGTGACAAGTCAATCTAAATCTACAACTGATATTGTGCACACTTCCTTGGAGGTGCCTGTCTGTGTGATTCGCTTTTGTAACCACATCATGTCTAAACAGATTGTACTTTCTGCCCCCTCACTCATGGTGAAGTTAACCTGTGCACATCTGAACGTGTGGCTGCTTTCAATCATGAAATAGAAGGATGTCATTTGAAAGTGCTGTATATGTCTCCTGTCCTGCTTTCTAACCGTAATCTCATTCCTCGCCAGTTTTGGAAGGCCCGAAATGTCTCCGGACTATCGAGTTCTCTCAAAAGAGCAAACGAAGCGCACTCCTGAATTAAGTATCTCTTTCTTACTTCTTTACTTATGGAAGCCTGTGAACACCAACAGAAAATCGTCCTTCCACAGACAGAATGAAGCCAACATAGTAACCCCTGATCACCTCACGTTTTTTTCCCCGAGATTAGAAGAGTTTTCATTCAAAGCAGCTCTATATTCTCCATTAACCCACTATGGTACGAAATTACAGACCTTCTGCAATGAAATTTTGAATATTACCAGTTAATCTGGATCTACATCTAAGTAGTATAGTTCCACAACGATGCTTCTGTCTTTGGCACTTTTGCTTTTGAGTCATCTTGAACACACTGACAATAGTGCTTCCATACACAGATTTAAACAATCCTCAACACAACTGATCATGGACCTGGTCTCTCTCAGTTAATACAACTGGGTTCCTTTCACGTAGCTTTATATTGTCAAAGTTCCCTTCGTGCTACCAAATGCCATCTCTCTCCGCTTGGTATCTTGCAATTAGCAACAGAAAATGGGGTCCCACAAAAGAAATGCCGTACACATCCTGAGGGAGCATCTCTGTGAGAATTCCTTTACTTATAGAACCCAAGGAACAAATACCTGTACAGAATACTTCCATACAGGGATTTATGCAAATCTGCACCACACAGAACCTCTAGAGGTTTTCTTCCTGTGAAGTAGATTGCTTCACTGGGAAAGAACTTTAGACTATCCCTTTTTCCCACTTTCTGCGAAATTTCACTACTTTTGCCACTTTTGAAGATTGGAACGTTTCTAGGGCATCTAGGTCTACAAAGTTAC
>JAKFHU010000950.1:0-38712 GCA_023783475.1 Daubentonia madagascariensis
CTTCCAGCCTGGCTTCATTGAAGGTCCTCTGGTCAGGATCACGGGACTTCCATGTTCTGGGGTCCTCTGGTTGCTCTTTGGTCCTCACCCCACTCAGCTTCTTGGCGGTATCTGCTGTGGAACACTCTGTCCTCCTGCCATACTCTAATCTTGCCTGCTAGGACTGTCCTGTTTTTCTTCTTCCGCCTTGACTGCTCCTTCTCAGTGGCCTTTGGGAGCCCGGCTCCTCTCTCAGACTTCTCCCTGTCTAAGGTCCCAAGCTGGTCACTGAGGTGGGTGGAGAACAGTCTGCAGTCACCCACAGGGACCCCTGGCTGAGCCCTGACCCCTGACTCATCGTTTCGTTTTTTTTCTGACACCAAGTACATTTTCTACACCAAGCAGTTCTGTGACACCAACTGGGTGTCCGGCTATTCCATTCAGTTTTGACATCTACTCCCAGAGTTATCATAGACCCCACATGTTAAGGGTTCAGTCACACAAGACTACCCCACTTCGGACACCACTGCACATGGGGTGCCCAGGCGCTTCTGTCTGGCCTGCTACAGATTTGGTGCTTTCCACAACCCCCTCCTCAGGTTCCATAATTCTCTAAAGTGATTCACAGAACTCAGGAAAGCACTTTACTGAAAATTACTGGTTTATAAAGGTTCAGTACTTCTCTGGAACAATTCACAGAAGTCTGGAAAGCGCTTTACTTACGATTACTGGTTTGTTACAAAGGATACAGCTCAGGAAGAGTTAAATGGAAGAGATGCATAGGTTGAGGTCTGGAAGGGTCTCAAGTGCAAAAGCCTCTGTCCCAAGAGTCAGAATGAGCCCCCCTCCTAGCATGTGGATGTATTCATAAACTCAGAAGCTCCCTAAACCCCATCATTGACATGTTTTTTATGGAGATTTCATTAGGTGGGCATGATTGATTGGCTGAATCGTTGGCCATTTGGTGATTGAACTCATTGTCCAGCCCCTCTCCTCTCCCTGGAGGTCCAGGGATGGGGCTGAAAGTTCTAACCCTGTAATCACCTTGTTAGTACTTCTGGTGACCAGTCCCCATCCTGAAACTAGCTCTACCTTCTTACCCTTAGAGACCCTGTCTCTACAAAAATAAAAATAAATTAAAAATAAAATCATTTAAACACCAATGTCAACTAAAAAACCCAAAACCCACATGTGAGGGCACGCCTGTGTGTGCCTCCTAATATGAAGGATGAATCTACAAGCCTTGATTTTGTTTCCTGGCCCAGGAACTCAAGTGGTTGATGCTAACTTTTACAGTATCCCAATTTTAAGCCTTGGGGGTTTTTTTGGGGGGGTGTTTGGAGATAGGGTCTTACTTTGTTGCCTGGGCTAGAGTGCAGTGGCATCATCATAGCTCAGTACAACCTCAAACTCCTGGCCTCAAGCGATCCTCCTGTCACAGCCTCCCGTCACAGCCTCCCGAGTAGCTGGGACTACAGGCACGCACCACCACGCCTGGCTAATTTTTCTATTTTTAGTAGAGACGGGGTCTCGCTCTTGCTCAGGCTGGTCTCAAACTCCTGAGCTCAAGCAATCCTCCCCCCTCAGTCTCCTAGAGTGCTAGGATTACAGACATGAGCCACCAAGCCCGGCCTCTTGGGGTTATTTTGTCTGTTTGTCTTTACTATTCTCTCATGCCCCAGACCCCAGACAATACCACACTATCAATGGCAGTGATAGCAGCAGCTTAACAAGCAGGAACTTATAAGTCCAAGGCAAGGGGAAGCCTTCTCTCTGACCACAACAACTGTGGTCCCAAGAGTGTGAGGGAAATTCCCTTGGTTTTTTTCTTTATCCTCCTACTGCTTTGCCATGAAGGCATAAGCAGTGTCAGGAAGTATGAAACAGAGTGGAGAAAGGAAAGCCCCAGATTTCCAAACAGAGGGCCCCTAAGAACTTGAAAGTGTCAGAGAGGCCATGGACAGGAGAGATCTCAAGGAAGAGATCCCATCAAGTTGTGTAAGAACTGGGATCACCTTCAAGATGTACATGCGTGGATTTGACCCTAGACAGCATACCAAAGCCTGCCGAACTAAACTACTTGGACTCAAGTCCCAGATTGGTCACTTGGGCACTCAAAGGACAAATTTGAATTGCACTGCAAACAATGGATAGAACATCTAGCAGAAGATCAGTAAGCATATAGGGGACTTGAACAACACTGTAAACCATCTAGACCTAACAGATGTACAAACAACACTCTGTCCATCAGCAGCAGAATACACATTCTTCTCGTTTACATGGAGCATTCACTAGGACAGAGATATGTTAGGACACAAAACAAGTCTAAATAAATTTAAAAGTATTGACGTCATACAAAGTATCTTCTCTGGCCACAACAGAATGAAGCTAGAAATGAATAACAGAAAGAAAACTGGAAAATTCATGTATGTGTGGAAATTAAGCAACACATTCTTAAACAATTAATGGGTCAAAGAAGAAATCACAGGAGAAATTTAAAAATACTTAGAGATGAATGAAATGAAAACACAACATACTAAAATTATGGGATGCAGTGAAGGCAGTGCTCAAAGGGAGATTTTTAGCTATAAATTCCTATATTAAAAAAGAAATAAGGGCTGGTCCGAGTGCAGTGGTGTTTACAACTAATTGATCACAACCAGGTACAGACTCCTGTTCCTTATCCACACCCACTGCTCACATGACCAGCCTTTAAAAAGAAAAAAAGAAAAAAAAATCTCAAATCAATAACCTAACTTTATACCTTGAGGAACTAAAAAAGGAAGAGCAAATTAAAATCAAAGCTAGGAGAAGAAAGGAAATAATAAAGATTAGAGCAGAGATAAGTAAAATAGAGAATGGAAAAACAAAAGAATCAGTGAAACCAGAAGTTGTTTCTTTGGAAATATCAACATAATTGAAAAACCTTTAGCTAATGACAAAAATAGAAGACACAAATAAATCAGAAATGAAAGTGGAAACATTACTACTGACCATACCGAAATAAAAAGGATTACAAGATAATTCTATCAACAGTTGCATGCCAACAAACTAGAAAACCTAGATGAAATGGTTAAATTCCCAGAAACACACAAATTACCTCTATTCACTCAAGAATAGATAGAAAATCTGAACAGACAGATGAATAGAAACTCTCAGGTCACTGAAACCATAACAATTCTAGAACAAAATGTAGGAAAAATTCTTCTGGGCGTTGGCCTGGGCAAAGAATTTATGAGTAATACCTAAAAAGCAAATACAGCAACAACAAAAATAAATATATGGGACTTAATTAAACTAAAAAGCAAAGGAAATAATCAACAGAGTAAACAGATAACTTACAGAATGGGAGAAAATATTCACAAACTATACATCTGACAAAGGACTAATATCCAGAATATACAAAGAACTCAAACAAATCAGCAAGAAAATAACAAGTAACCCCATAAAAAGCAGGCAAAAGACATGAATAGATTTTTTTTTGGAAGAAGATATACAAATGGCCAAAAAACATGAAAAAATGTTCAACATCACTAATCATCGGGGAAATGCAAATTAGAACCACAATGAGTTATCACTTTACCCCCGTCAGAATGGTCATTACTAAAAAGTCAAAAAATAATAGATGTTGGTGCAGAGGGAATGTGGTGAAAAGGGAATGCTCATACACTGCTGGTGGGAATGTAAATTAGTACAACCTCTATGGAAAACAGTGTGGAGATTCCTCAAAGAATTAAAAGTAGACCTACCATTCAACCCAGCAACTACTGGGTTTTTACCCAAAGAAAAACAAGGCATTTTTATCAAAAAGACACCTGCACCTGCATGTTTATTGCAGCATAATTCACAATCACAAAGATATGGAATCAACCTAAGGGCCCATCAACTGATGAGTGGATTAATATTAGGTCATTAAATAGGAAATGTCCGATTTCAAATCAAAAGTCTAGTTTATATATGTCAAACAAGAAGCAGTACGATTAATGGAAGTATTACCTAAATTATTAACACAGTTTTGCCATCTTAATGGTAGCTTGCTTATGCCAGCAGCGAAGAAGCCTGGAGAGCGAGTGGCGATGAAATCACAAAAGGCGTTTTCCACAGCTTGTTGAGAATTGAATGTTTTTCCTTGAAAAAGAAGTGGTCCAAAGCCTGGAAGAAGTGGTAGTCAGTTGGTGCAAGGTCTGGTGAATACGGTGGATGACAGAGAGTTTCCAAGTCCAGCCTCTATAGTTTGAGCAGCATTGTTTGTGCAACATGTGGTGGAGCGTTGTCTTGTAAGAGGATTGGCCTTTCTCTATTGACCAATCTCAGTTGCTTAATCACAAGAATCCTCATCATTTCATCCAACTGGTTGCAGTAGACATTCACTGTAATCGATTGAACAGGTTTCAAGAAGCTGTAGTGGATAATACCAGTGCTGGACCACCAAATGGACACCATTAGCTTTTTTTGATGAATATTCAGTTTTGGACTGTGTTTTGGCACTTCATCTTTATCCAACCATTGTGCCAAATGCTTGTGATTGTGAAAAAGAATCCATTTATCATCACACATAACAATATGGTGTGGAAATGGTTCACCTTTATGTCATGACAGCAAAGAAAGGCAAGCTTCGAGACAATTTCTCTTCTGATGCTCTGATGCTCATTTAGTTCGTGCAGTACCCATCTATCCAGCTTCTTTAGCTTGCTGATTTGTTTCAAATGGTCAAATGTTGGAATAGTAATGTCAAACTTTGCTGCTAGTTCACACGTAGGTTGAGATGGGTTCAGTTCCACTACAGCTTTCAGCTCATCATTATCCATCTTGGTCTCAGGTCACCCATGTGGCTCTTCTTCAAGATTAAAATCACCAGAATGGAACTTCTCAAACCATAGATGTACCATGCCTTCATTAGTCACATCCTTCCCAAACATTTCGTTGATATTTCAAGCTGTCTGTGTTGCATTGGTTCCACAACGGAACTCATATTCAAAAATAACATGAATGTGACTTATCCGTGGTTTCACAAAAATTGCTCTAAAAAAAAATTGAAAGATAATCACAAGCCAAACCATGTGTTTGAAAGAATGAGGATGCACCTTCACAATAAAAATTAGACAAGAAGTGTCAAAGTGAAATGTCAGAGATATCAACTGTCAAAGTCAGTACTTCAGGAAATCAGACATTTCATACTTGCTAACCTAATAAACTGTGATATATATACACAATGGGGTACTGCTCAGCCACAAGAATGAAATGTCTTTTGCAGCAACTTGGATGGAACTATAGACCGTTATCCTAAGTGAAGTATCTCAGGAATAGAAAAACAAATACCACATATTCTTGCTTATAAGTGGGAGCCAAACAATGGGTATATATGGTCATAAAGTGGTGTAAGGGACATTGGAAACTAAGAAAGGGAAGAGTGAGAAGGGGGTGAGAGATAAAAAATTACCTATCAGGTACAATGTACACTATTCTAGTGATGTGTACACTAAAAGCTCTGATTGAGCATTATACCATTCATCCATGTAGCAAAAAACACTTGTACTCCCTAAATCTATTGGGGAAAAAAAAGAAATTATCAGGTTACAACAATAGAGAGAGAAAAGATTGAAAGAAATGAACAAAGCCTCAAGGACCTTAGGGATGATACCAAAAGTCTAACATTTGTATCATTGGATTCACAGAAGGATAAGAGAAAGAGTGTGGTACAAAGAAAATTTGAAGAAATGATGGGTGATGACTTCTCAAAATTGTCAGAAGACATGAGTCCAAACATAACAAACTCAAAATATTCATTCTCAGATATATCATAATCAAATTTCTGAAAATTAAAGATAAAAAAATCTTGAAAGCAGCCAGAAAAAAATGATGCATCACTTGTAAGAAAACAACAATTAAAATAATTGAGGATTTCTTACCAGAAACCATGGAGCCCAGAAGGAAGTGGCACATTTTCAAGTGCTGAAAGAAAATAACTGTCAACCCAGAATTCTATATCCAGTGAAAATACCCTTCATCAGTGAAGGCAAAATAAAGACATTCTCAAATAAAGAGAAACTAAGAGAAAGCATTGCCGGCAGATCTGCTCCAAAAAACTTCCTTTGAATGTTCTTCAGACAGAAGGGAAATGATAACCAAGGGAACATGAAATTTTAAGGATGAAGGAAGAGCAATAACTAATCAATGGGTAAATTGAATATTCTTCTTCTCTTGAGTTTTTAAAACTATGTTTGATGTTTGAAAGCAAAACTTATAATGTTATCTGATGGGATTTTCAATATGTGTAGATGTAACGTATATGACAACTACAATATAAAGAGGGGGAGGGTAAAGGAACCTATATGGTGGTCAGGTTTCTATATTGCATTTGAAGTGGTAAAATATTAATTCTAAGTAGACTGTGAAAAGTTAAGCAGGTATATAGTAATCTCTTTAGAAAACACTAAAAAACCATACAAAGAAACATAAAAAACTCAATAGATAAATTACAGTGGAATACTAAGAAATATGCAAATAGCCAGGTACAGTGGTTCACACCTGTAATCCCAGCAACTTGAAAGGCTAAGGTGAAAGGATCATTTGCAGTCAGGAGTTCAAGACCAGCCTGAGCAACATAGAGAGACCCTCCATCTCTAAAACAATTTTAAAATTTGGCTGGGAAGTGCCTGTAGTCCCAGCTGCTTGGGAGCCTGAGGCAGGAGGATTGCTTGAGCCCAGGAGTTCAAGGCTGCAGTGAGCTATGACCAAAAGAGGCAGGAAAGGAGAAATGGAGGGAAAAAACAGAGGGAGCAAACAAAATAAATTAAAAATGGAAAATCTAAATCCAAATATACAAATAATTACAATAAATGTAAATGGTCCAAACACACCAATTAAAATACATATTCTCAGAAAAAAATCAGAATGGATTTTTTTAAAAACCCAACTCCATGCTGTCTTCAAGAAACCCTTCTTAAATATAATGCTATAGGTAGATTAAAAATACAAGGATGGAAAAAGATAAATCATGCAAACACTCGTCAAAAGAAAAGTGGAGTGGGTATATTAATATCAGATAAAGTATAAAGCAAAATCACCAGAGATAAAAGGGACACTACACCATCCTAAAAAGGTCAATTCACCCTATGAAGACATAACAATCCAAAATGTTAGGACACTAACATTTAGGATTAAATGTTAAATCCTAACAACAGAGCATCAAAATGCATTAAAGCAAAAACTAATAGAACTGAAAAAAGAAATGGACAAATCCACAATTGTTGGAGACTTCAACTTTTCTCTATCAGTAACTGATAAAACAGATAGACAGAAAATCAGCAAGGATACAGAAGAACTAAACACCACCACCAATCAGCTGGATCTAATTAACATTTATAGAATGATTCAGCAAACGCACTTTCTTTTCAAGTGCACATACAGCATTCACCAAGATGGACCATACCCTGGATCAAAAAACAAACCTGAATAAATTTAAAAGAATTGAAATCATACAAAGTATGTTCTCTAACCATATGGAGTTAAACTGGAAATTGATAACAGAAAGATAATTGGAAGATCTCTAAATGTTTGGAAATTAAACAACATGCTTCTAAATAATTTGTGGGTCAAAGAGAAAGTCTCAAGGGAAATTAGAAAATATTTTGAACAAAAATGAAAATACATATCAAAATGTGTGAGATGAAACTAAAGTAATGTTTAGAGAGATGTTTATAGCCTTAAATGCTTATATCAGAAAAGTACAAACAAGAGATTCCAGAAAAGTGCTAACAAAAAGAAATCGGGGTGGGGTGAAATTAATATAAAATAAAATAGAATTCAAGGCTAAAAGCATTCAATAAGGAAAAAAAGATGTTTTATTAAGCTAATAGTTAATGAAAACTTACCTCATGCCAGGCACTATTTTAAGATATTTATATGTACTAACTCATTTAATCCTTACAATAATTAAATGAGTTGGGTAATATTATTATCCCCATTTTGTGGATGCACTTCTTTTCAAGTGCACATAGGGCATTGGCCAAAGCAAATAAGAGAAAAACAGCAAAGTCACATGGCAAAGAGTGTGAATACAGAAAGAGGCAAAGAATTAGGGCCATTAATACAAACAGCAGGCAGGCTGCATATAGAAAAAATATAAAAACAATGGATAGGAAAGGTAATTACCAACTTTATGATAGTGTTGCTTCGGAAAGGGAAGGAAGAAGAATAGCTAGAAGAGAGGAAGAAAGGTGACCAACTGTATCCACAATTTGAAGAAAGAGGCTTAGACATGGCAAAGTATCAAAATTGAGTCATTTTCAGCAATGGGTACATGGGTATATTCTCAGGGTTGGTGATTTAACTCTGATTTTCTGTATGTTTGAAATTTTTTCAATTAATAGAAAAAGAAAAGTTTTTCCATTCATCCAAAGAGATGAGCATGACTCTGATACCCAAACCAGACAAGGATAAGACAAAAAATAAAACGAAACAAAAACTAGAGATCAATTCTAATTATGAAAATGCAGAAATCCCAAATAAAATACTAGCAAAATGAATCTAGAGGTTTATTAAAAGAATAATACACCATGACCAAGTAAGCCACATCCCACAAATATGAGGATGGTGAGCATTAGGAAAACTGTTACTGTGATTCACCACATGTACAGATTCAAGGAGAAAAACAGCAAGTTCTAAAAGAAACAAAATCTATAAGGCCCAAACGCAAAGTACAAGACAAATGACAAACCAGAATTAAGTATTCGTAATTTACCTTTCAGAAAAAGGACTAATTTCCTGAGTATATCCATTTTTAAAGACTAACAATTCAGCAGAAAAATACATAAATAATGTGAAATAGTTTGCAGAAAGGAAATGCAAATGGCCCCTTACACATGTGAAAACAATGCTTGACTTACTCACAAGTAGAGAAATGCAAATTCTCTAATGCAAACTGCCAGAGAGAGCTTGGTTTCTAGGTACCATTCTCCAACAAAAAGAACCATAGCTTTTTGAAGGAATGGCTGATTCTAGAGCTGGGATGTAGAGAATACCTGAAACATCTTACAGTGTCAAAAAGTAAGGAAATGGGAAAAGAAAGGTGGGGCATGTTAGGTACGCAGGAGACCACTTGCATACCTAATGAAGTACCTAGCGAAAGGGCTCCTCATCTCCAAAGGTAGAACAACTTGGCCGACAAAACTAAGTATCATAGTATTTAATTATAACCCAAAGAATTAAATAAAGAAATAAATGAAGAAGGGGATATCTGCCTTATAGAAGGCATGTAAAAGGAATAGAGCCACCCCTCCTCCTTTCCATAGCAGACGTTTCCTGATGTCATCCTTTGTGATTGGTGCTGGGCTATGATGGGCTCTGGGGTGGGGCTGGGCTATGATGGGCTCCCGGGAGCTCACAGCCTGCTGGTTTGATGGGCAGTGACATCAGTCACCTTACGCAAGGGCACCCACCTGGCTCTCCTCTCTCAGCCACTCTAGTCCAGGTGCCGTATTTTGCTTTTTCTCAGTATGCTTGTTGTAAATTGAGATGTAATTTACATGAAATAAAATATATCCATTGTAACTGTACAGTTTGATGTCTTTTGACAAATGTAAGTCTCTGTGTAACTGCCACCCCAATCAAAATGAAGAACATTCCCAGCACACCCCAGGAAGTTTTCTCTTGTCCCCACCCCATGCAACCATCAGTCTGATTTCTGTCACCACAGCTTAGTTTTGCCTGTTCTAGAATTTCATAAAAGTGGAACCATACAGTATGTACCTTTTGAGTCTGGCTTGTTTGATTCAACGTACTATCTGCAAAATGCATCTCTAGCGTTGTGGTTATTGATGGTTCATTCCTTTTTCTTGCTGAGTAGTATTCCATTGTATGGTTGTACTACTGTTTGTTTATCCCTTCACCTGTTGATAGTCGTTTGGTGGTTTCCAGTTTGGGATATTAAAAATACAAGGGGACTTGGAACCAGGTGTGGTGGTTCATACCTGTAATCCCAGCTACTCAGGAGGCTGAGGGAGGAGGATCGCTTGAGGCCAGGAGTTTGATACCAGCCTGGGCAACACAGTGAGACCCTATTTCTAAAAAAATTAAAAAATAAATTAGCTGGGCATGGTGGCATAGGCCTGTCCAGAGGCTGATGCAGGAGGCTCCCTCAAACCCATGAGTTGGAGGCTGCGGTGAGTTATGACTGTGCCACTGCACTCCAACCTGGGCAATAGAGCAAGACTCTCTCTAAAAATAATAAAATACAATAAATGCAAATTATAAAACAATAAAGCTCTTTAGAATAAAACAGAATATCCTCACGACTTTGGGGTAGGCAAAGATTTATTAAACAAAACAAAAAGTACTAACCATAAAACAAATTTAGAAATTGACACATTAAAATTAGGAACATCTACTCATCAGAAAATACCATTAAGAGAGTGAAAAGGCAAGTAAGCTGTGAGAAAAGACAGTAACAATACCTATGTTCAAAAAAAATTTGAGGGGACTTTAAAAAGTTCATGGAAAAATGGAATTAAAAGATAAAAATAAAAAAATATAAACTTTATTTCTCAACATAACCTCCATCAAAGTTAAGACACTTTTTTTTGTTGTTGTTGAGACAGTCTCGCTCTGTCACCTGGGCTAGAGAGCAGTGGCATCATCATAGCTCACTGTAACCTCCAACTCCTAGGCTCAAAGGATCCTCCTGCCTCAGCCTCCCATATAGCTGGGACTATAGGCGTGAGCCACGAGGCCTGGCTAATGTTTTCTATTTTTAGTAGAGACAGGGTCTCACTCTTGTTCAGGCTGGTCTCGAACTCCTGGCCTCAAGCAGTCCTCTCACCTCAGCCTCCCCAAGTGCTAGGATTACAGATGTGAGCCACTGCACCCAGCCTAAGGTTAAGATACTTTTGTAAGTGACAATACCAGCCATTTAGTCCATCTCTAAAGAATTGAGGGTCCTGGAAATTTAATCATATCAATGCAGTCTTTTTAATGGTATTAAGTGAAGAACAACGGGTGCCCTTTTTAGATTTTTTTAATATTAGGAAATAAAAACAAGTCAGAAGGAGCCAAATCAGCACTGAGGGGTTTTCAAAAAGTTCATGGAAAATGCGTATTATGAAAAAAACCATGCATGGATTTCAAATTTTTTTTACACCAAAATAAACTCGTACTAACTAGTTACAACGTATCTGAATAAGATCTAGTTTGAGGCATTAAGACGGGTTGGCCGGGCGCAGTGGCTCACGCCTGTAATCCTAGCAGTCTGGGAGGCCGAGGTGGGTGGATCGCTTGAGGCCGGGAGTCTGAGACCAGCCTGGGCAACAAGCAAGACCCTGTCTCTACAAAAAATAGAAAAATTAGCTGGGTGCCAAGGCGCATGCCTGTAGTCCCAGCTGCTTGGAAGGCTGAGGCAGGAGGATCGCTTGAGCCCAGGAGTTCGAGGTTGCAGTGAGCTACGACGATGCCACTGCACTCTACCCAGGGCGACAGAGACTGTCTCCAAAAAAAAAAAAAACCCAGAAGGGTAAGACATCAGTTTGAAAAGAACCCTTATCAGAGCAACATGAATTCTGACAAAATTAAAGCAAGAATAAACATCAAATTTATGGTGAAGTGTGGATGGAAGAATGGTGAAATCACTGATGCTTTATGAAAAGTTTACAGGGACAATGCCCCAAAGAAATCAACAGTTTACAAATGGAGATCTTGTTTTAAGAAGGGACGAGATGATATTGAAGATAAAGCCCACAGTGGCAGACCATCCACATCAATTTGCAAGGAAAAAAATTCATCTTTGTCATGCCCTAATTGAAGAGGACAGATGAGTAACAGCACAAATAGCCAGCACCACAGACATCTCAACTGGTTCAGCTTATACAGTTCTGACTGAAAAATTAAAGTTCGGCGAACTTTCCACTCGGGTGCCAAAACTATTGCATCCAGATCAGCTGCAGACAGACGAGCGGAGCTTTCAATGGATATTTTTAAAAAGTGAGGTCAAGATCCTAAAGCATTTCTTGGAAGAAGTGTAACAGGAGATGAAACGTGGCTCTCCCAGGACGACCCTGAAGACAAAGCACAATCACAGCTATGACTGGCAAGAGGTGGAAGCGGCCCAGGTATGGCAACAGTGGGCCTGTCAAGAATGGAGGTCCCATGGCAAAAGTTTTATGGAATGCTCAAGGCATTTTGCTTGTTGACTTCCGAATGGGCCAAAAAATGATGACATCTGCTTGTTATGAGAGTGTTTTGAGAAAGGTAGCCAAAGCTTTAGCAGAAAACACCCAGAAAGCTTCACCAGAGAGTCCCTCTCCACTAGGGTCCTGCTCATTCCTCTCATCAAACAAGGGCAATTTTGTGACAGTTTCGATGAGAAATCATTAAGCATTCACCTTACAGTCCTGATTTGGCTCCTTCTGACTTCTTTTTTTTTCCCCTAATCTTAAAAAATCTGTAGAGGGCACCCATTTTTCTTCAGTTAATACCCTAAAAAAGATCACATTGATACAGTTAAATTCCCAGGACCCTCAGTTCTTTAGAGATGGGCTAAATGGCTGGTGTCATCCCTTACGAAAGTGTCTTGACCTTAATGGAGCTTATGTTCATAAATAAGGTTTATATTTTTTATTTTTATCTTTTAATTCCATTTTTACATGAACTTTTTGAAGTCCCCTTATATGGAAGTTCCAGTGGCTCTATCCTGCACCTGGTAGTGTCCTTTTTTTATGTCATCTTAGTAGGTGTGTAATAGTACTCCACTGAGGTTTTAATTTGCGTTCCTAGATGTCTAATGATGTTGGGCATCTTTTGATGTGCTTATTGAACATTCACATATCCCCTTGGTGAGTTGTCTGTTCAAATCTGTAGCCCATTTTAAAAATTGGGTTGTTTTCTTTTTCTTATTAAGTTGCAGTTCAGAGCCATGTTTTTAATAACACAGATCAGAACAAGGTCTCTGTGAGAACTCTCACCTGGCCTCCTCGCAGGGAATTGAGAGTAAAATCCAAACACCAGGATCTGGTCGTCCACAATCTGGCCCCTCCCATTCCCCCTGCCCTCCCCCCACCCCTTGGCTCAGTCCTCTTTGACACTTCCTGGCTGGCTGTCCTCTGAGCCAGCCAGACATCTATCACCAGGAATCACCTTATTCAGGATTCTCTGCACATGTTTAGTGTTTTCTCCCACCCCCTGGCCCCACCCACCCCCACCACCAAAAGCTGGGGCTTCCCTGTATCCTGGGCTGCTAGCACTGTTGTTGATGGCATAAATGGATGTCAGGAAAGGCTTCTTTGGAGAAGTGACACTGTATTATTAACATAATCACTCAAGAATAAGAAGTTAATCAGACCAAGAAGGTAGAGAAAGAACATTCCACGTAGTGGGGGCAGCATATGCAAAGGCCCTGTGGCAGGAGGGAGCATCGTTTGTTCAAGGAACTGTACGAAGGTTGGTGGGAGAGGCAAGGGAGGAAACCACAGTAAGGAATTATATTTCACTTCTATCCCAAGACCCTGAGCAAGATGGGAAGCTCCCAAGGTTTTGTTTTTTGTCTTTGGGGAAGGACTGAATTTATGATTTAAGCAGCACTCTGGCTGCCAAGGGAGGAAACCTAGAAGCCTCCTAAAGACACTCTCACAACAGTTCAGGGAGGGGACAGGAGTGGTTTGTGACCTAGCAGTCGCCGTGGTGGTGAGAAGTGGACAGAGATCAGAGAAAGGTTTAGGAGATGAAGATGGGCCGGCCTTGGCGATGGATGGATGGTGAGGGAGGACAAGGATGGGAGGACGAATGGCAGTGCACTTTGCAGAGGCCCAGGCACCACGGCAGTGTTACCGACTGGGTCTTGATCACCCCGAACTCCAGACGCCCTAAAGACTACATGAGTGTGTGTGTGTGTGTGTGTGTGTGTGTGTGTGTGTGAGAGAGAGAGAGAGAGATGCGTAGGGGCTGGCTCCAGTGTCCGTCTGGGAGTCTTCCAGGGATGGACTGGGAGAGGCAGGGTGCAGAACCGAGGCCTGGGGCAGCCAACAAAGAGGCCCTGGAGGAGGCTGGGCTAGCCAAGGACCTGAGCGGTGGCCAGGGATGTTGTAGGAAAACTGGGAGCGCTGAGAAAGAGAGGGGATGGAGTGGGGAGCTGACATCAAGGTCAAAGCCGTGGGAGGGCGGGGTGTCTTTGCTGTTTACACGCTTAGGTTCCTGGATCCCAGACTCGAGGTGCAGGGGCAGGACGTTAGACCCGAGACAGCCAGTGTAGACAACCCTTCTGGGCTGGGATAGATAGGTGGGAGCTCCGACAGGGCGTTCGGGGGCGGTAATAAGGTTTCCATCGGCCAGGACAGGGGTGGGTGGAGAAGGCGGGGGTCTGAGGAGGCCTCAGGCCAGGGGGAGCGGAGGGGAGGGGGACGGGACACGGGGGCGGGGCGGGGGCGGGGCGGGGCGGCAGGGGGGATGCGCCCCTACGCCCAACTAGTCTGGCTTTTCTCCTTCCGCACAGTCTGGCTTCCGCTTCCCTCCCGGGCGCGGGCTGAGAGGGAGCGACGCTGAGCCTCGACCCTGCCGCCGCCGCCGCCATGTGGCCCCCAGACCCCGACCCCGACCCTGACCCGGAGCCCGCCGGGGGCTCCCAGCCCGGCCGGGCCGTCCCCGGACTCCGCGCCCTGCTGCCGGCGCGCGCCTTCCTCTGCTCGCGCAAAGGCCGCCTCCTGCTGGCGGAGTCGGTGAGTGCGCGGGGACCCTGGGGCTGCCCGGGCCCGGCCGCCGGCCCTCCTCGCCGAGCCGCTGGCTTCGGAGGCTGCCGTGAGAGGGCCCAGGGGCGACGCCACGCTCTGAACCCCCGTCGAGCCCCGCCAGGTTGGGCCCGCGGCCGCGCTTCAGGGCGCGAGTCCGAGGCGGGGCGGGGCTCAGGCCTTCCCGCTCTCTGAGCTGCGAGTCCGAAGTTGGGGGCTGCAGGAAGCGGGGAGGGGCGGCCCCAGCTGGGTGCTGTGTGACCTCGGGCGCCGCCGCCCTCTCTGGGCCCGCGGGACAGCTGCACCTTAACGTCTTCTGCCCTCCATCGTGGGCTCTTGGCCCCGCTCCGCCAACCCTCTCGCTGCCCCCGGGCCGCCCGGGAGGAATCAGCTTGCTCGGCCCTTCGGTCCTGGGTTGTGAGGGAGGGTCTGCTTTCCTGGGCCCGGGCAGGGCCTGGCGGGGCCTCGAGCTGTGGAGCGGAGGCTGGGGCGCTTCTGGGGCTTTTGGGTCGGCCATCTGGGCTGGGGGACCGTGTAGAGTGGAGGGAGCCCCCCCCACCCCCGGCCGCACAGTTGGGGGTGCGGGCTCCTGCAGGGTGACATCACTGCCCTCCCCTCCCTTGTAGGGATCCAGCCACCCCGCCCCGTCCCCGCTGGGCTCCTTCCTCCTTCCTGCTCGCCCCCACCCGGCCGGTCTGGCCGCCTTTGTCCTACTGATCCTCTGAAAACTCCCGCACTGTCCGCTTGGGTGGGGACTGGCCTGGGCCTCCAGGGATGTGGAGGAAGAGGCCGCGCGGAGGGGAGGCGGGACGAGGCGGGACGAGGCGGGACGAGGCGGGACGAGGCGGGACGAGGCAGGACGAGGCAGGACGAGGGAGCAGCACACCGGGCGGCCACTTGTTGCTTAGATCTGGGCTATTTGGTGGTGCCTGTCCTTATTCCCACTTTGCAGAGGAGAGAGCTGAGGTGCCTGGTGTTTAGGGGACTTGACAGGTGGCTTAGGCGAGGGACCGAGGGAGAACGAGGAGGAGGGTAGGAGAAGGAGGATTCTGTCCCAGAGTCCCTCCCTTCTCGCCCAGGGAAGATGGCAGCAGTCGTTCCTCCCACCTCTTCTGCGGTCAGCCCAGAGGTCACCAGCCCAGCAGGTGCCCAACTCCCAAATGAGATGTCAGGGCTGGACTCAGAGCCCACACTCCCAGGGAGACACCTCCTGGCTGGACCACCCCCCCAGCCCCACCCTGAGACTGCAGGGAGCCACTTTGGGGGAGAAGCCTGAATCCACCTAGCCCCAACCAGGACCACCTCATGGGTGGGGGTGGCATGCCAGCCAGAGTACAGCCCTTGGCCTAGCTGGATGTCAGGAATCTAGGACTAGACAGAGAAGGAAGGGTGCAGGGTGGGCACTCAGGGTGCATGGGAGCCACTCCTGGTCACCCCTGCCGCACTGCTCACCTCCCTCCCACTCCCAGGCCCAAGCAAGTGTGGAAGTTGACGTGGGCAGGAACAGGGAGGAAGTGGCCACCAGGAATTGGGGAATGAGCAAACAGGAATTGAGAAGGGGGATCCCCAGAATCAGGCTGGGGGGATGGGACACAGGAAAGGGAGGGATGCAGAACAGCCTTTGGCACAGGAAGTTCAGCAGGAGCTGTGGACAGGGCCTGGTCGGGCCCATGGCCTTACTCTCCTGGGAGGCCCTGGCAGCCTTGCAGCCCTGCCTTAGTTTCCTATCTGTCCAAGGTGGGCTCAGCTGCCCCCATGGCCACAAGGGTGCCCTGGGGATTCCCTTGGTATCCCTGCAGCTCATTCACCTGAAGCAACCACAGTGCTTCCTGTGGGGCATCTGGGGCCCCCCGTGCACCCACTCTAAGCTATTCAGCCATGGATGTGCTCAAACCCAGCCATAGTGACAGAAACAAGGAGAGATGGCCTTCCCCGGCACCCACAGGGCCAGGTTGCATAAGAACTCTATCTAGGGGTCAGCCAGCCCGGGTTTAAACTCTAGTGCCCTCTTACCAGCCTCATGGCATGGGATCTCCTCATCTATCAGTGTGGCATCTGGTGCAGGGATGGTTGTGAGAGTCAGAGGAGATGCCTGTGAGCCACAGTGAGCACCGGGCATGGAGGAGCCACTGGCCAGCCAGCAGCCCATCATCTTGGTCTGCCCTGCACACACCCAGGATACAGGACTGACCAGGCGGCCCCAGCACCCTCCGACATCAACTCTTTTCACCTAGAGTTGTGAGAAAGGCTGCAGAGAACGTTTGATTCTAGTAGTTCAAGTACAGCCAGGCCCCCCTTTCACAGAGGCTGCATGAATGATGCAGCAGGGCCCAAGGTATCTGCCAACGTGCTCTCTCCCGGATGGTGTTTTCTTATTATGAAAATTTGCAAAGGCATAAAAAACCTGAAGGCTTTGTACCATTAACACCCATAGACCCACCACCTAGATTTTTGGTTAACACTTTGCTATATTTACTTTATCACCTGTCTGTCCGTCTATCTGTCCATCAGTCCATTTTATTGTTTATTTATTTAGAGACAGGGTCTCACTCTGTCACCCATGCTAGAATGCAATATTATCATCACTGCTTACTGCAACCTCAAACTGCTGGCCTCCAGCGATCCTCCTGCCTCACTTCCCGAGTAGCTGGGACTACAGGTGTACTCAGGCCACCATGTCCGGCTAATTTTTCTAGTTTTAGTAGAGATGGGTCTCAAACTTCTGGCCTCAAGTGATCTTCCGGCCTCAGCCTTCCAGAGTGCTAGGATTACGGGCATGAGTCACTGTGCCCAGCCCCGTTTATTTTTTGACACAAAGTAAATTGTAGACATCAGTACTTTTCAACTCTGAACACTTTAGCATACATATCATTAACTAAAGTTCAAGATCTGTATTTTGTTTTTAAGGGATAGTTTACATTCAGTGAAAAGCACACATCTTTGGTGTTAGGTGTTATTTTTTGAAACTGGTTCCTGCTTAGCTTTGATTTGCCCCTGTAGGGCACAGAGTGGGTGGGCTCTGCCCTGGAGGGGGAGGCTGGGGCTTCCTCACTGGGTCCTGGCAAGGGGCTGGGGGTGAGGTCAGGACTCAGGGCCACACCCACAGGACTGGAGGCACCAGGCCCGGTTCAAGTCCTGGCCATGCCACTTCCCAGCTGCCGGACTCTGGGCACGGAAGGCAGAGTCTGGCTCACAGGCACAGTGGCCCCAGGGCTTGAAAAGGCTCTGAGTTCTCTCCCAACCCCCTTCCTCTCAGGTTCTGTCCTTCATCACCTTCATCTGCTACGTGGCATCCTCAGCGTCTGCCTTCCTCACTGCACCTCTCCTGGAGTTCCTGCTGGCCCTGTACTTTCTCTTTGCTGATGCCATGCAGCTGAACGACAAGTGGCAGGGCTTGTGCTGGCCCATGATGGTGAGGACCGGCCCCGGTGGGAAGGGTTGGCTGTCCACCAGAGGGGATCCAGAGGCGAGCACTTGGCCTTGACCCCTTCCCTGCGCGGGAGGGGCGGTGTGCAGTCGGTTGGAGCCAGGCAGGCAGACCCGGCTTCAGATGGTCGGGGCCCACCTGTCAGCCGCCAGGAACCTGGGGAGGGTGTGGCGCCTCCAGAGCGAGTGGCTGCTGGCCACTAGGTGGCGCTGGTTCTCCCAGCGGGGCCTGCAGGAATGCGCCTCTGCCGCAGGAATTCAAGCCATTTCCACGGGGCAGGGCAGGTTAACTGAGGACTTGCAGGGCTTCCCCAGACCTCGCCATCGGGCCACCCGGGCCCGGCTTTCTCACCTGGGAGGGCCCAGGGCCCCATTAGTGGACTTTGCTGAGTGAATTGTGTCACGGAGCAAGGGCAACAAAGGTTAGACATGAATCCTGGTCTCTGGACTTCACATCCAGCATCCTTCCCACCCGAGGAGGGCTGCGCACGTTGTGTCCCAATTTTAGGGATGGATACACAGAACCCGTAATCCATAAATGGATTGGCACAAGTGTGTGGCAAAGTGAAGCCCAGAGCCAGGTCTCGCCGTTGGAGAGCTGGAAGGGAGCAGGTGACAGGGTTTCCAGCTTCTACCTCCCCACCAAGGGGGGCAGGTCCTCCCACCCCGTGCTGTGCCCTTCTCTCCCCAGGACTTCCTGCGCTGTGTCACTGCCGCCCTCATCTACTTCGCCATCTCCATCACCGCTGTTGCCAAATACTCGGATGGGGCTTCCAAAGCAGCTGGAGTGAGCAGCCCCCACACCTGGTGGGGGGGGGTGCCCAGAAATGCCCCCTCAGGTTCTCCCAACTGCTCCTGAAGCTGCAGATGTCCCCCTGGACACCTGCTTAGGGTGGGGCCCGGGGCACATCCTTTCCCTGTTTGGGCCCTTTGGGCTCTTGTGTGGGTCCAGCTATTCCAAAGGCCTCTTCTTAGAGATTTACTCAATTCTGAGTTCTGAAAGGCTGTTTGTCAGGCCAAGTTTACAGCCCACTTTCCCACTTCCCATTACTCGGAGGGGTCTGTGCCTGCCACTCTGGGCTGCTTGTCCTGGCAGGTCTGAAACGGGCCATGAGGCTGGGGGCGGCAATGTGTCCGTGCCTCCTTGGCCAGGGACTCAGTGCCTGTGCTGTGTCCCACAGGTGTTTGGCTTCTTTGCCACCATTGTGTTTGCAATTGACTTCTACCTGATCTTTAATGATGTAGCCAAATTCCTCAAACAAGGGGACTCTGCAGACGAGACCACAGCACACAAGACAGAAGGTGAGTTGTTGCCCTGCAAATTTCCACTAGGAACCAGCTGATCACCCCTAGAAGTATTTCTGCAGGGGCCTGCCCTCCCTTGGGACACTTGGCTAGTGTGAGGCAGGGGTAGGAGCATTTCCTCTCACCCCAGGGACAGGAAGTATTTTCACAGCCCAGTTCTCACGTCCCTTCATGCGGCACTGGTCACAAAGCCAGTCCCCTCGGGGAGCACAGGGCTCCCTGGGGATTCTGCCTTTCTAGGAAGGGCAAGCAGAGGGCATGCTCAGGCCTCTGACCCTGCATGGCTCCCTTCCTGGGTGAGCCCCTGGGGCAGCTAGTCACTTTCAGAGCACCTGTCCCCCTGGGATCTGGAGTGGCCACCTGTGCCACCCCAGCTCCCCCTGCTGTCTTGCTTGCCCAGGCCTAAGGGTCAGGGACCCAGGTTCTTGTCTTTGTCAGCAGCACCCAGGCAAGCTCAGGCTTGTTTTGGTTTTATCTTCAAGGAAAGTATAACAGACATTCTGGCCCCTCAAGCCATCCTTCTCCAGCTCAGAAAGGCCAGCTTGCATGTTACCTGATTTTTTAAAACTGGAAGTTGGAAGGCTGGTTTTTCTGTCTGTGACAACATGGCCATACCAACTGCTACATCCTTGGGGTGACTTTGCCCAGCACAGGGGAGGGCATGTTGTGGGGGCCCTGCAAAAGTGTGTATGGTGGGACACAGCTGGTTTCAAGCTCATGGCGCAGGGTGGTCACCAGAGGAGGTCTCAGCCCAGAAGGGCAGGAGGAGCAGAGAGGGTGGCAGCTCCAACACAGAAATGCAGGAGCCGACCTGGAGTGTAGGGGCTCTGAGGCCCTGTGGGCCTGTTGGCTGTTTCCCTGCCCCACTCTCTCTGTGCCCCCAGGAACACTGTCAGAGAGGCTGATGGTGCTGTTGGCCAGCAGCCCTGAGACCTCAGTTAGCTCCTAGAACTGAGTAAGTGGATGTTCCGCTCAGCACCAGATGCCCCTCCTGGGCCCTGTGTCAGCATCTGTTGTCCCAGACACCTGCTGAGGCTGCCGTGTGCGATACCCAGATGGGCAGGGCCAGCCAGGAGTCAGACCCAGAAGCAGTGGCATGGCACAGTAGGATGTGTACCCTGCCAGGGAGGCCTCCAGATGGGGTGATGACAGCAGAAGAGGAGCCAGGAGAGGTATAAAGGGACGAAGCAGCTGAAGGAGGGCTCCCAGAGGTGACCCTAGAGCTGAGTCTTCATGGCTGTATAGGAAGGTGCAGGCAGAAGAAATGGGGCAGGTGGAGGAAGGAAGACAACAGTACAAAGAGCAGGTGCTTCCGTCCAGGTGAGATGCTCTGGAACAGGTGCGTGTGCCCCTACACAGGCCAGCAGTGCTGCAGCTGGGCAGGGGGACACAAGGAGCTCTTGGAAGGCCTCCAGGCCCTGCCCTGTAGATGGATCTTCCCTACAGAGCCCCTGTTGTCCCAGGTGGGACTGGCTGGTTAGGTTTAGGAGCCACCAACTTCCTAACAGCCAGGCTGCTGGAGCCAAGGGGATCTGTGAACCCTAGAAATGATCCCTCTGCTGAACACAAGTGCTGCCCAGCCCCCCTGCGGCAGATGTTAGGTTAAACACTCCCAGACATTTTCCTCAGGCCCTTGTGACCTGCTCCGGGACAACCCAGCCCAGTGAACAAGTTGTTGGAGATACCTGTTGCTTTTTTTTTTAATATTTGGAGAATTTCATATATTTGCTATATAATTATTCCTGTCTTGTATGTTAGAATTGAATGTAGAAAAATCCACAAAATCTTACGAGTGCAGCCCAGGCATGCGGAGAGGGGAGAGTCAGGCTTTAGGGGAGGTTCTCCAAGCACATGGGGGCTCCCTGCTACCCCCAGCCAGTGACAGCCTGAGGCTGACTAGGGTTCTGAGAGATAGGGCCTGGCCAGGGAGGGTCAGAAAAGAGCAACCAGCACTGGGGCTGGGGTCAGAGGCTAGCGACTGCGGTGCTTTTCCTTCCTAGGATGGGGTGTTCTACAAGGCTCTGCGGACCAGTCTTCGGTATTGGGATTTCGGTCACACCTCACAGGCCCTTAACATTATAAAATTGCTTCTGATCACCATAGAAAAAGAGGATTAGGGGAGGAGGGATGGAAACTATAAAATGGCCAAAAAAAAAGGGGGGGGGTGCTTACTGATTTTCCAGTATATTTTAGTATAGGGGACAAGAAAACACCTGTCCTCACCTTGTCCTGCTGAACTGGTGGGTAGGATTAGGATGCAGATGTACAACCCCAACGTCCCCCACGTGAGAAGGGAGACTTGGGATGCCCTGGGGCTCCAGGGAAAGGAGCCTCTGGGTGTCAGTCTGGGTCGGAACCACCCCACCCCACCTGTACCCTGGAGGCGAGAGCAGCTGCCTGCACACCAGGTAATGGTGGAGTCAGCTACAGGCAAGGCCTGGGCCCAGGCTCCTGCCAACAACCTGGTTGTGCTCCCCCAGAGACCATTCCCAGGCACTGCTGCCATGGAAACTCCTGCCAAGCATCCTCTGCTTTCCTTTCAGAAGAGAGTTCAGACTCAGACTCAGACTGAAGTCCTGGCCATGTCCTGGCCACCCGAGCCACGTGGGGCCTCCACCCTGCACCTTCCTGACAGGGCTGGCTGGGAACACAGCACATTGGAAGGGAAGCTGTGACTTCTTGAGCAGCTGCGCAGGTTCAAAGTCACACCTGAGCCCAGCCTGCAAGACTGACCCTTGGCTTAGCACTGTTAACCACTCTGTACCTTAGGGCACCTTGAATATTCCACCCCTTCTCCCCATTTCTGTCCCATAGACCTTAAGCCCTTTAACCTCTCTGCCAAAAACAAGCACAAGGAGACAAAGCAGATAGAGCCTATCAATCACCACCTGCCACAGTCAGCAGTTCATGCTGCAAAGTTGGTGCAAGGGAGTCGTCTGTGTTTTGCCAACAGGAACAAATACAGACAGAAACCACCACAGGGCTGCCCCACCAGGCTCCAGTGGTTTTTGTCTGCACATGGTGCTCCTGCTCGTGCCAGGCACTTTGTCAAGGAGGACCCTTCCAAGAATCTTTTGTTCAAGGAGCAACAGTTTCCTCTTCATTCTTAAAGCAGGGAGAAAACTGACCTTTGCCTTATCTAGGACAGCAGGTCTCAGCACCCATAACTGACGTCTCACACCTTTGGAAACCACATCTTCTTCAAGTGAGATGACCATTCTGGGTCTAAGACTGTTTGAAAGAAGAGATCACAAACTAGCTTGACAGGTCCAAAAGACAAAGGGTCCCAAATAATGATGTGACAGTGTCACAGGTAGCTGGGCGGGCCCAGCCAAATCCTCTGTCTTCCTGGGGGCCGGCCAGCAGGTAAGAGGTTCCTGGGACCCTCAGGACAATGTATTTCTAGACACCAGAGCAGGTCTTCTGACCACCTCATGAGATGAGACAAGCCTTCTGTGTTCTCCTGAGGACTTATACTGTGTATCATCTATCTTTGATGAGATTTTGTAACTTTATACAAAAGCAGCTTCTTAACAAATGGCATTTTCTGTGACCCTAAGCCTCATGAATGAGCCAGAGTTCTGGACCCACGTTTTGGGCATTTGTAACCTTGTTCTTCTCTTGCATGTGAATCTCCTACCCTGAAAAAAGCCATAACAGATTCAACCAGAATGACTACTTGTGTGTTTCAAAAAACCTTCCGCCCAGAGCAATCCTATCGAGGACCCTATTATGCTTCGCCACAGACTGGTGACATGACAGTGTTAACTTTAACCACAACGCGTGCACACTTTTCCATGTCAGGCACTGGGGTAAGCATCTGACCAGTATTTGATCCTCTTATTTAACCCTCACACAATCCTGTTTTACAGTCAAAGGAAGTGAGAGAAAGGTGAGGTAAGTGGCCCCAGGCCCTCTCACTTACTTACATGTCAGGATAAAATGCCCCACGGAGGCCTCGGGCAGCCAGAACCTGAGGCTCTTGTGGTTTAGGAACTGGTTGCATGAGGGACCTCAGCGTTGCAGCCTGGGGGAGCCCTGGGTCGGCATTCCCTCGATGATGGGAAGAGGCAAGGCAAATTTTACACAGGACGTGCTCAAGTCGAATGTACTGGAGCAGAGACAGCAGCTTGGTGGGATTCGTGCCCCACCTTGCCAGCCCCGCAGGGGCCTTGTCTAGTCCTAGGGACGGTGGGTCCCTTCAACCTCCACAGAGCAGGCCTGTTTCAGGAACTAGATCCACAGCCTTTAAGGGGACAGAGGAGGCAAATCAGAGTGAAAAAAGACAATGCCATTTTTACGTGTCCATTTATTAAACAACTCCTTCATGACAATTTAATACAATATTTATTAGCGATTAATGTTGAGAAAATTATTTCCCTCTACATACAAAAATACAGATTTGAACACTATGAAAACAGTCAAGACAAGTACCATGAAAAATTGGTCCTTCAAAAGAAAGGGGGGAAATCAAGGGCAGTGTGAGGCTTTGGCTGTTGTCAGGGCCACACCAACAGGAGCAAAAGCTCTGGGCCCCCAACCTCTCAGATGCACAGGGCCGGTGATGCCCGCCCGAGGGCATCTGTGTCAGTTTAAGAAGCCAGGATGGGAACTCTGACCCACGACAGCATAAACCAGTTTGCCAAATGGGCATCACCTCAGAATGCCCCACAGCTGTATCTTTAAACTTAAAAAGAAACACTTTTAACAAGCAAAGTGTAATAGTTATTAAATGAACACTGCCCCCAAAAAGTGCCACTAGGTGAAGTACCAAGGAGTCATCGTACTGGAGAGTTATTAGCCATCTGACTTGACTTCCTTTGTTACCAAATAGTTACATATTCTGATCCTCCAGAAAGACAAAAAAGGCTACAATTTTATGCTTCAATAAATCCGTACCTTCATTTTGCAATGGCTCAGCTAGTTTGCTCAAGATTTTTCTTGACCAGGCATAACTTGTGTCCTGCAGGGGTGGGAAAGCTGCTGCAGAGCGTACCTGTATCTTGGTTTCATCAGGCTCGTCACGGCAAAGACTGTAGTTTGTTCAGGCCCAAAACCTAGAAAGAGCCACTGAGCCTGCCCAGAGCACCCTCGAACCAATCTGAAATCTGAGTGGAAGGTGAGAGCCCCAGAGGCCGTTGAGGCCCTCCTGGGAGAGCTGGTCCTGGAAGAGGCCAGGCCAGAGAACACACCCTTGGGTTCACCAGGCCGAACCACCAGGGAAGGAGCCAGACACAGGCTTTTCACCATTTCAGACCCAAAGAAGGAGAAGTCAGAGCACTGATGATTTTCTTTTTTCTTTCTTTAAATATGGAATCACTTTCCTCTTACTGTTGGAGGTGAGCAGTGAGCAGTGACCCGCCAAATGCAATTATATGACTCATAATTATTTCACAGAAATATACTCTTATTCTCAGACTATCTAAATAAGCAGAAACAAGATGGTGGGGAGAAAGCAGCAGAGAAGAGACAGGAATAGTCAGGAGGTTTTCGTGTTTTCTTTTTTTAAAACACATAGGAAGTTTAAAGAGAAAATGGCCAAAACCTCAAAACCAGCATTGCTGAAAACAATATTAAAAGGACAGAATCTAAAATCATGCTACAAAAATAGTGTTATTTGGTTTAACTAAATGTACATCTTTTTTTTTTCCAATTCCATGATTGACAAGAGTGCTTATGCGACACATGGAAGGCACCAAAGGTGAAGTGATTATTATTTGCCTTAAAATATACAAAGCCAAAATTGCCTACTTTGAAAAAAAAAAAATACCATCATACCTGTAAATAAATAGTTTAGTGTTTCTGCCATGGGTTGCTGAACCCCTACAAATTTCAACATATACAAATAGTTTCAATCCCTAGCATTCTCTTAGAGGGAACCACATGAAACAAAATCAAGTTATGAAAAGCACTGATTTTATCCAAAGAGGTCAATTTCATCATGAGGCAAGATTGGAAAACTCATTTTTAAATGGGTTACAGAGAGAAAGTTGGGAGCATGTGACTCCCTCCAGCCTGGGCCCATCTAGGGGGCTGTCCCAGGCATCCTGCTCTCGCCTTCACCCTCCGCCAGCCCTGTGCCAGCTGGTTCTCCCTTCCAGCCCTGAATATTTGCCTTCCTCCCTTTTGCAGAGAGGGGAGCAGAGTCCTGAAAGTTGCAAAATCGATTCTGGAAAAATTAGGCAAGCAAAGCAGGGCCCACAGAGGCAAGCAGCCATCAGCCAGGCCTGCCCTGCCCAGGGTACCAAGTCTCCCTCCACTGGTGTTCTCATTTCCTGATTGTTCCTTCGGGTGACTTTCCTGATAAAAAAGGGGGTACTTACTGGTTGTCATCACTGTCCTCCAAAGATGACTCAGATTGGATAGTTTCAGATAGTTAATGACTCCCAGACACACCAGATGCTTGTTTCCCACCATCTCTCCTTTCAGGAGCGATTATGAAAAGAAACTCTGGGCCTCGCCCTAAATCCCATCAACAAAGCTGATTAAGGTATCTTACTCCTAAATTAGATCCATAAAATTCGGATAGCTAGTGGTGTCCAAGCAGTATTAACCCCTTAAGCAAGGGCTCTCTGGCCTCTTGTGTATTATGCATCCCAAAGAAAACATGCTACCCTAGAGTCTAGATAGCAAGTCACCTGAATTAAAGTCTCAGCAAAAAAAATATAGACAACAAACTAACCCTATGAAATAGAAATACTATTCAAGGACCCATCATCTAAACTTTATTCTAGGCAAGTTGCCAGTGATTCAAACTCAGTGGGCTTGTGGGTAATTTTTTTCTAATTTACTATTATGTTTATGGAATAAGAAAAACTAGAAAGGAAAACAAAATCCCAAAGGTTGAGAAATTGTATCCAAATGGAAAAAGAATATATTTCAGATGAAAGAAGGGAAAATATAATAGGACCCACTCTGTTTCAAGCTGAAGCGTGTACAAATGCTATTTACTGGCATGAAGAAAAGTTAAACAGAACATTCACTTTCAGAAGAAAATTCTTCTAAATCTAATAGATATTGAAGGTATTTTCTTTCTGAGACAGGTTCTAAATAAAAGAAACATAAAAGGTCAAATATTTCAAATTACTTTCCCAACCAGATTGATTTTATTCATAAAATCTGATGATTGTAATGATACCTGATGAGAAGAAACAGAAGGTTTTATAAAGAGTCAGGAAAGTTTACAAAGCTAAAGGGCAGCAGTGTAGCTCTGTGTCCTGTCTGAAATAGAACCCAAGCCAGATTTGGTCACCTGCCCAGACACACGAGTTCCCAAACTAGATGCCAAAAGCTCCCCCACAGCACCAAGGAAGACAGTCCCTGGCATTCTGCCCTTGCCTTCAAGCTGATTCTGGAACACAAGAGCTCACTTTTCCAAAGACAAGAGGATAGGAAGGTAGCTGACCAAATCGTACACTTTCCCAAGACAGCCTGAGTTTGCAAACATGTCTAGTGTCATCAACAGACCAACGGCAGGCAGAGGCTGGGTGTGCCAGGCAGCTTCCTCCGCCTCCCACCTTCCAGACTTGCCCCTGCATGGACCTCACCAGCCCACCACGCCATCGCCCTGCTGGTCCTGGACGCGGGTGCTAATGAAACAAGACAGACATGGGCAAGAGAAAAACCCTGGATTCGGCCACTTCGCTAGAAACTAAAAAGGTGCCTGGAGACATCACAAGCCAGTAAATGGCAACCCCTGGAGCAGAAAGCAACTTTTTATTCTGCTCAAGTGAATCAGCCAGCAGCCCTTGGCCTAGAAAGGGTTTTCCCCTTTTTGCTACCTGTTTAACGTCATTACTTCTCTGTAAACAAGATCTGGAGAAGATGACAGTTAGGGCAGTGGCACACTGATGTCATGACTGCTTTGTTTTGAACATAGATGGCACAACAGGAACCACTTAAATCATCACTGCCTTCCAGAATCACTAAATGGGCCATGTGTCTCCATGCTCTATTCATCTGCTAGGACAGGTTCTAAGACCAACCCACAGAAAATCTTGCACAGACAGACCTTGGTCCACCTCTTAGAGCACATGGATAGGTGTGGGGTGTCACATGTCCAAACAACACACGCGAATCTATTAGAAAAGGTGAGCTTAGGCCACACATGGGACATGACACACACAGGGGTTATTCAAGGCTCATTCATTGCAAGCAATAATTCACATACATGTGCAGACAAGTTAGTGCTTAGTCTCCTCAGAGACCGCCTGTGGCTTAACCCAGGTCTGACTCACTAGGAAACCTTCAAAGAAACGCAGATGAAACTGCAAACTTGAAGACACTAGGAATGTTTTCAACTGAGGCACAATGCTCTTGCTGGAAGCACCCAGGATGGAGGTCAGACACACTCCGTGCCTGCCTGCAGACATGAGCCTTCCTGCCAAGGGACAGGAATAGGGCCCAAAGGACTAGGGTGCCATCAGCTTCCCAGGGCCGAGCCCTCAGTGACAGACCAGGCTCACCCATGTGGGCTCCTCAGCTCAAGTCAAGGACAGTGTGCACATTGGGGCTGTGCAGGCCACCGCATTCTTGCTTTTTCTGTAGACAGAAATCATCTCCCTTGGATGGCTGTTTTCTTTACTTTAAATCAAACTTCTCTGATGAGATTTTAATCTGTAACTACATCTGCCCTTTCCTGGCTTTATATGGGGCCAAGAAATGTCCTTAGGCTTTCATGACTGTAATCTCTCTGTATACAGGGAAAAGGTATTTCCCTCCATGCCTTCAGCAGCATGAAGGGAAGATGAAAAGGAAAAAAAAAATCAACCAAATCAGTGCCAAAATAAAATTTCTTTGAGGATGTCAGTTTGCTTCCATCTGAAACCACCAGAGGTTCCACCAAATGCTTGAGGGTTTCAACTGTATAGTCTCCAGGAACAATCCAAATGTACACAGCAACTGCAGTTCTCTTCAAGTTTTGCTCAAACTATGAAAACCAGTATCATCCCGCCAGAAAACTGAGAAAAACTAAGGTTGCTTCAGCCTACAAATGTCCCAAACCAAACACATTGGAACTATTAAATGCAAAAATGCTTCCTTCAATCTGCAAAGAGGTTGTTTTAAGGCCTCTAAATAGATTGTCTTCTGTTTGTACACAGAAACAACATAACAAAAATACAGGTGTCTCTACATTCACCATAGACAAACCTATTCCCTTCAGAACTTTTCCTCACCACATGGTATGTGGTGAGATGTGTGACTGTGCATGACACCAATTAGAAAGTGTCCATGGATACTTCTGGTTCTAGTGGAGCTAGTTAAATACAAGGAAATACATTTACAAAAACCATGGGGGAGCCTCATGGCACAAAAGATATTAAATAGTTACAGGGACATAAATAATTCCGAAGAGTCTATCACCAAGATCCAAATGAACTCCAAAGTCACTCTGTGGCATAAGATGCCATCGCTTCTTATCATCTTACATCACTTAGCATTTCAGTGGGCTTCAGAACTATTTCTTGCAGCTGAAAACACATTCTTGGGGGGCTGACCACCTGTGTCCTTTTCACCAGATGATAAACTGGGTTTACTGAAGTGACCTGGGAAAACCTGGGCACCAGTCCTGCCTGAATGGTATTCTTGTCTCACTTCAAGGGCCAAGTAACATGAATCCCAGCAGATTTCTGCAAAAGCACAGGGTGGTCCTTCCAAGTGGGCCCCATGTAATGCCAGGCTGAGTCTCTGTGGCCCTATTTTAAATGAAACCCTCAAAGGGAGATAAGCCCAATTTTGACTATGTGTACACACTCAACAAATGCAAAATAAATACATAAATGAACAGATAAAATCCAGATGTCATAATCTCCCCCAAAATCACTACATAGAATTGGTTCAGAATTTGTATAGCATGACTTGTACTGATTCATGACATACATGGGAAGACGGCTGTATCAGACCCGCTGGCAGCATGCCCAGCTGTGACCAGGCCTTGCTGCCCTGCTGTGGGAGAAGAGGGGCGGCACCCCAGTGCAGACGTGACCACGCAGCCTGGGCCACTGCCACGGGTGGGAACTGTAGCAGAACTCAGATTGTACCGGATGTTCAGTTTAGGGTGCTAACCAGGAACCCTGTCCCTTCAGAGACAGCACAGCACCATTTCCTGTAGAATCCCCAGCCTAGCAGTGATACCTGACCAACACTGGAGTCACATGCTGCTCTCCTGAAGAATGCAATGCCACACGTGCATAAGGGGACGCTTTCTCACACTGACTCTCCCCCTACTCCTCTGAGTTATTTATTACACAGTGCACTGCTACAGCTGTAAACATTCATTAATCCTGGGGATTCACCACATTACTGCAAAATCTTCCCGCCAGCAGTTTTTTCCTTGGTGAGGGCTAACCACAAATACTAGAGCTAGAGTGAGGTTTGTAAACATTAAAAACAGTTCAAAGAGTGAAAACCTGACAAAACAATTTTTCCATAAAAGATACAATTAATCTCTAATTAAAAAAAAAAACTATAGCATCAAAGGGGCTCGTTTAACTCATTCACCACAAGCAAAAATCCTCCCTTTATCAAGAATCAATCAAAAACCTTAAGTAACTAGGATTTTCCCCAACAATTTCCAAGATTGATGTTCATGGTCATGATGCTGAGGCACTCGAAGTGACAATTAGTCACCTTCTGAAGGGATGTGTCCTGGTGCAAATTCAAGTATTTTCAAATCCTGGACAAATCTACTCAGAATCACTTTAGAACTCTTCTCAGGCCTTGAGAAAATTAGCACACATCCCTAAAACAGAGAGATGTGTGTGTGTGCTGATCTGTAACACACACACACCTCCCACCTGTGGTCCATGGAGCCAGCAAATGGGCAAGTGCTTTGGCTGGTGAAATGGATGTTTCTTTCATGGCTTTTACCTGAGAAGGTAAAATTATAGAAAATCTGCAATTCAGCCTCAAATATTTAGGGTAGGCAGGAAACTGAAAAACAAGATGGTCCCCATATTCCTGGGGAAGAATCTGGGATTCAGGACGGTGATTCATTTGAGGAAGAGTCAAGTGATTTCTCAGCAGGGTAGGAAACAAAAGGTCACCCTCCCATGAGTCAGCAGTCCCGTGGAGCCATCCCAACAGGACACCAGTTTTCCCCAGCCCCTTAAGTCCAGGCCCAGCAAAGGGCTCCACCTGCACATCCATCACCAAGACTCTTAGAGTCATACGTGGCCTTCAGGCTGGTGCTGGCTGCCTGGAGGCCCTGGGCACAGAAGATGAGAGTAGGGTGGATCCTGGCAGCCAAAATCAAAACTGACCTAAGAGCACAAGGCAGGGCTGGCCAAGAACCACTGCTGACTGACTGGCCCAGCCCTGTACCTTCATTCCTTGATATTTTCTCCCTCTTAGCAGCCCCATTAAATCCAAAGTCTCATCACAAACACATATGACAGGGTGGTTCAGACTCAGAAGCCTGTGCCCTGGGAGAGTTAAGACCTAAAGTAGACCTGGGCAGTCAAGTGAGGCCAGCTGCTCCCACGGCCACCAAATGCTGGGGAATGTGGGCCTCCCCAGCCCACTCACTGGGCCACTCTGGAAACCCTTTCCCAAAATGAACTTTTACCAAAAAGGACAAAATTCAACTGAATCACATGAAAATCTGACATGATGAGGAAAAGCAAACGACTGAGAGATGGGTGCAGGGATGGGAGAGAGGAGAACCCTGGCAGGTCTTCATGTGTCCAGGCGCTGGATCTCAGGGCGACTGTCCACGTCTCTGGACTCCGTGCGGGCTCGGATGTAGTCATTGGTGCTCTGTTGGCGGATGCTGACTCTCCACTTCTGCACTGCCAGGAATGTGTTCACCGCATATGCTGCAGTTGCTAAGAAGCCAAATATCTAAAACACACAAGCACAGTTAGTCCTCAGGCACATGACCCAGCCATACACGGCTTTCTCGGTGACACGAGTCGTGTGCAGCCTCTTCCAGCTCTGTCCTATCACCCAGCCCTGCTGGATGTGTGGCTGTCACACCACAGCTGACCCACAGAAAATCCTGCCTGACCTAAAGACAGCCTCAGGTTTCCTTTGAAGTATTTTGGACCAATTAAAAAAAAAAAAGATCATAAAAGTACCTCTTTTACAGCACCTTCATGGTCTCTGGTCCTAAATGAGAAAATACAATGTAGATAAAATACGATGTAGACAAAATTAGGGTCTCACGTTTGAGTCCCAAATCAGGCCACAGGGCAGACATTCCAAATCACAGCCCCCACCCCCACCTGCTGCCCCGGGCAGCTCCAAGGTGAGAGGCAGCAGGGTTTTAATTATTTGATAGGGATGATGAAGCTACTGAGTGACACCTGGGAGAGCAGCTAGTTTAATATTTTTTATGAGCCTTTTAATCTTCCCCAATTACAAAAGTGATACATGTTCTTTGTAATCAAGAACAACACTGCCAGGTACTGTGGCATGTGCCCATAGTCCCAACTACTCAGGAGGCTGAGGCGGGAGGATCACTTGAGCCCAAGAGCTCAAATCCAGCCTGGACAACATAGTGAGCCCCTATCTCTAATTTAAAAAAAACAATATAGAAATGCAGAGTATGGAGAGGGAAAGTCTAACATTATCTTGTCCCCAGTCCCCATGGCATTTTACCTTGAAGAGCAGAAATGTCATGTGACTGTTAAATGGGGTCATGACCACCTTCTTCATTAAGATCCCCCACTTCCCCCATGAGGCTTTTAAAAGCAACATTATTCACAGACATCCAGAACTCTGCTGGAAACAGACTGTAACAAGGGCTCTTAAACTTGGGTGTGCGTCTGAACCACCCAGAGGACTTATTAAAATACATTTCTGATTCAGTAGCTCTGAAGTGGGGCCTAAGAATTGCATTTCTAGCAAGTTCCTGGGTGATGCTGAGGCTGCTGTTCAGGGGACCACACTTTGAGAACTGTAGCACTGAGGAACTGGGACCTCCACTGGCCTAGTAACGCCATCATTAGCAGAGGAAAAGCTAGAGGAGGAGAATGAGCAGGGCACACACCAGGGGCAGAGGAGAGCAAGCCACAGGAGGTGCGTGACCAGCCTGTGTTTTAACCATTTGAGTTCACTTACCACAGCAGCAATTTCTGCTCCTGTTTTGTGGTTTAAAGCAGCCAGTACAATTGAAGCAATAAAGAAAAAGAAAGTGCTGAGTCCAGTGTTGACCAAATCCTAAAGAGAAAGATAAAATAAAACTGCGTGAACAGAACCATTCCTTCCTTTGCTCTAAAAGCAACTGAGGAACTTCCAATATAAGAACCACAATACCCAACCTCCCTGAGGGCGTCACTGTTCCCTCTCAGTGACACAGGGGTATTGGTCACACAAAGCAGGGCAAAGGTGATTAACAGTTTATGACACTACTTAATAAACCACCACAGCAAAATCTACATCTTAACCAACCGTGTTACCATTTCTTGACTTAAATAGCAACCCAAACTGCTAATTACTGTTAGAGATCTAGTGTCATTTTAAAAACACACTCAAGCTGGGTGCAGTGGCTCATGCCTATAGTCCCAGCATTTGGGAGGCCAAAGTGGGAGGACTGCTTGAGACCAGGAGTTCAAAACCAGCCTGGGCAACATAGAGACGCCCCATCTCTACAAAAAAAAATTTTTTTAATTAGCTCGGTGTGGTAATATGGGCTTGTAGTCTCAGCTACTTGGGAGGCTGAGACAGGAGGATCGCTTGAGCCCAGGAGTTTGAGGCTGCAGTGAGCTATGATCGCGCCATTGCACTCCCGCCTGGGCAAGAGTGAGACCCTGTCTCTTAAAAAAAAAAAAAAAAATCAAATCCTCTTGGTATGGATAAAACTCCCCAAGAGTCCAAATGTACTGAAACTGGTAAAGTCCCTCCAGCATTCTCGCACTCATGTGTGACATTTAAAACAGTTTCACACGTAGAGAACACACTTAGCCAGACCTTACACTCTTTCTCATGCAGTCTTTCAAGCCTCCATGTCACTAGATCCTGGAGGATTTTCTCCTAAGCTTCATGTAAAGTAAATCAGTTTACATATCCAATGTTTGACAGATTTAATTCCTGTCTTACATGCAGAAAGGAACATAGCACAGTGATTAAGGATCACACAGCCAGACTAGGGCCCTAACCAACCATATGACTTTGGACAAGCTACTTTGTTTCTCTGTGTCTTATGGGGGAATAGTACCCCCTTCCTCCCAGAATTAAGAAATTAAATGGAACCATACTAGTGAAGAGCCAAACACGGTGCCTGGCCCACAGTTAGGGTCCTCTGCATATTTATTTTGTTACTTCTGTCATTACTATTTTGGCAGTAGGCCCCCAATAGCCTGAGTCACACCAGAGTGCCTCTACGATCTCTATGGGGAAAGAAAATTCAGGAAAAAGCCCAAATTGCTCGAGTGCCAGGTTGACTACACCAAACACCTGGTGGGTCCTCTTGTCTGACTGGCTTCAAGGTAGATTTCTTCTTTTTAAAGATGCAACAAGACAATGTTCACATAACAGTGCTGACCATGCAGTAGAAACCCATCCTGCTCCTGCTCATAGCTTCCACATGGACTCATGGAAAGCTCTGTTCAGAAATATCTGCCAGGAGGACAGGTTTCAGCTGTGACCTGCATAAGCCAGGGCAGATTTTTCACAAATTCAAAACAGGAAGCATTTAGTTACACTCAGCTCTGGGTAACATTCTACAGGAGTCAAAAAGAATATAAAACGTACCTCCCAAAGCAAAGGCTATTCAGAAACAGGGAAAAATATTTTATGGTACAATGCTGAGGTCAAACATCAAACTAAACAGTATCTACATCAATGGTGACTATGTAAAAATATAGAAGTGGCAAAGGGCTAGAAAATAAACAAGAAAAAATTTAAAAGTAAGAGTATCAGTGGTTTTAAGCTTGTTTCAGGGATGATAATTAACAATAGTAAATAGATGAAATCATCACTGAAATGATGAATGTGATCAGGGAGTACAGTGAGAAAAAATTCAAAAAGGATATTTAAAAAAGACAAGATAGATCTCCCAACATGATTTGCAGTTAAGGGACCAGATTAAACCAGGGGAAACAGCAACTGCTAACAAGAGTGTAACATGTCTGCCTCCTCAAATCCCACTGAATTATTTTTTCTAACTTTTAATTATTCTGGATATATGATAGTTGTACATATTTATGGGGTACAAGTGATATTTGATACAAACATATACTGTGCAACGATCAAATCAGGGTAACTGAGGTATCCATCACCTCAAGCATTTATCATTTTTTGTTATGAAATTCTAATTCCACATTTCATTATTTTGAAATATACAATAAATTATTGTTAACTACATGCACCCTTTGTACTACCTCCACTGACTTATATTTATATGCTGAAGCACTTGCCTAAAAAACGAACGTGAATATAACTAAGCCTTTAGAGCTGTGCTATCCAGTAGGGTAACCACTAGCCCACATGTGGCTATTTAAAATTAAATTAAATATACAAAATTTTAACATTCCATTCTTTAATCACACTAGCCACATTTCTAGTGCTCAGCTGCCACTAAGGGCAGTGCAGATCAGAAAACATTTCCATTCTCAGAGAGGCTTCTGTTGCACAGTGCTGCCCTAAAGCCAATGACTAGTTCACAGAGAAGACGGGGATAGAGGAACAAGTAAAACACCACCATGAGGGTATATGTGACCAACTCCAAACTGTGGGATGTTTTCCAAGATAAATGACCCAGTTTTTCTAAGAAATCAATAGAATAAAAAGAAAAAAAACACAAAGGAGGCTGTGGGGAACCATGTTTGGATCAAGATTTGAACAAAACAAATGTAAAAAGACATTTTGAGACAAGGAAGTAATCTGAATATGAACTGGATATTAAATAATATTAAAGAGGTGCTAATTCTGTGGGCATGACAATGGCATAGTACCATTTAAAAAATAGTGCTTTTTTTTTTAATAGTGCTATATTTTAAAAACAAAGGTAGTGAGGAAACAAAGGATTGGTTCTAAGGCAAGTGATTAAACAAATAATTTTTTAAAATTTGTATTCCTACCGAATACTTTAAACCAAAATAAATCAAAGAGAATAAAAATTACATTATCAAAAGCATAACCACAAAAGTGTAGCGTGTGTTTAAAATTACCCTGGTCAGAAAGAACTTTCAAAGCATTACACCAAATGCAGAACATTTCAAATAAAATCTTGACAATTATTAAACCTTAAATAACCATTTGATAAAATGGTCAATATCCTTAATTTATAAATAGCTCTTACATATTAATCAGAAAATGTAACAATGTGAGGAAAGGATATAAATAAGCAATTTAAAAAAGAATTATATTGATGGGCACTTGGGTTGTTTCCACATCTTTGCAATTGTGAATTGTGCTGCTATAAACATTCAAATGCAGATGTCTTTATTATAGAATGTCTTTTTTTCCTTTGAGTAAATACCCAGTAGTGGGATTGCTGGATCAAATGGTAGTTCTACTTTTAGTTCTTTGAGGTATCTCCATATTACTTTCCATAGAGGTTGTACTAATTTGCAGTCCCACCAGCAGTGCATGAGTGTTCCTATCTCTCCGCATCCCCCATAATATTCTGAAATTTAAAAAAAAAAAGATTCCCAAAAATAAATAATAAAGAATTATAAGTGACCAATAAGCAAGAAAAAAATGTTCAAATTTACTTGTAATCAAAGAACTGGAAATTAAGTTGGCAATCATATACTGCTGTTCATCTGTGAGACTGGCAAAGACTGTACAACCACGGTAGATGTGTGTGAGAGAGTAAGACGACCAGCAAGTAGGGCTTAAATGACACAACTTTCTAGAAAACCATTTGCCAATAGGTATCAAAGCTTTTAAAGACGTTCATGTCATTTACCTATGAATTCCACACTTGGCAATTCAAAATATATTAGAATTTTTTTTCAAAATATGTTTTCAAAATATATTTAGAATTTTGCTCTAATAAATAGATTAGAGCAAAAATCTAAGTATAAGGATGTTCTTCGTGACATTATTTAAAATAGCAAAAATTAGAAGCAAATAAAATTTTAAATAAGGGATTTGTTAAATAAAATGGTATTTCCATAATGGAACAATATGCAGTGATTAAAAAAAAAAAAGACACAGTTGTATATTTAACATAGAAGATACTCTTGATAATTTAAACCAAAAAGAATGACTTTAATGGGTCCTTTTTCTCCACCCACACATAACATACATGCATATGTCAAAAATAATCTAGGAGAATTTATACCCAACTATCATAAATGGTTAACCTTGGGTGGGTTGTATCACATATTTTAAAACAGCTTTATTGAGATATAACTCACATACTATAAAATACACCCAATTAAAATATACAGTTTAATCACAATGTAATTTTAGAACATTTTCAGCACTCCAAAAAAAACCTCATACTCATTAACAGTTATTCCTCGCTCCTCGCCCAGCCCTTGGCAACCACCAATCTGCTTTCTCCCTCTATGTATTTGCCTATTCTGGACATTTCATATAAATAGGACTATAGAATATGTGGTCTTTTGTGCCTGGCTTCTGTCATTTAGTATAATGGTTCTAAGGTTCATCCATGTTGTAGCATGTGTCCGTACTTCATTCCTTTTTATTACTGAATAATATTCCATTGTACAGATACACAATATTTTATTTATCCTTTCATCAGTTGATGAACATTTCTGTTGTTTCTACTTTTTGGTTATTAATGTAGCTAATTTACGAGCTTACGTGTGGACATGTTTTCATTTCTCTTGGGTCGTCACAATTTTTTTTTAATTACCTATATCTTCTAGTTTTTCTGCAACAAATACTTATTACTTATGCAATTTAAAAAGGCTTGGCAGGCACAGTAGCTCACACCCATAATCCTAGCACTCTGGGAGGCCGAGGTGGAAAGATCACTCGAGGTCAGGAGTTCGAGACCAGCCTGAGAAAGAGCGAGACCCCATCTCTACAAAAAATAAAAAATTAGCCAGGCATGGTGGCGCATGCCTGAACTCCCAGCTACTCAGGAGGCTGAGGCAGGAGGATCGCTTGAGCCCAGGAGTTTGAGGTTGCAGTGAGCTATGATGACGCCACTGCACTCCAGCCCAGGCAACAAAAAGTGACACCCTATCTTTAAAAAAAGAAGAAAAAAAAAAGGCTTAAAGTTGGGATACTATAAAAGTTAGCAGCAACCACGTGAGTTCCTGGGCCAGGAAACAAGGCTTGTAGATTCATCCTTCGTATTAGCAGGCACACATGAGTGAGCCCTCAGATGTGGGTTTTGGGTTTTTTAGTCAACATCGGTGTTTAAATGTTTTTATTTTTTATTTATTTTTATTTTTTTAGAGACAGGGTCTGTAAGGGTAAGAAGGCAGAGGTAGTTTCAGGATGGGAGCTGGTCACCAGAAGTACCAACAAGGTGATCAGAGGGTTGAAACTTTCAGCCCCATCCCTGGACCTCCAGGGAGAGGAGAGGGGCTGGACACTGAGTTCAATCACCAAATGGCCAATGATTCCACCAATCATGCCCACCTAATGAAATCCCCATAAAAAACACCTCAATGATGGGGATTAGGGAGCTTCTGAGTTTATGAATACATCCACATGCTGGGAGGGGGGCTCATTTTGACTGGGGACAGAGACTCCTGCACTTGAGACCCTTCCAGACCTCAACCTATGCATCTCTTCCATTTGACTCCTCCTGAGCTGTATCCTTTATAACAAACTATTAATTGTAAGTAAAGCACTTTTCTGAGTTCTGTGAGTCACTCTAGAGAATTATGGAACCTGAGGAGGGGGTTGTGGAAAGTACCAAATCTGTAGCAGGCCAGACAGAAGCGCCTGGGCACCCCATGTGCAGTGGTGACTGAAGTGGGGTAGTCTTGCATGACTGAGCTCTTAATCTGTGGGGTCTGTGCTAACTCTGGGAGTAGGTATCAGAACTGAATGGAATACCTGGACACCCAGTCAGTGTCACAGAACTGCTTGGTGTAGAAAATGTACTTGGTGTCAGAAAAAAAAAACAACACGATGAGTCAGGGGTCAGGGCTCAACCAGGGGCCCCTGTGGGTGACTGCAGACTGTTCTCCACCCACCTCAGTGACCAGCTTGGGACCTTAGACAGGGAGAAGTCTGAGAGAGGAGCCGGGCTCCCAAAGGCCACTGAGAAGGAGCAGTCAAGGCGGAAGAAGAAAAACAGGACAGTCCTAGCAGGCAAGATTAGAGTATGGCAGGAGGACAGAGTGTTCCACAGCAGATACCGCCAAGAAGCTGAGTGGGGTGAGGACCAAAGAGCAACCAGAGGACCCCAGAACAT
>JAKFHU010000953.1:0-29949 GCA_023783475.1 Daubentonia madagascariensis
CCTTCTAATATACTTAGTGGAGAAGAAAGACAAATTCGTAGCACGTGGGGAAATGGCATGTCCAAAGCTCTTTCCAATTGAAACACATCTGTTCTCGGAAAAAGTGCTAGTAGATGAACTCTTGCGTTCAGGATGGTTTAAATATGTGCGAGGAAGTATTTCTGTCAGTGTGTTCTCACCTGCACTGAAGAGTAAACAGGCCAAATACAGAGGAAGCTTTGAGGACGTTTCCTGTCATTCTGTATAGACCTATATTTCCAGGAAGACTTCAAAGCGATTTAGTGGCTATGATATGTAATTTCAAATGAAGAGGGTAAATGGAGGAAACAAACGTGTATCAATTAAAAGCCCATCTAATTCCCTACGAACAGCCGCTGGAAGATCTGTTGGATACAGGCTTGCTGAACTCCCTGTGTGGAACTGTTATTCCTGTCTGTTTTCACATGCTTCCGTAAGTAACAACATTCGCATGGACATGCTTATAATAGGATGTGCCCCTTGTTCCGTTGAAGAACTCGAGTTTCTTGTAATATTTAAAAGCTTCCAAGTGGAGAAGAATGACTTTTTCGTACCAAGCGGGTAAATTGGAAACATAAAGCTATGTGAAGTGAAAACTCTCGTATTCTGGGGTGAAAAACTCTAGATGGACAGCTTTTAAACAGGTAGTATGAAGTCTGCGTGGGGAAGAAGATTTAACAGTTTGTTGACCCATGTTCTGATTCGAAAAACAAGTCAATATTCAGGCATGTCATAGGAAGTGTGCTGCCTTTCAAATGGAGACCCTGACAAATTGTTTATGTATCTAAGCCTCTAAGTATTGATGAAGGGCAATTATGTGTATATCGGTCTGCTGCAAGAGATAAAAGTGGCTCAAGGGAAATCGCTTTTCTTGGATGAAAGACAGCAGCCAGATGAGCAGTCATCTACATGTGGACAAAAATCTGGGAATGGATGCATGGAAGTGAGTTTGCTTTCTCAGCCTTCTACAAGTAAATGTTTTCTGATAGAGATGCTTCTTCTAGGACGGGTACTGCATTTCCATTTAAAACAGATTCTCTGGTAACTCTTCAAAGCTTCCAAGTGCAGAAGAAGGACATATGGGTGGAAAGCGGGAAAATTGGCAAAGTAATTACGTACAGATCGAAACAGTTCTGTTCTAGGAAAGAAACAAACTAGAATATCAGCTGTGCTCAGGACAGCATACATCTGTGTATAGAAGCCAAAAGTACCGGTTTTTACTCAATAGATTTGCATAGCTAAAGTAGTCACCTAGAATAGCACCCAAATGGATAGGTATAGAGTTTCTGCAGTAAACCGTGATTCACTGGCTGTCTTTCAAGTCCTCGAAGAGGAGAAGCAGTACAATTTCATCCAAGCGGGAAAATGAAGAATCTAAAGTTGTTTCCAGTTAAAATAGTTTAACTCAGAGGAAGAGAACCTCTGGAAGTTCATTTCCACAAAGATGTTGTTACAACGCTGTATGCACGTAGTACGTACAAGTTTTCTCCCTAGGCTTCCAAAAATAAAGTAATTCAGATAGGGGATGCTTCATCAGGTAATGTACTAGATTTCTGTGGCAGAATCGCATTCTCTGGCTAGGTTTCTAATATACTAAGTGGAGAGGAAAGACAAATTCGTAGCAAGCGGGTAAATTGACTTTACAAAGCTCCTTCCAATTAAAACACATGTGTTCTCGTAGAAATAGCTAGTAGATGTTCCCTTGTGTTCGGTTATGTTTAAATATGTGCAAGGAAGTATTACTGTCAGTGTGTTCTCACCTGCACAGAAGAGTAAACATGTCAAATACGGAAGAATATTTGAGGAAATGTACTGTGATTCTGAGTAGACCCACCGTTCCGGTGTTATTTTAAAGTGTTTTAGTAGAGATGATATGTCATTTCTTACAAAGCGGGTAAATGGAGAAAACAAAGGTGTTTCAAGTATGAACACTTCTATTCCCTGAAGGAAATCACCTGGATTGTCAGTTGCATATACATTTGTTTAACTCCGTGTATGGCACTGTTAGTCCTTTCTCTTTACGCATGCTTCCGTGAGTAATAAAATTCACATGGGCATGCTTACTAAAGGATTTGCCCTTCTTTCTGTTGAAGAACTCGAGTCTGTCGTAATATATAAAAGCTACTAAAAGGAATAGGAGGACATTTTCGTACCAAGTGGGTAAATTAAAAATATAAAGTTATTTCTAGTGAAAAACAAATGTATTTTGTAGTGGAGCACCTCTAGATATACACCTTAGCAAGGTAGTATGAAGTCTGAGTGTGGAAGAAGAAATCACTGTCTGTTCACACATGCTTTGATTGGAAAATCAAGTCCACTTTCAGGCATGTCATAGGAAGTGTGCTGCCTTTGAGATGGAGTTCCCGATTTACTGTTCACGTATCTAAGCCTCTAAGTATTGATGAAGGGTAATGGTTTACATCTCAGTTTGGTGGAGGACATAAAAGTGTCTCTAGTGAAATCGCTGTTATTGGATGAAAGACAGCAGCTAGATGATCAGTCGTGTATAGCAATTGAAAATTGTGGGAAACGAGCATGAAAGAGACCTTCTTTCCTTAGCCTTCTACAAGTAAATTTTGTCGGATAGAGATGCTTCTTGTAGCAAGTGTACTGCATTTCAATTTACGACTGGATTCTATGGCAACTCCTCAAAGCTTCCAAGTGGAGAAAAAGGACATATTTGTAGCAAGCGGGTAAATTCGGAATGTAAACTCGTACAGAGTCAGAAATGTTCTATTCTCTGAAATAAAGAAGCTAGAAAATCAGTTGTGCTCAGGACAGCATAAATCTGTGTATAGAAGCCACAAGTACAGGTTTTTACTAAATTGTTTTGCTTAGTTAAAGATGTCTCATAGAAAATCACCCAAATGGAAACATATAGACTTTCTGCAGTAAACCATGATTCACTGGCTGCCTTTCGAAGGCTCGAAGTGCAGAAGCAGTACAATTTCGTACCAAGCAGGATAATTTAGAACCTGAAGTTGTTTCCAGTTAAAAGAATTTAAATCAGAGGAAGAGAACATCTGGATGTTCAGTTCCTTCGCATTTGCTTACATCTGTGTATGGAAGTATTATGCAGAGTTTTTCACCCCAGGCTTCTAAAAATAACGTAATTCTCATAAGGATGCTTCATCAGCATGTGTACTGCATTTCCGTGGCAGAATCACATTCTCTGGTGATCCTTCTAAGTGGAGAGAAAAGACAAATTCGTACCAAGCGGGTAAATTGACTTTACTAAGCTCTTTCCAATTAATACACATCTGTTCTCATAGAAATACTAGTAGATGAACCCTTGTGTTCGGGATTGTTTAAATATGTGCAAGGAAGTGTTAATGTCAGTGTGTGCTCACCTGCACAGAAGAGTAAACATGTCAAATACAGAAGAATCTTTGAGGAAATGTACTGTGATTCTGAGTAGACCCGTCGTTCCAGTATTATTTTAAAGTGTTTTAGTGGAGATGATATGTCATTTCTTACAAAGCGGGTAAATGGAGAAAACAAAGGTGTTTCAAGTATGAACACTTCCATTCCCTGAAGGAAATCCCCTGGATTATCAGTTGCATATAGGTTTGTTTAATTCCCTGTCAAAACACTTCTTTTCTCTGAGAGTAAAAAGCTAGAAAATCGGCTGTGCTCGGAATAGCGTAAATCTGTGTATAGAAGCCAAAAGTACCGATTTTATATAATTTTTTTGCTTACTTAATGATGTCTCACAGAAAAGCCCCCAAAAGAAAACGTATACAGTTTCTGCAGTAAACCATGATTCACTGGCTCTCTTTGCAAGCCTTGAAGTGGAGAAGCAGTACAATTTCGTACCAAGCAGGATAATGGAGAATCTAAAGTTCTTTCCAGTTAAAAAATTTAATTCCAAGGAAGAGAACATCTGGATGTTAAATTCCACAGAGATTTTGTTACAGTTCTGCATGGAAGTAGTATGTAGACGTTTTCTTCCTAGGCTTCCAAAAATAAAGTAATGGTCATAGTGATGCTTCTTCAGGATGTGTACTACATTTCTGTGGCAGAATCACATTCTCTGGTGATCCTTCTAATATACTAAGAGGAGAGGAAATGAAAATTCATAGCAAGGAGGTAAATTGAAACTATAAAGCTATTTCAATTGAAAGCTATGCTATTGGGTAGTGGAACACCTCTAGATATACAGCTTTGCAGAGGTAGTATGAAGTCTGTGTGTGGAAGAAGTAATCACAGTCTGTCCACATATGCTGTGATTGGCAAAGGAAGTCCATTTTCAGGTATCTCATAGGAAGTGTGCTTTTCAGATGGAGGTCCCGATTTACTGTTTACATATCTAAGCCTCTAAGTATTGATGAAGGGCAATTATGTAAATATTGGTTTACTGAAGGACATAAAAGTGTCTCAAGTGAAATCACTTTTTTGGGATAAAAGACAGCAGCCAGATGATCAGACGTCTACAGGAGGACAAATATCTGGGAATGGATGCATGAAACAGAGTTTGTTTTCTTAGCCTTCTACAAGTAAATGTTGTCTGATAGAGATGCTTCTTCTAGAACCTGTACTGAATTTCAATTTACAACTGGATTCTCTGGTAACTCTTCAAAGCTTCCAAGTGGAGAAGAAAGACAAATTCGTAGCAAGCGGGTAAATTGACTGTACAAAGCTCTTTCCAATTAAAACACATCTGTTCTCATAGAAAGTGCTAGTAGATGAACTCTTGTGTTCAGGATTGTATAAATATGTGCAAGGAAGTATTACTGTCAGTGTGTTCTCACCTGCACTGAAGAGTAAACATGTCAAATACAGAAGAATGTTTGAGGACGTATCCTGTGATTCTGTAAAGACCTGTATTTCCGGTAATATTTCAAAGCGTTTTAGTGGATATGATATGTAATTTCAAATGAAGCAGGTAAATGGAGAAAACAAACGTGTATGAATTAAAAGCTCATCTCATTCCCAAAAAAATGGAGCAGGAAGAACAGTTGGATACAGGCTTGATGAATTCCCTGTATGGAACTGTTATCCTGTCTGTTTAACCATGCTTCCATAAGTAACAACATTTGCATAGACATGCTTAATATAGGATGTGCCCTTTCTTCTGTTGAAGAACTCAAGTGTCTTGTAATATTTAAAAGCTTCCAAGTGGAGAGGAATGCCTTTTACGTACCAAGCGGGAAAATTGAAAATATAAAGCTATATGAAGTGAAAACTCTTCTATTCTGTGGTGGAAAAGCTCTAGATGTACGCTTTTCACAGGTAGTATGAAGTCTGTGTGTGGAAGAAGATTTAACAGTCTGTTCACACATGCTCTGATTAGAAAAACAAGTCAATATTCAGGCATCTCATAGGAAGTGTGCTGCCATCAGATGGAGACCCCAATTCATTGTTTATGTATCTAAGCCACTAAGTATTCATGAAGGGCAATTATCTAAATATCGGTTTGCTGCACAACATAAAAGTGTCTCAAGTGAAATCACTTTTCTTGGATGAAAGACAGCAGCCATATTATCAGTCATCTACAGGTGGACAAAACTCTGGGAATGGAAGCATGAAAGAGAGTTTGTTTTTTTAGCCTTCTACAAGTAAATGTTGTCTGATAGAGTTGCCTTCTCTAGGACGTGTAGTGCATTTCACTTCACAACCGGATTCTCTGGTAACTCTTCAAAGCTTCCAAGTGGAGAAGAAGGACATATCCACAGCAAGCTAGTAAATTGGCCATGTAAACATGTACAAAGTCAAAACGGTTCTATTCTCTGAAAGAAAGAAGGTAGAAAATCAGTTGTGTTCAGGACACCATTAATCTGTGTATAGAAGCCAAAAGTATGGGTTTTTATTCAACTGATTTGCTTAGTTAAAGAAGTCACATAGAAAAGCCCCTAGATGGAAATGTATATAGTTTCTGCACTAAACCATGATTCACTGGCTGTCCTTTGAAGCTTCAAAGGGGAGAAGCAGTACAATTTCGTGCAAAGCGGGATAATGGAGAATCTAAAGTTGTTTCCAGTTAAAACAATTTAATTCAGAGGAAGAGAACATTTGGATGATCATTTCCATAGAGATTTGGTTACAACTCTGTATGGAAGTATTATGTAGACGTTTTCTCCCTAGGCTTTCAAAAATAAAGTAATTCTCATAGGGATGCTTCTTCTGGATGTGTACTTCATTTCTGTGGCAGAACCACATTCTCTGGTGATCCTTCTAATATACTAAGTGGAGAGGAAAGACAAAGTCGTAGCAAGCGGGTAAATTGACTTTACAAAGCTCTTCCCAATTAAATACATCTGTTCTCGTTGAAAGAGCTAAGAGATGATCTCTTCTGTTCAGGATTGTTTAAGTATGTGCAAGGAAGTATTACTGTCAGTGTGTTCTCACCTGCACCGAAGAGTAAACATGTCAAATAGAGAAGAATGTTTGAGGAAGTATACAGTGATTCTCAGTAGACCTGCCATTCCGGTATTATTTTAAAGTGTTTTAGTGGAGATAATATGAAATTTCTTACAAAGCGGGTAAATGGAGAAAACAAAGGTGTTTCAAGTATGAACACTTCTATTCCCTGAAGGAAATCACCTGGATTATCAGTGCCGTATACGTTGTTTAACTCTCTGTATGGCACTGTTACTCCTTTCTCTTTACACATGCTTCTGTAAGTAATAAAATTCACATGGACATGCTTATTATAGGATTTGCTCTTCTTTCTGTTGAAGAAATTGAGTATCTCATAATATATAAAAGCTTCTAAGAGCAGTGGGACAACACCTTTGTACCAAGTGGGTAATTGAAAATATAAAGATATTTCAAGTGTAAACAATTGTATTGTGTAGTGGAAACTCTCTAGGTTTACAACTTTGCAGAGGTAGTATGAAGTCTGTGTGTGGAAGAACAAATCACAGTCTGTTCACACATGCTGTGATTGGCAAATCATGTCCATTTTCAGGTATCTCATAGGAATTGCGCTGCCTTTCAGATGGAGGTTCCCATGTACTATTTACGTATCTAAGCCTCTAAGTATTGATGAAGGACAATGGTTTACATATCAGTTTGCTGGAGGACATAAAAGTGTCTCAAGTGCAATCGCTGTCATTGGATGAAAGACAGCAGCTAGATGATTTGTTGTATATAGGAGGAGAACACTTTGGGAATGGAAGCATGAAAGAGAGTTTGTTTTCTTAGCTTTCTACATGTAAATGTTGTCTGATATAGATGTTTCTTCTAGGACGTGTAGTGAATTTCAATTTACAACTGGATTGTCTGGTAACTCTTCAGAGCTTCCAAGTGGGAAGAATGACATATTTGTAGCAAGCGGGTAAATTGACTTACAAAGCTCTATCCAGTTAAAACACATCTGTTCTCGTAGAGAGAGGTAGTAGATGATCTCTTGTGTTCAGGATTGTTTAAATATATGAAAGGAAGTATTACTGTCATCGTGTTCTCACTTGCACCGAAGAGTAAACATGTCAAATAGAGAAGAATCTTTGTGGAGGTGTACTGTAATTCTGAGTAGACCCACCGTTCTGGTATTATTTTAAAGTGTTTTGGTGGAGATGATATGTAATTTCTTACAAAGCACGTAAATGGAGAAAACAAAGGTGTTTCAAGTACGAACACTTATCTTCCCTGAAGAAAATCACCTGCATTTTCAGTTGCATATAGGTTTGTTTAACTCCCTGTATGGCACTGTTGCTCCTTTCTCTTTAAACATGCTTCAGTAAGTAATAAAATTCACATGGACATGCCTATTATTGGATTTGCCCCTCTTTCTATTGAAGAACTCGAGTCTCTCGTAATATATAAAAGCTTCTAAGAGCAGTGGGACGAAATTTTCATACCAAGTGGGTAAATTGAAAATATAAAGATATTTCAAGTGAAAACAAGTGTATTGTGTAGTGGAACACCTCTAGATATACAGCTTTGCAGAGGTAGTATGAAATCTATATGTGGAAGAAGAAATCAAAGTCTGTTCATACATGCTGTGATTGGAAAATCAAGTCCATTTTCAGGCATCACATAGGAAGTGTGCTGCCTTTCAGATGGAGGTCCCGATTTACTGTTTACATATCTAAGCCTCTAAGTATTGATGAAGGGCAATGGTTTACAGATCAGTCTGCTGGAGGACATAAAAATGTCTCAAGTGAAATCGCTGTTATTGGATGGAAGACAGCAGCTAGATGATCAGTCATGTTTACGAGGAGAAAACTTTAGGAATGGAAGCATGAAGAGAGTTGGTTTTCTTAGCCTTCTACAAGTAAATGTTTTCTGATAGAGATGCTTCTTCTAAGACGTGTACTGCATGTCAATTTACAACCGGATTCTGTGGTAACTCCTGAAAGCTTCCAAGTGTAGAAGAAGGACGTATTTCTAGCAAGCAGGTAAATTGGCAATGTAAACCCGCGCAGAGTCAAAACAGTTCTCTTCTCTGAAAGAAAGAAGCTAGAATATCAGCTGTGCTCAGGACAGCATACATCTGTGTATAGAAGCCAAAAGTACCGGTTTTTATTCAATAGATTTGCTTAGTTAAAGAAGTCTCATAGAAAAGCATCCAAATGTAAATGTATAGAGTTTCTGCAGTAAACCATGATTCACTGACTGCCTTTTGAAGCCTTGAAGTGGAGAAGAAGTACAAATCATACCAAGTGGGATAATGGAGAATCTAAAGTTGTTTCCAGTTAAAACAATTTAATTCAGAGGAAGAGAACATCTGGATGTTCAGTTCCTTAAGGCTTTGCTTACATCAGTGTATGGAAGTATTATGTAGAGGTTTTCACCCTAGGCTTCCAAAAATGACTTAATTCTCATAGGGATGCTTCATCAGGATTTGTACTGCATTTCTGTTGCAGAACCACATTCTCTGGTGATCCTTCCAAAACACTTAGTGGAGAGGAAAGACAAATTCGTAGCAAGCGGGTTAATTGACTGTACAAAGCTCTTTCTAATTAAAACACATCTGTTCTCGTAGAAAGTGCTAGTAGATGAACTCTTGTGTTCAGGATTGTTTAAATATGTGCAAGGAAGTGTTACTGTCAGTGTGTTCTCACCTGCACCAAAGAGTAAACATGTCAAATACAGAAGAATCTTTGAGGACCTGTCCTGTGATTCTGTAAAGACGTGTATTGCCGGTAATATTTCAAAGCGTTTTAGTAGGTATGATATGTAATTTCAAATGAAGCAGGTAAATGGAGAGAACAAAGGTGTATGAATTAAAAGTTCATCTCATTCCCAAAGAGAAGCTGCTGGAAGATCAGTTGGAAACAGGCTTGATGAGCTCCCTGTATGGAACTGTTATTCCTGTCTGTTTCCACGTGCTTCCACAAGTAACGACATTTGCATATATATGCTTATGATAGGATGTGCCCTTTGTTCTGTTGAAGACCTCGAGTCTCTTGTAATATTTAAAAGCTTCCAAGTGGAGAGGAATGACTTTGCATACCAAGCGGGTAAATTGAGAATATAAAGCTATTTGAAGTGAAATCTCTTGTAGTCTGTGGTGGAAAACCTCTAGATGTACAGCTTTTCACAAGTAGTATGAAGTCTGCATGTGGAAGAAGATTTAACAATCTGTTCACACATGCTCTGATTAGAAAATCAAGTCAATATTCAGGCATGTCTAGGAAGTGTGCTGCCTTTCAGATGTGGGCCCCGATTCATTGTTTATGTATCTAAGCCTCTACGTATTGATGAAGGGCAATTATCTAAATATCTGTTTGCTGGAGGACATAAAAGTGTCTCAAGTGAAATCACTTTTCTTGGATGAAAGACAGCAGCCAGATGATCATTCGTCTACAGGTGGACAAAACTCTGGGAATGGAAGCATGAAAGAGGGTCTGTTTTCTTAGCCTTCTACAAGTAAATGTTGTCTGATATACATGCTTCTTCTAGGAGGTGTACTGCATTTTACTTTACAACAGGATTCTCTGGTAACTCTTCAAAGGTTCCAAGTGGAGAAGAAGGACATATCCATAGCAAGCTGGTAAACTGGCAGTGTAAACATGTACAGAGTCAAAACTGTTCTATTCTCTGAAAGAAAGAAGGTAGAAAATGAGCTGTGGTCAGGACTGCATAAATCTGCGTATAGAAGCCAAAAGTATGGGTTTTTATTCAACTGATTTGCTTAGTTAAGGAAGTCTCATAGAAAAGCACCTAGATGGAAATCTATAGAGTTTCTACAGTAAACCATGATTCACTGGCTGCCCTTCGAAGGCTTGCAGTGCAGAAGCAGTACAATTTCGTAACAAGTGGTATAATGGAGAATCTAAAGTTGTTTCCAGTTAAAACAATTTTTTTCAGAAGAAGAGAACATCTCGATGTTCATTGTCATAGAGATTTGATTACAACTCAGTATGGAAGTATTATGTAGTTTTCTCCCTTGTCTTCCAAAAATAAAGTAATTCTCATAGAGATGCTTCTTCAGGATGTGTACTGCATTTCTGTGGCAGAACCACATTATGTGGTGATCCTTCTAATATACTAAGTGGAGTGGAAAGACAAATTTGTAGCAAGCGGGTAAATTGAATTACAAAGCTCTTTCCAATTAAAACACAACTGTTCTCACAGAAAGAGCTAGTAGATGATCTCTTGTGTTCAGGATTTTTAAAATATTTGTAAGGAAATATTACTGTCAGTGTTTTCCCACCTGCACTGAAGCGTAAACATGTCAAATAGAGAAGAATCTTTGAGGATGTGTATTGTAATTCTGAGTAGACACGCCTTTCCGGTATTATTTTAAGGTGTTTTAGTGGAGATGATACGTAATTTCTTACAAAGCGGTTAAATGGAGAAAACAAAGGTGTTTCAAGTACGAACACTTCTATTCCCTGAAGGAAATCACCTGGATTATCAGTTGCATATAGGTTTGTTTAAGTCCCTGTATGGCACTCTTACTCCTTTCTCTTTACACATGCTTCTGTAAGTAATAAAATTCTCATGGACATGCCAATTATAGGATTTGCCCTTCTTTCTGTTGAGGAACTTGAGTCTCGCGTAATATATAAAAGCTTCTAAGAGCAGTGGGAAAACATTTTCGCACCAAGCAGGTAAATTGAAAATATAAAGCTATTTCAAGTGAAAACGATTGTATTATGTAGCGGAACACCTCTAGATATACAGCTTTGCAGAAGTAATATGAAGTCTGTGTGTGGAAGAAGAAATCACAGTCTGTTCACACATGCTGTGATTGGAAAATCAAGTCCATTTTCAGGCATCTCATAGGAAGGGTGCTGCCTTTCAGATGGAGGTTCCGATTTAGTGTTTACATATCTAAGCTTCTAAGTATTGATGAAGGGCAATGGTTTACATATCAGTTTGCTGGAGGACATAAAAGTGTCTCAAGTGAAATCGCTGTTATTGGATGAAAGACAGCAGCTAGATGATCAGTCGTGTATAGGAGGAGAAAACTTTGGGAATGGAAGCATGAAAGAGAGTTTGTTTTCTTAGCCTTCTACAAGTAAATGTTGTCTGGTAGAGATGCTTTCTACATAGAATTATGTTATCTGCCGATAGGGACAGTTTTAGTTCTTCCTTTCTGATCTGTATGGTCTATATGCCTTTCCTTTCTTTTTCTTGCCTTATGCATTGCATAGAACTTTCAGCATTGGCCAGGTGCTGTTGCTCATGCCTGTAATCCCAGCACTCTGGGAGGCTGAGGCGGGAGGATCACTCGAGCTCAGGAGTTCCAGACCAGCCTGACTAAGAGCGAGACCCTGTCCCTACTAAAAATAGAAAAATTAGCCATGTGTTGTGGTGCACACCTGTAATCCCAGCTACTCGGGTGACTGAGGCAGGAGGATCACCTGAGCCCAGGAGTGTGAGGCTGCAGTGAGCTACAATGATACCTCTGCACTCTACTCAGGGTGACAGAGGGAGACCCTGTCTCAAAAACATAAAAGGAAATAGAGCCCCTCTCCTCACTTCCCCCTTCATATTAAAAAATGAAATTAAAAATTTTTTTTAAATGCTTGCCATGAAAGAAAATTGATCTGTTGTACAAGCAAATGAAAATGCTAAAAGTCCAAGAACATTTTTCTCTGGAAGGTTTCTCAGCCCCGTGTTTGACTTGCTGAAACTCTTCTATGGGCCAAGAGCAGTTCTAGTCACTTTTAGAAAATGAAAGTGCTTTTGATACATAACTGCCTACTTTGTTTCAGAGGGAAGGTGCTGAGTCAGGCTTTGAAGGTCAATATGGAGACAATATATAATCTCTACAGCTTGAAAAAATTTAGAGTTCTGGGGGGGAAATATTAAATATTATCTAGGTATCAAATACAATTTATAGGAAAAAATGAATCAACCCAATACAGTTTCCATTATTGTTTTTAAAATTTTATATAAAATCCAGAATAGAGAATGTATACAATTTTACATGAACATTTTAGGTCCTCTTATTAGAATGTGATTTCTTCTTGATGGGAAACTGCAGTAAAGGGCCCAACTGCCAAGGAAAAAAATAAGAGACAGGGAAGTGGTGGCAGATGTGGGGGGCAGTGGCCTTGAAACCACCGAGCTCATCAGGGAGAGACAGTTAGAACTATAAACAGCAGATCAGTTAGGAACGACCAAGACAAAATACAATTAAGCATGAAGATTTCATGAGGGGGGTGGGGGGGCAGGGAGAGGAGAGAGTGATAGCAAATATGTAGTTATTTGGGGAAAATATCAAGATTATCCATTTTTCTTCTATTATTAAGAGCTTGGTAAGCATGGATTTAAGTTCCCAAAGCTAAATATTTAGCTTTTCCAGCCCAAAGTTTCTGACCTCAAAAATGAAAGCGGGGGACAAACAGCTTGGATATTTGTTCTCATGACCTGTGTGATTTATGGTTTGACAGTCTTTTTAATGAGGATGGCTGAGAATTCTTTTGTCTCCCATGTTCATAGAATAAATGATCTTTAGTGACCGCCAAGAATGAAGGGAAACACTTCTCTTCCAGTGCACATGAAATTCCCCGTCACAGGAGAGGATGGTGAGGGGTTGACGCCTCTCCCTGAGAGCTAAGGCATTCTGGCTTTATAATGAGCGAGGGGTGATTTGCTACCTGCTCTCTGGCACTAATGCCCACAGGTTGATTGGCTTCAGGCAGTTTACTTCCCAAGGGGCTGAAGAATATAAATTCACAGCGGGGGCTTTGCCTTACTACCTCATCTGCTGGGGCATCATCCATCCTCCTTCCTCCTAGGCAGGACTGATGTACTTTAGGGGTGCAGGGCTGGTAGTTCTTCATGTGCCTCCTTGGGGAAGCCTTCTGTTTTCCTTTATTAGGTCTTCAGGGCAACAATGCCTTTGGGGGTGCTGTTCTCTGTTTGACAGAAGTTATAACAATCTTGAGCCTATTCCAATTGTTCAATGAGTCTCTGTGTAGAGGATGCTCTGCAAGTCTTTTTGCTAGGTGCTGCCAGGAACACAGCACAGGAACATGGCATAACAAGAATGTACAAGTTAGGGATTGCCTTTGGCTGCATACAACAGCAAACCCAAAACAACAGTGGCTCAGACTGAAAGGATTTATAAAGAGTAACGTGGGGCTGGTGGTGGCTGTCGGGGATCCTAAGCTGGGTGCTGTAGTTGAGGCCTCTGTGCTTCCCACCTGTCTTCCCTCTGGTCCTGAGACAGCTGTTGGAGCCTCAACAACAAGCTGTTGGAGCTGTTGGAAGAAAAGGGGGTACAAAAGGGCACATCCCAGCGTGTACTCCCCTTTTAAGGGGCTTTCCCAGAAGTCAAACCGAACAACTACCATTTGCATCTCTTTTGCTATCACCAGTGCAAAGAGATCAATGACAAGAATTAGTCAGGAGCCTTTTCTTTGATTTCTGTTATTAACTTTTCATAATAGCTTGTTATTTAAAATGTTAAAAAATTGTAGTGCAACACATATAACATAACATCGACCATTGTGACCATTTTATTTATTTACTGACTTATTTAGACACAGGGTCTTGCTCTGTCACCGAGGCTAGAGTACAGTGGTGCAATCATAGCTCACTGTAACCACAAACTCCTGGGCTCGAGGGAACCTCCTGCCTCAGCCTACTGAGAAGCTGGGACTAAACAGAAGTTCAGTAACATGTGCATTGTGTACACACATAGGAGCATTCAGAGATGAGTAACTCAAAGGTGGGGTAGGGTTACTACAGCATCTTGAAGAATAATGCACTTGCAGAGAAGTGACAAGACAAAGGGAAAAGTGTTTAGGCTCTTGGGGGTGGCAAACTGTGGGAAGGTAAATATGTGGAGGAGACTATGAATAATGAAGGCTGTTTTACTAAGGTTTGCTATGTGTGTTCCTCTCTGGTGCTGTCTTCGAGCTGGTAAGAGTCTCAGGTGACTAAGAGTCTAAGCCTGTTTTTCGGCAAATGATGGGAGGGCAGAGAGCTTTTATGGTATCTGCTGTTTCTCAACTATTGAGTCTTCAGCTCAAAATAATAATTATGCCAAACAGGCATATTTTGGGTAGCATATTCTCACTCCCTACAAAAGAAACTCTGTACTCATTAAACAATAACTCCCCCATTTATCCTGGCTTCATTTTATGGTAAAAAAAAATCTTGCAAGTATGTTAGAGATTTTTAAACTTGTCTCTTGTTCCCTCAAGGCATCAGTTTTTCTAATCTCCTCCCCTCCCACATTTGTTTACAGAGCCATGTGCCACGTAGGATGTGTCTCTCAACACCAGACAATGTGGTGGTGCCCATAAGATTACAATGGAGCTGAAGAGTTCCTGTCGTCTAGTGAGGTTGCAGCTGGCCCAACATCACAGGGCAACACCTTACTCACGTGTTTGTCATGATTCTGGTGTAAACAAACCTGTGCTGTCAGTTATATAAAAAGATACCACATACTATTATGTGCTACACATAACACTTGATGATGATGATGATAAACAACGTTACTGGTTTATGTATTTACTATGCTATACTTTTAATTGTTATTTTAGAGTGTACTCTCCTTCTCCTTATTGGAAAAAAAAGTAATTGTAAAATAACCTTGGGCAAGTCCTTCAGGAGGGATTTGGGAAGAAGGCATTGTTATCACAGGAGATGACAACTCCCTACTTCTTCCTGCCTCTGAACACCTTCCAGTGGGACAAGATGTGGGGCTGAAGACGTGGCATTGATGTCCCACCCTTCTCCTAGGCTGATATGTGTTCTTAGTTTTAAACAAAAGCTTAAAAAGTAAAAACAAAATAAAACTAAAATATTTTAACAATAGAAAAAAGCTTATAGAATAAGGATATAAAAAGGGCTGGGTGCAGTAGCTTACACCTGTAATCCTAGCACTCTGGTAGGGGGATCAAGGGAGGATTTGAGACCAGCCTGAGTGAGACCGCCTAGCAAGAGAGACCACTAAAAAATAGAAAAAAGGATGCCTGTAGCCCTTGCGTGAGCTGAGGCAGCGAGCCAGGAGTTCGAGGATTGTGTGCTAGTCCCACTGCTTCAGTGTGTGCAGCTAGACTCGCCACAGACAATACAAGGAGTATCAGAATTGTCAAGAAAAAAAAAAAAGGAAATATTTTGGTATAGTTGTACAATGTATTTGTGTTTTAAGCTAAGTATTATTACAAAGGAATCAAACAGTTAAAAAAATTAAAGTTTACAAAATAAAAAATTATAGTACGTTAAACTTTATTATTGCAGAAAGAAAAAATATTTTTAATAAATTACGTGTAGCCTAAGTGTACAGGGTTTCTAAAGTCTACAGCAGTGGCCTTCACGTTCACTCACCACTCACTGACTCAACCAGAGCAACTTCAGTCCTGCAAGCTCCATTCATGGTAAGTGCCTTATACAGATGTATACTGTTTATCTTTTATACCATAATTTCACTGTACCTGTTCTATGTTTACATATGTTTAGATACACAAATACTTCCCACTGTGGTACAATTGCCTGTGTTATGCAGTACAGTAACATGCTGTGCAGGTTTGTAGCCTGAGAGAAACAGGCTATACCATACAGCCTATGTGTATAGGCTATACCATCCAGATTTGTGTAAGTACACTCTATGATGTTTGCATAACAATGCATTTCTCAGAATATATTCCAGTAGTTGCAGGATACATGACTGTATGTGTATTTCTCCTTTATGCTGCTGGGGTTTTTTAGTGCATGGTGATCCTTTGTTGTTTGTTAAAGGTGGGCTCAGTAGCCACCCATATTTTTATAAATATCCCATATTTTTTCTAGGTTTTTTTTTTTTTTTTTGAGACAGTCTCCCTCTGTTGCCCTGGATAGAGTAAAGTGGCATCAACATAGCTGACTGCAACCTCCAACTCCTGGGCTCAAGCAATCCTCCTGCCTCAGCCTCCTTAGTAGCTGGGACTACAGGCATATGCCACCACGCCTGGCTAATTCATCTGTTTTTTGTAGAGATGGGGTCTTGCTAGGTTGCTCATGCTGGTCTGGAACTCCTGGCCTCAAGTGATCCTCCCACTTCAGCCTTCCAGAGTGGAAGGATTAAAGGCATGAGACCTTGCTCCTTCATCTTTTGAAAATACTACATAAGAGACATAATCAAGAGGTAATGTAATTTTTCTCAAGCACTATCACAATGTACACTTCTTGTCTAAGCTAAGGCATACCTGATGAACTATAGATTATCAGCTTAGACAGAGTTTTTATGCAGCTAAACTTCTCATAAAACACTGACATGTATTACTGGGGGTCAAGATTGTTCCTCTCCCCATTACTTACCGTCCCCCCAGACAGCAGTGGTCCCAGTGTGTAAACTGCTTCAGAATGTGGTCAGCCTGCTTCTGTCATCACAACCCGAGTGACCGGCAGGTGCTCCTTATGGGAAAGGACTCCTGTGTCACTGGTCCTAGGAAACAAATATAACCACCTTAGCATTATTTGAAAAACTTACACATAAGTAATAGTCTTTTATTGCAGTTTAAGAGGTATTAAATTTGTAAATACATAATACTAGGGGAGTCCAGCTGCTCATCGAACACTTATAAACACAGTAACATATTTGATGAGGTCATCCAAGGGCAAGTGTCCATAGTTCATGAACCTGACCACAGAGAAGGAAGTGGGCTGGTTCAGAAACATGGTCATGGGTGCAGATGTGAAATTACAGCTCACTGCTCTTTCCAACTTAGCCACAGTGCAGAACTTAAATGCAGTTATACATGCAAGGAAGTGCAATCTGCCTTCACCTAAAAACCACCTGAAATTTTCAATTCTCCAAATTTTATTTATTCTACTAAAATTTTGGAAATTCCTAATGTAATTATTAGGCATTTCCTTACATGTAGATGCCATAAATTTAAAAACAAAAAAAAATACTGATTCAAAAGCAAGATGAAAGTATGATGCAATGCACTCTTAAAATCAATATGTGGGATAATGCATGGGAAAGTGCTTGGTCAATGACTGTCACTGTCCATTCATTGGACAAACACATTGAATATCTTGTACCTGCCAGGCCCTATGTGTTGGGGATGTAGACATAACAAAAACCATTGATGCCCCCAGGAAATCTAGTAGAGATTATAAACAATGATAATAGCAACAATAATTATATCATCCCATAAGTAAATATTTGGGGAAACATTAGTATCTGTGGTTCCAATCCAGAAAGGACTAACCTAACAGACAGAGGCCCCAGGTGGTGAGCTGGTTTTACCAACAGCTTCTCCTCTGGACAAAGTAAGGTGATTTTTCTACACCTCTTAAGCTGTTCATTTTTTTTGTTGTATACTTCAGTGACATCTATTTCAAAGTGATGGACAAATAATGGTCCATCTAGTTTATCTTTCTGATGCCCTGTATCTGTGTAGAACCTAGTAAGTTTTAATTCCTAACGACCACAAAGCCACCACTCACTCTGGTACATACAGGTTGAAGCATCTGAAACGGATGCTTTTGCTGGTCAATAAATCAGCAATTTAATATGCTTCAACCTAACAGCGCTGCGCCACAAAATCTGAATAAGTTAGTAGTTAGCCATTCCAACTGTATTTAGGTGTTAAAATAGTTGTTTAATGTAGAAAAGTTAAAATTGTTAAGTTTTTATCATGTTTAAATTTTGAAATAAGTGACTGGCAGTGCATGTGGTAAGATATGAAAAAATATAAAATGAATATCTTGAAAGGTAAGAAACAGTTGTATTGAATGAGGCTGCTTCCAAAACTCAGACTGAAACAACACGGCTTTATGTGCAGAAGCCCCTGTGATTCCTGCTAACGGAAGTGCACAGGCAGATGATCACCAACACACTTACATCTGTCTTTCCTGTGGAACAGAAAGTCAACAAGGTAGGAGGGACCATGGGATTATGGAGGGAGTCAATCTGGAAACTTATTTTTTTTATATATGTGGGGGTAACACACAAAATCAATTCCTGTTGTTAAGTATCAATCTAATCTCTAAATGTGACTTATAAATGATTTAATTCCTATGATTGCTATTTTGATAAAAATCCTAAAGGAAAAATGGAAGTGTATTGGTTATTCCTTGAGGATCCTTGAATTTTAAAGAACCAATTAAAAGCTACACTTTTTAATGTAGGAAAGTGAACATTTTGATTTTGTTTTTAACATTGACAATTCACACATAGTCCTGAAAACACGTAAGTGAAATCATAATGCACGCTGTATGTGCTGAGGCAGATATTATGAGTCTTTTTCATTTTGTTATTTGCAAAGTACCTTGCTGAATCGGAGGGAATGTTTAACAATTCTTATTTAAAAATTCACTATTGGTACAGGTCATGCCCAACTTCCCATGCTTTATGCAGGAGATTATTAATTGCTATGGTCACCAGACTCATTCAAAACTGCCTAATTTACACTTATATCTCAGTTTTCTTCTTATTTCTCTATTTATTCCAAATTTTGTAAGCATAGCATATACAGGCATGATACCTTCTCCAACAATTTTAAACATTCACTAAGAGAATTTGCAAACCCACTTTCCTTGTGTTCTTAATTCCTAATGCTCTAGAGATGATTCTTACACTTCAGTGTTTTTCAGTGGACTTTTCTGAGTTAAAACAGAGCTTTGCCTACTGTGGGTTGTTGAAGCTACAGGGGAGAAACACTGGGTCAAGCTTCATGCTCATTGTTCAGGCTGAAGAGGGACAGGAAACGGCATCATCATCATCACCCAGAATTATGTATTTCAGAAGCTCCCAGGCTCCCTATTGAGTTCTCTGCTTTATTTGCTCATCCCTTTGGCAAAACCCTAGCTGTAGTAATGAGGACGCGTCAGGACACGTGTTGGTGTCTACAGGGCTGGTCTCTGCACCTTGTTTCCATTTTCAGAATTATCTCAGCTACTCGTGCCCATTGTTACTGCATGTAAATTTGAGAACCAGCTTGTCAAAAAGAATAAATAATGTTTGGCATTTGTTTGGAATTAGATTGAATCACAGAAAGCAATTGAGGGAGAGATACTTAGTTTTCCTGCGCATGGCAGAGGTGTCATATCTGTGTGTATTTAGGTCTTCTTAAATTCTCATAATAAAGTTTTATGGTTTCTTTTCCGTAAAAGCCCTGCACGTTTTTGTTATCTTCATGCCAAGGTACTATACCTTTTACTACTTTTACAAGTGGCTTTTATAGCATTTCCTTATGGTAATAAGTTCTTCATAGGAATCCAGTTATTCTAAGAGTCAACAGCCTTACTAAATTCCCTTTAATTTCTAAGTGTCTGTGTATATTCTCTTAGATTTTCTTTGTAGACACCATATTGTTTATTGTTTATGAATAATACAATTTTTATTTCCTTGTTTCCAAATCTTTTGTGTAATTGCCATATATATATATATATATATTTATCTTTTCATTATTCATTTCTAACCTAATTGGATTGTAATCAGACAAACTGACCCTATGATAAGAACTCTTGTAAAATTTTTTGACTTTTACTTTATGGAATATTGAGTAACCAGTTTTCAAAAGTATGCCATATATGCTTGAGAAAATCATGTATTCTTTAGTTTTATGTGCCTAACAAATAAAGTTTTTAATTTTGTTTTTTAAAATATTCTATATCCTTACTAGTTTTGTCCACTTCACTACCTATTATCAACATATATATTTAAACTTCTTCTTATCATGTTCCATTTTTGAATTTCTTCTTGTGGTTATGTCCATTTTTTTTCTTTATACATTTTGAGTCATTTTTATTAGAACTATATGAGTTCAGGACCGTTAGTTCTTTCTGTTGAAATTAAAAAGTGTCATTGAATAGTGACCATGTTTGCCCATAATTAGACTTCTTAAATTTGCTTACTTTTGTGTATATTTGCCTGATAAGCACTTTTTTTTTTTATCATTTCACTTTCATTATTTCTGGGCATATCAACAACATATATTTGTTTCTAATTCAACTTGATACATCTGGATTTAAATGGGTATTTTTGTCATTTACTGTGCATAATTACTCACACATTTTTGTCTTATTTTGTACCTGCTCCTTCCTCTTCTTTTTAAATCTCATTTCATATGTCTTTGGATTAACTGAATTTTTAAAATCCCATTTTAAAATTCTTCTCTGTACTGATTTGAATGTTAGATGCTCTATTTTTATTCTTTTGGAGGTTACACTTAAAATTTTAATGCATACACTTACAGCAATTTAATGCTAATTATTATTGACAAAACGAGTTTTAAATTGCAGTAATATTTTCAATTCCAAACACTTTTTGTTCATTTTTAGTTCTTTTGTAAACCACCATCATTTTTTAATAATTGAGAGGATTGTTTTCTCATGCTTCAATTCCATATGTATACAAATAAAATATAAAATATAAATTCCACATATATACATAAAACATACAGTCATAGGTTATTGATGTCTGGTATTTACCTATTTTATTTTGTAACCTCTGATTTAACAATGTTCTTTCCTCAATACAGTTGACCCTTGAACAACACGGGTGTGAACTGGGTGGGTCCCCTTATATGTGCACTTTTTTCAGTAAAGGTTACCTGGAGTGTGCCTGCCTCTGCTGTCTCCCCTTCCACCTCCTCCACCCCTTCTGCCTCTGCCACCCCTGAGACAGCAAGACCAACCCTTCCTTTTCCTCTCCTCCTCAGACTACTCAACGTCAAGATGACAAGGACGAAGACCTTTATGATGACCCACTTCCACATGATGAATAGTGAATACACTTTCTCTTCCTTATGATTTTCTTAATCACATTTTCTTTCTCTAGCTTACTTTATTGTAAGAATACAGTATATAATACATATGACATACAAAATACGTGTTGATCAACTGTTTATGTTATTTGTAAGGCTTCCAGTTCACAATAGGCTATTAGTAGGTAAGTTTTGGGAGAGTCAAAAGTTATACATGGATTTTTGATTGTGTGGGAGATCAGCATCCCTAACCCCCGCATTCTTCAAGGGTCAGCTTATTTCTTCTTGCATCTGAGACCTTTCACAAAAAAAGCACTTTTTTCTTTTTCTTTTTTAAACACTAATTCAAACCAGATGGATCACTTTCCTTCATTCTGAAAACTATTCTTTACATGTTTCTCTTGCTGGAGTCTGCTGTCAGTAAACTTTGTTAGTGTCTGATTGTTTGGATCTTCATTTTATCACTAACTTTTGAAAATACCAGCCGGGCAACATTTGAGTTTGACAGTCATTTTGCTTCCCTACTGTGAGGAGGGCGCCCTGCTCTCTGCGGGTGCTCTCCGGCTGCTGAGGGAAGGTCTGCCGGTGCCTAATCATCTTTCCTGTTAGGAGTCTTTCTTCCACCTCTGCCTCTCCTAATGTTGTCTTTAATGTTCTTCAATTTCACCATGGTGTATCTAGATGTACCTTTGTACATCCTATTTGGTATTTTGGTATTTTCTCAAATCTAGAAACTTCTCAGCTATCTGAAGATTGTCATTTCTTATTTATCTTTAATCTTCTCTTTTGAAACTTCAACCTGACACATGTTAGATCTTCTTCACATCATTGCTCTATGCCTGTGGCCCCTTTTGTTTGCATTTTGTTCCTCTCTGTGCTATATTCTATGTCATTTATTTATACACTCATTTCATTTCACCAATATTGTGATCACATGGTCTATGTTTCTAATACATCAATTATCTGGAAATTTTAGGCATCCAATTCTACTCTTGTGGTTTCTCTGCCTCCTACTTCTCTCCTCTCATGTTTTGTTGCACTGGATTGTAAGCTCATGTTTCGCAGCATATTATCTGTGAGGGCTGCACGCAGGGGGAGGGCAGCGTAAGAATTCCATGTAATTTTACAATAAGCTGTGGGGGCTGCCAACCTGTGGCCACATTAATTTCATTAAAGAGCATCTAGATAATGTAATTGGAATCCCAAATCTCTGTGAGGGTATATCTCTAGATATGAATTTCAAGGAGCTTTTCCTACCTAGAGTGCCAACTGGAAAATGTGTCCTTGTCTACCTTTTCTTTGGGTTTGTGGCCTTTTGAGACCTCCAGCTATAGGGTAAGTTCTGTGCTCCCTATGTCCCCTCCTTTCATGGACTCAAGGCCTCATCTGATTTTACCATGTGGCTACTGAAGGACACAACTGAAGTTAGGGAGGTCAGGAAACAACTGCGGGTTAGCCACAAGGCAGTCAACTTAACCGTAAGAAGTCTGATATTTTACCTCCAGTGAATAGGAAACATTAATCTGATACTTCCATTTGGTCATCAGAAAAATAAAATAGACATGATTAATTATTCACAGGTAAACAGAAACATTGGTCTTGATATTTTAGGCTTCAGATTAATGATATACATCAAAGATTATTCTTTAATTTGCTAGGGAATTCTTTATTCTCTTTGCTGTACTATCTTGCTCAATATCTGTCTATGGTACATAGTTTAAGCAATAAAAAAGTAGAGTTTGCACAGGGAAATTATATGGAAATCACCATTCATTCCGGCCAGCATCACAGCTACAGTGATGTTGAGAATCAGTGCAGGTCCCCTCTAATCCACAAGTACACTTTTGAGCATCAGGCAGAGAACTGCCCAGTAAGTGTGTGTTTCATTGGTTCTTCCAACCCACCAGCTCACTGGGGTTCCACCTGAAAGACAAGTATGAGAAAGGTGACACCTACTCTGCCCCTCATTCCCTGCCTCCCCAATATCATCCTGTACTCCCCTCTATTTAACAAAACAGAGACCATTTTAGAAGTTATCACATTTTAACTCTGCAATGGGATAATTAAAGGGACTTCTATCTGTTAAAAAAATACTTTCATATCAAGACTTAAGTTACCAACATATTTTCTTCTTTAATTAGAAAATGAGTGAGGAGTCCCTAACTCATTTAGGCATGGCATTTACAAATTTCTCTTGAAGATTCCAACTGTATAATTTATTTGGAAATAATATTCAAAGCAGAATTGTCCTCAGAATGATAACCACCCTAATCCTAACCACTGAACCCAAAATCTATTTGAGATTCTAAAATGCCATGAAACAATTTGTTATGCAAAATGTGGGCTTCTTTCATTTTATTTATTAGCTAAAAGCATTGGCACTTCCTCTCCTGCCTTAAAAGTTGCTGGAGACACATGCTATGGTTTGCTGACACTAAGTGGCGGGATGCTTCATCTGGGAACTAGAGAGATGACCCTGGTGACCCTTCTTCCTGCCTGAGGCGAATCCGGGCTCAGCCATTCCGAGCTCCAGCTCCGGCCCCTCTGCAGGGCAGCCACAGCTGAGTGGGAGCCAGAGGCCGCCTCAGCGCCACAGGCCCTCACGTGACGCCAAAGACACTGCCAGGCCCACTGCAGGAGCCAGGGCACACTCGCTGGGGGGAGGACGACCACAAAGGGAGGCAGGCAGGCGGGAGTGGGGGAGCAGAGAATCAGGGCAGGAGGGAACACGGAAGTGACAGCAAATCAATGGGCTCTGCAAAGAGGCTCCTCCAGTTCAGTGTCTCTTTCAAACCCGCAGATCATCACCATCAGGCCCCCACGAGAAGCTGGAGCATATCCTGGCTTCTGCCTAACTCACAACCACCACTGCTCGCTACAGCTCCTGGTTAGGTGCCGCCTGCCTCTGTGGACAATGTCTCAGCTGTAAACACATCTCCTGCCTCCGGTGCCACCCCGCAGCCCAGTGGGTGAGAGGTGTGCAAAGAATCAACAGCCACAGCCATTTTTTTTCCTTTTTACTATATTGAAGGCTTATCTCTACGGGGTGGAAGATCTTTTTAGCTTAACAGATATTTTTCAAAATACCATTTTAAAAGTGTAATTATTTAGCATTTATTCTTTCATAGATTAAAGAGCAAAGAATTATTATGTACAAATTCACAATTGTACATTTACATTTAAGGTTTAAATTTTCCCTATAAAATAAGAACCACTGAGTGATTTTAAAGGTACAAAATGCATTTAGCTCCATTCAAGATTTCTTTGAGTAACCTACAGAATTTGCACGAGGAATAATTCAGAAACCCGTGAAGAAGAATGTGAGGCTGAAATGAACAGGAACAGGAGAGCTGTCCACGGCCAGGGTGCCTGGCTCTGCCCCCAACCCCTGCAGCCTCTGGCTGACTGGCCTCCTCTTCAGAGACCTTGGCATTCACAGTGGGGTGGCGGAACGATGTCCTGGAATATCAGCACCTACTGTCCTGCAGCTTCCTCTTTAGCCACCCATGATCATATCCCCTGGAATTACTTCTAACACAGAGGCCTCGACGATGCTGAAGGACTGAAAATGTTCCCTGGCCCTACCAAGACCTGGGGCCCAACTCTTCCTCCTCAGCCCTCTCTGGCCCCAGCCTTGCTGCCCCTCTGTTCATTTCCTGATTAAAACAGCCTCAGTTTCCCCCTAACTTCTGACAATTTGAACAATAAAACATTATTGGAATAAAACTGAATGTTAAATGCCATTTGCCAATCTACCCTATAAAATTCTTGAGCTCTCTGCTCCACATTGCAGGCATCCTGGGTGACCTCACTCTGTACCACTCCAATGCAGGCTACAGTTGAAGGCTGTGGTTGTCTTTACTCCTCCACACAAGGGTAGTAGCAATGTTCTGTATGCCCACTGGTGTCCATTGGTAATACAAAGCAAATTAGTGTAACAAGTCTAAGGAGTATGTGGCTATGCTATTTGCCACTTTATCTCTACTCTAGTTAAGAGCTTCTGGAAATATATAGGTCTGTTCTGAATTTGTGAAAGTGTGTACTAAAAATTCTCTATTGTCAGAACATAAGAAATTCATATAACTTGAGTATGTGTAGATATTAATAATAACGTTCCCTTACCTTGTTTCTTTAGAAAGTATTTAACAAGTTTAAAATTCTTCTCTCATTCCATCCTTTCTGCAAACCTCAACTTAACATTTACTTTAATTGCTGTTGTTGCTGTTTTAAATATTTATATAGAAACAATGACAATCCAATAATCACTTGCAAATCTACAGGTAAACACTGGCCCTTCAGGTGGGAATTCTTTACCGATCTGGTCAGTGCCGGGTTCTGGAAGAGACCCTATGCTAGTATACATGGGCTTTGGCCCCTGACTCGCTGGGTGATTTTTTTCCTGACTCTGTTAGCAGTTGACTCCAGAACTCCTCTGCCTTTGCCTGGTCTTCTCTGGTTAAAGAGCCCAACTCGCATTGTTCCAAACACTGATTTACTCCCCTAAAGTCAACTTGCTCATTCTTGTGGGAACATACAACCTTACTTTGGCAATCTTTGGCAGCAGCAAACTAACAGTAAGTACCAAATCCTCCAGCACTAACTACAAACTCAATAAATGGAAGAGCTGGGAGTAAGCAGCATTTACTTCACACACTTTACAGATACTGTGCAATTATGTCCTGGCAAGGTTAAGGTCTCAGCTCTGAAGACTCAGAAGGATTAAATGATTTCCCGAGTCTATAGCTGCTGAGTGACAGGCTTGGAACTTGACGTGAGGTCCCCGCCTAGGCCTGTGTGCTCTGTCCACTGCCGATTCCTGCTCAGAGATTTGGCAGATCAGCCTCCCAACAACCAAAGAGGTTTCATGAGGGCAGCAGGGTTGGATATTTTGTTAAAATGAATTACTTCAAAGGGAGAAAATGGGAAACCAAAAATTGAATTTTTAAGAGTGGACTAAAAATAGAAAATCAACTATTAGCAGAGTTACTTTGCCTTTATCCCGAAAGAACTGTGTGATACCTACACTGTTCCCTAAATAGCAATTATGCAAGACACTGATCACATGTAGTCTATGAAAAAGAATAACCACCTTCAGATAACTAAACCACGTTGTTGTTAGTGACCTTCTCTGAGATAAAACACAATTGGAGCATCCCTGCCCTCCATGGGGTTGGTACCCTGGATTCCAAGGCCTTGTACTGCTCAGCCCCTCAACTGAGTCTTGGGAAAGACTTCAGATCATTCACAGCTTTGAGAAAAGACCAGCAACTACTGACCTTGCTCTTTGCCCCCAAGGAAAAGCACCTCTGTAATTGCCACATCGTGACCTGGGTGGTTGGACACAGGTTTCTCATGAATGTGTGGCAGGCTGTTGCCACCCTTGGGAGCTAAGTCTATGATGGCTGATGACTTACCTTGTTGAGCCTAGAGCCTGGACTTCCTGCAGTGGGCAGCCAGCTCCTGTTGGCAGTGATCCCCACAGACAGTCATGGCCTGGAGGTGACCCATGCTGCCCGTGTACTGGAAAAACACTGGACGAGAGCTTTCTCCACAGGAGCTTTTAACTCTGGCCCAGAGGGTGCCATTGCACTGCACGAAGGTCCATGCGGGGTCTTGTGGGCAGAATCGGGGTTTGGGAGGGAGAAAACAGACCTTGAGGGGGACCTCAAAGATCAACGTGAATATAAAAATCAGAAGCACCTTTCATCAAAGTAAGGGTTTTTATTCATCGATCCCTTTGAGATTAGAACCAACATAAGTGGGATTCTTAAAGTGATAATATTAGGCATTGTCTTTATTGAACTTTGCATTACCATGTATTTGCAGGAAATATTTTTGGTGAAATCTGCCTGACAATGTAGTCAACCTTGTAAAGGGGAGGCTTCAGTTCTGTGTTATAATACCCAAAGTCATAAATAGCACCTTTTGTTCCTTAAAATTTTTTCATTATACTAACGTAAGAACACAGATGAGCTTTATTGTGCATATATTTATCTTTTTAATAAGCACAGTCCACTTCTGATTGAGCATCATTTTTTCTCTGATAATCAAAGAAATGTATAAGACACATTTGAGGAACAAGCAGCCCACACGATCATCAAAAAAATTGAAAGTAAATCCTTTTTGACTAAAATTCACTAACAGTATGCCAAAACTCATTCAGTGGTCAACACCCATACGTTTGACTATCTAATGTAACTATTCTGGGCAATAACAACAGCTGCACGAATGTTTGCTGACCAATTCTGGTATATTATATTTCTGTTATATTTATTACCTACATTTTTTTGTGAAAGAAACTTTTTAAAAAATTAAAATACACTCCACAGGCCAGGCACGGTGGCTCACGCCTGTAATCCTAGCACTCTGGGAGGCCGGGGCAGAAGGATCACTTGAGCTCAGGAGTTCAAGAGCAGCCAGAGCAAGAGCGAGACCCCACCTATACTAAAAACAGAAAAATTACCTGGGCGTCATGGCAGGCCCCTGTAATCCCACCCACTCAGGAGGCTAAGGCAAGAGGATCGCTTGAACCCAGGAGTTTGAGGTTGCGGTGACCTGTGATGATGCCACGCCACTCTACCCAGGGTGACAAAGCGACACTCTGTCTCAAAAATATAAAAAAATTAAAAATAAATAAATAAATAAATACATAAAAATAAAATAAAATACACTCCACAATGTGTCTAACAGAAGAAGAACATCTTGACTTCTTTTACTTTCCCCCAAAGATACCTCACACCACAGAGGTATAAAAGCTTACACAGTATAAAAGGACCATGAATCAGCAGGTAAAAAGCTGACCACAAATTGCCCTAACTCCACCATATTTATAATGCCAAGTCACATGACTGCCTCAGTTATATGCACTTGGTATAATGATCAGTTTACATAAACTTTCCAAATTACAGGGGACAGAAGACAGTCATGTAGAATTTATTTTCATTATCTTTAATGGCCAATACATGAACAAGGTTCAACAATCACAACAACATTACAAGGATCCTGCTGAGTAGTCCCCACCAGTCCCAGCCCTGCTGCGGGGACTTTGTACCTGGCTCTTCTCCTGCCCTTGGCACGGGACTAATCTAACAGCCACATGGGTGCTCATGGGACCCCTAACACACCAGGTACAACCAGAGGGCCCCAGAAGAGAACCCCAAGGCCCATGGAAAGAACTGTGCCTCAGGCCTACAGACAGCAATGCCACAAAACACACAAACTAGCAAGGACAGGGACAGACTGTGAGTCACACGACTAAGGTAGGTCATATTCAATAACCAAAAAAGACTTAATATATCATCGCCCTCTCTCTGCTCACTAAAGTAGGCGTGAGCCTTCCTACAGCAACTTGAACTCCTTAGATTTCTCCCCCCTTCAATCACGTTTTCAATGGGCAATTTATATTTTGACATTTTCATGGAAAGGCATTACTTTTTGTAATTACCTATTCCCTGACACTCTCAAGGTTTTTCCATCAAGCAGAACAAGGGTTAGAGGAAATATGTAGGAGACTGTGTTAGGCCTGGGGGTTCATCAGTTATAATGCCATTTTGTCATTTATTTTCATGGTTTATGGCACAAAGAAAAATGATGTGCCTGAATAGTTTACAGGCTAGTGGTCAGTGTGATAGATTTATGGTCTTGTATGGTTAAAAAGTAACAATAGAAATCTTTTTTTTCAAGTTTTGATAAGGGAAAGGTTGAAAAAAATCTCTGAAACTTCTCTTCTGAAAAAATTAATAATAATTTAAATGATTGTCCTCTATAATAAGATTGTTTAAAAGACCCCAAGCAGGACACACACTGTTTTTCTCTGTTTCTCTAATATTTTGCAACATATTGTTTTCGTAGATTTCAAAAATGTCACCTAGAAGAGCCCTTTGAGATCACATAATATAACTTTAGTTTTCAAGGATGAGGAGCCAGAATGAGGGGCCTAAGTGAACAGCACAATGGAGACATCAATGGCTTTTCTGTAGTTTGAATCACAAACCTAGACCTGGAAAGATTAATTGTAATAGCGGGCAAAGTTGAAAAGGGTTTTGAACTATCCTCGCATCAGACCACATCAAAACATATTCCCCAGACTCACTGGAGCCCACGTCGGCTGCACTTATGCAGACTGGTATCGGTGGCTCCTCGTCCACCCTCTAAAGCTCAGACAAGTGAACCTGCAGCCGATTTACCTGATGGTTATGCAGGAAATAAATAATAACACTGACACCACATCATACGACAGCAAACCTCATGATCATCTCAAATGACGCAAAAAAAGTGTTTGACAAAATTCAACACCCTTTCATGATTAAAAACACTCAACAAACTATGATTAGGAGGAAAGTACTGCAACATAATAAAAGCCCTTTGTGAAATGCCTACAAAGACATTATATTTAATGGCAGAAGACCAAAAGCTTTTCCTCTAAGTACAGGAACAAGGCAAGGATGCCTACTCTCACCACTAGTATTCACAATAGTACTGGAAGTCCTAGCCAGAGCAATTAGACAAGAAAAAGATATGAAAGGCATCCAAATTGGATAGGAAGACATAAAATGATCTCTGTTCACAGATTCCATGATTTTATATGTAGAAAACCCTAAAGATTCCACAAAAAACTTGTGAAAACTAATAAAAGACTTCAGCAAAGTTTCAGAATACAAAATTAATATACAAAACATCCATTGTGTCTCTATACGTTAACAATGACAAATATAAAAAGAAAATTAAGAAAATAATTCTATTTACAATAGCATTAAAAAGAATAAAATACTTAGAAGTAAACTTAAACAAGGAGGTAAAAGACTTGTCCACTGAAAACTTAAAAGAATTCTATAAGAGAAAGGACACAACAAAAAAAGAAAACTACAGACCAATATCC
>JAKFHU010000954.1:0-10336 GCA_023783475.1 Daubentonia madagascariensis
GGATGGAAATATGAGAAAGACTTTGTCTTCGTACCTTCTACAAGTAAATGTTGCCTCAAAGAGATGCTTCACCTTGGAACATTCCGACGTTCTGATTGGTAACCAGATAATCTAGTGACAGTTGAAACCTTCAAAGTGGAAAAGAAGGACATATTCGTAGCAAGCGGGTCAATTGGCAAGGAAATATTTCCAAAGTCATAACAATCCCATTTCAGACAGAAAGCAGATGGAAGTTCACCTGTGTTGAGGATAGCAAAAATCTGAGTATGGAAAACAAAGGAACAGTCTCTTCTCTCTTGCTTTCATCGGTGCCATAGGTCACGTGGAATAGCATCCTTTTGGAAGTGTACACATTTCGCTTGTAGACCAAGGTTCACGGGTCACATTACGAAGCTCTAAGTTTAGAAGTACTCCTATTTCGTACAAAGCGGGAAAATGGAGAATATAAAGTTGTTCCCAGTTAAAACAATTTAATTCCTGGGAAGAAACACCTAGATGTTCAGGTTGGAACTTTTGGGCTCAATCTCTGGATGGAAGTATTAGGTTCTGTTTTTTTCTTGATCCTGGCCTTCTATAAATAAAAGAATTCTGGCAGAGATGCCTCGTCAGGATGAGTCCAGAACGTCGGTTGTAGAAACACATTCCCCCTTGGTACATCGAACCGAATAAGGGGAGAGGAATGACACTGCCGCAGCAAGCGGGTAAACGGCCTACATAACGCTTTTTCCACTTTAAACACATCTGCTCTGGAACAAAGGGCCGGTAGATGAACACTTGTGTTCAGGACAGATAGATATGTGTTTGGAAGTAGGATGGTCACTTTGTTCTCCCAAGCTACGAATGGCAAACATGTCAAATAGGGCAGAATCTTGGAGGAAGCATACTGCTTTCCTGAGTAGCCCCAGCTTCTCTGGTCATTTCTTAAAACATTTAGTGGAGTAAATATGTAAGTTCGTACGAAGTGGGTTAGTGGAGAATATAAATCTGTTTCCATGGCAAGCACTCCTCACCCCTGAAAGGAAGCAGCTGGGTGATCAGTTGCATATGGCTTAGCGTAACTCTCCATATGGAAGGTTTCTTTCTGTTTCTTTTTACATGTCTCCGTATGTTTAACAATTGTCAAGGAGCTGGTTTCTATAGGACGTGTACTTCCTTTCTATGGAAGACTTTGTTTCTCTGGTAATATTTCCAAGCTTCTAGGTTCAGAAGAATGACAAGTTTGTACGAAGCAGGCAAATTGCCAACATAAGCTATTTCACATGAAACAACCTCTATTCTTCGTTGGAAAGCAGGGACATGTTCACCTCTACACATGTTATCCTGACTCTGTGTATGCAAGATTAATTGACAGTCTCTTCACACATGCTCTGGTGAAACAAACAGTCTCTTTTCAGGCAACTCATAGGGTGTGTGCTAGCTTTCAATGGGGACCCAGGCTTTCTGGGACCGTGTGTCAGCTTCTGAGTAGAGTAAAGAAAGGCAATTTTCAAAAAACCGGTTCGTTGGAGGCCTACCAATGTCTCAAGTGAACACGCTTCCACTGTATGAACGACAGCAGCTAGATGTCAGGAGTGCACAGGTTGGCTTACATTACTAGATGAAACTTGTACACACTTTGTCATGAGCCAATTATTTCTCACAAGTTCTTCAGGTTAACGAAGCTTTCTATGTTTTCTTCATTCTGTCTGTGGAAGGATGATTTTCTTTTGGTGTTTCACAGGCTTCCATAAGTAAAGAAGTCAGAAAGCAGATACTTAATTCAGGAGTGCGCTTCGCTCTTCTGAGAGAACTCAATAGTCCGTGACATTTCTGGCCTTCCAACTGGCGAGGATGAGATTATGGTAGAAAGCAGGACAGGAGACAATATACAGCACTTCAAATGAACATCCTTCTATTTCATGATTGAAGCAGCCACACGTTCAGATGTGCACAGGTTAACTTCACCATGAGTGAGGGGGCAGCAAAATACAATCTGTTCAGACATGATGTGATTACAAAAGCGAATCACACAGACAAGCACCTCCAAGGAAGTGTGCACAATATCAGTTGTAGATTTAGATTGACTTGTCACTGTCTGAGATTCTAATGGAAGAGGAAGAGGAAATTTGTCAAAATGGCTTAGCTGGGAGACCGAAAGTGTCCCAAGTGAATACATATTGTTCATTGAATGATAAGCTGCTTCGTGGATTGTTCAGGTCGTTTCCTGGTTGGCTTCACTCTGTGGATGGAAATATGAGAAAGACTTTGTCTTCGTACCTTCTACAAGTAAATGTTGCCTCAAAGAGATGCTTCACCTTGGAACATTCCGACGTTCTGATTGGTAACCAGATAATCTAGTGACAGTTGAAACCTTCAAAGTGGAAAGAAGGACATATTCGTAGCAAGCGGTCAATTGGCAAGGAAATATTTCCAAAGTCATAACAATCCCATTTTCAGACAGAAACAGATGGAATTCACCTGTGTTGAGGTAGCAAAAATCTGAGTATGGAAAACAAAGGAACAGTTCTCTCTCTCTTTGCTTTCATCGGTGCATAGGTCACGTGGAATAGCATCCTTTTGGAAGTGTACACATTTCGCTTGTAGACCAAGGTTCACGGGTCACATTACGAAGCTCTAAGTTTAGAAGTACTCCTATTTCGTACAAAGCGGGAAAATGGGAATATAAAGTTAGTTCCCAGTTAAAACAATTTATTCCTGGGAAAAACACCTAGATGTTCAGGTTGGAACTTTTGGGCTCAAATCTCTGGATGGAAGTATTAGGTTCTGTTTTTTTCTTGATCCTGGCCTTCTATAAATAAAAGAATTCTGGCAGAGATGCCTTCGTCAGGATGAGTCCAGAACGCGGTTGTAGAACACATTCCCCCTTGGTACATCGAACCGAATAAGGGAAGGAATGACACTGCCGCAGCAAAGCGGGTAAACGGCCTACATAACGCTTTTTTTTCCACTTTAAACACATCTGCTCTGGAACAAAGGGCCGGTAATGACACTTGTGTTCAGGACAGATAGATATTGTTTGGAGTAGGATGTCACTTTGTTCTCCCAAGCTACGATGGCAAACATGTCAATTGGGCAGAATCTTGAGAAGCATACTGCTTTCCTGATAGCCCCAGCTTCTCTGTCATTCTTAAACATTTATGGAGTAAATGTAAGTTCGTAGAAGTGGTTAGTGGAGAATTAAATCTGTTCCATGGCAAGCACTCCTCACCCCTGAAAGGAGCAGCTGGTGATCATTGCATATGCTTAGCGTAACTCTCCAATGGAATTTTCTTTCTGTTTCTTTTACATGTCTCCGTATGTTTACCCAAATTTTCAAGGAGCTGGTTTCTATAGGACGTGTATTCCTTCTATGGGAAGACTTTGTTTCTCTGGTAATATTTCAACTTCAGGTTCAGAAGAATGAAATTTTACGAAGCAGGCAAATTGCCAACATAAGCTATTTCACATGAAACAACCTCTATTCTTCGTTGGAAAGCAGGACATGTTCAACCTCTACACATGGTTATCCTGACTCTGTGTATGCAGATTAATTGACAGTCTCTTCACACATTCTCTGGTGAAACAAACAGTCTCTATTTCAGGCAACTCATAGGGTGTGTGCTAGCTTTCAATGGGGACCCAGGCTTTCTGGGACCGTGTGTCAGCTTCTGATAGAGTAAAGAAAGGCAATTTTCCAAAAAACCCCCGGTTCGTTGGAGGCCATACCAATGTCTCAAGTGAACACGCTTCCACTGTATGAAACGACAGCAGCTAGATGATCAGGAGTGCACAGGTTGGCTAATTACTAGTATGGAAACTTGTACACACTTTGTCCATTAGCCCCTCTACAAGTTAATGTTTTCTTCACAGATGACTCTTCAAGGTGTGTACTGCCTTCAGATTTAGAGCCGGATTATCCGGCAAGACTTCGAAGCTTCTAAGTGGAAAAGAAAGGAAATGCTCTTCCGAGAGGGTCAATCGGCAAAGGAAAACACGTACAAATTCCTCCCTTCCACTTCTCTCTGAGAGAAAGCAGCTTTGACTTCCTTTGGTATCTGGAGGGCCTAAATCTGTGTATGGAAGCCAAAATTACACTTTCTTCACTTGCTTTAATCATAAAAACACAGAGAAAATGCCTCCAAATGGAACTTTACAGTGTAACTTTGTAGACCTAGATGCCCTAGAAACGTTTCCAATCTTCGAAGTGGCGAAGTAGTGAAATTTTGCAGAAAGGGGATAAAGGATAGTCTAAAGTTCTTTCCCAGTGAGCAATCTACTTCACAGGGAAAAACCTCTAGAGGTTCTGTGTGGTGCAGATTTGCATAAATCACTGTATGGAAAGTATTCTGTACAGATATTTGTTCCTTGGGTTCTATAAGTAAAGGAATTCTCACAGAGATGCCTCCCTCAGGATGTGTACGGCATTTCTTTTGTGGGGCCCCATTTTCTGTTGCTAATTGCAATAACCAGCGGAGAGGATGGCATTTTGGTAGCAAGAAGGAACTTGACAATATAAGCTACGTGAAAGGAACCCAGTTGTATTAACTGAGAGAGACCAGGTCCATGATCAGTGTGTTGAGGATTGTTTCATCTGTGTATGGAAGCACTTTGTCGGTTGTTCTCAGATGACTCAAAAGCAAAAGTCCAAAAGACAGAAGCCATCATTGTGGAACTATACTACTTAGATGTAGACCCAGATTAACTGGTAATATTTCAAACTTCTCATTGCAGAAGGTCTATAATTGGTACAAAGTGGGTTAATGGAGAATATAGAGCTGCTTTGAATGAAAACTCTTCTAATCTCGGGAGAAAAAACCACGAGGTGATCAGTGGTTTCTATGTTTCTTCATTTCTGTCTGTGGAAGGATGATTTTCTGTTGGTGTTCACAGCTTCCATAATAAAGAAGTCAAAGAGATACTTAATTCAGGAGTGCGCTTCGCTCTTCGAGAGAACTCAATAGTCCGGTGACATTTCTGGCCTTCCAACTGGGAGGAATGAGATTATGGTAGAAAGCAGGACAGAGACAATATCAGCACTTTCAAATGAACATCCTTCTATTCATGATTGAAAGCAGCCACACGTTTCAGATGTGCACAGGTTACTTCACCATGAGTGAGGGGCAGAAAGTACAATCTGTTCAGACATGATGTGATACAAAAGCGAATCACACAGAAAGCACCTCCAAGGAAGTGTGCACAATATGGAACATTCCGACGTTCTGATTGGTAACCAGATAATCTAGTGCAGTTGAAACCTTCAAAGTGGAAAGAAGGACATATTCGTAGCAAGCGGGTCAATTGGCAAGGAAATATTTCCAAAGTCATAAAAATCCCATTTTCAGACATAAACAGATGGAAGTTCACCTGTGTAGAGGAGAGAAAAAATCTGAGTATGGACAACAAAGCAACAATCTCTTCTCTCTAGCTTCCATCGGGTGCATAGGTCACGTGGAATAGCATCCTTTTGGAAGTGTACACATTTCGCTTGTAGACCAAGGTTCACGGGTCACATTACGAAGCTCTAAGTTTAGAAGTACTCCTATTTCGTACAAAGCGGGAAAATGGAGAATATAAGTTGTTCCCAGTTAAAACAATTTAATTCCTGGGAAGAAACACCTAGATGTTCAGGTTGGAACTTTTGGGCTCAAATCTCTGGATGGAAGTATTAGGTTCTGTTTTTTTCTTGATCCTGGCCTTCTATAAATAAAAGAATTCTGGCAGAGATGCCTCGTCAGGATGAGTCCAGAACGTCGGTTGTAGAAACACATTCCCCCTTGGTACATCGAACCGAATAAGGGAGAGGAATGACACTGCCGCAGCAAGCGGGTAAACGGCCTACATAACGCTTTTTCCACTTTAAACACATCTGCTCTGGAACAAAGGGCCGGTAGATGAACACTTGTGTTCAGGACAGATAGATATGTGTTTGGAAGTAGGATGGTCACTTTGTTCTCCCAAGCTACGAATGGCAACATGTCAAATAGGGCAGAATCTTGGAGGAAGCATACTGCTTTCCTGAGTAGCCCCAGCTTCTCTGGTCATTTCTTAAAACATTTAGTGGAGTAAATATGTAAGTTCGTACGAAGTGGGTTAGTGGAGAATATAAATCTGTTTCCATGGCAAGCACTCCTCACCCCTGAAAGGAAGCAGCTGGGTGATCAGTTGCATATGGCTTAGCGTAACTCTCCATATGGAAGGTTTCTTTCTGTTTCTTTTTACATGTCTCCGTATGTTTAACAATTGTCAAGGAGCTGGTTTCTATAGGACGTGTACTTCCTTTCTATGGAAGACTTTGTTTCTCTGGTAATATTTCCAAGCTTCTAGGTTCAGAAGAATGACAAGTTTGTACAAGCAGGCAAATTGCCAACATAAGCTATTTCACATGAAACAACCTCTATTCTTCGTTGGAAAGCAGGGACATGTTCACCTCTACAATGTTATCCTGACTTGTGTAGCAAGATTAATTGACAGTTCTTCACACATGCTCTGGTGAAACAAACAGTCTCTATTAGGCAACTCATAGGGTGTGTGTGCTAGCTTCAAGGGACCAGGCTTTCTGGACCGTGTTAGCTTCTGGTAATAGAAGCACTATTGTCCAGTGTGTTCTCAGATGACTCAAAGCAAAAGTGCCAAAGAGAAGCATCTTGTGGAACTATAATACTTAGATGTAGATCCAGATTAACTGGTAATATTTCAACTTCTCATTGCAGAAGGTCTATAATTTGGTACAAAGTGGGTTAATGGAGAATATAGAGCTGCTCTGAATGAAAACTCTTCTAATCTCGGAGAAAAAAAAACCCCGAGGTGATCATTGGTTTCTATGTTTTTCTTCATTCTGTCCCGTGGAGGATGATTTTCTGTTGGTGTTCACAGGCTTCCAAAGTAAAGAATCAGAAAGAGATACTTAATTCAGGAGTGCGCTTCGCTCTTCTGAGAGAACTCAATAGTCCGGTGACATTTCTGCCTTCCAACTGGCGAGGAATGGATTATGGTAGAAAGCAGGACAGAGACAATATACGCACCTTTCAAATGAACATCCTTCTATTTCATGATTGAAAGCAGCCACAACGTTCGATGTGCACAGGTTACTTCACCATGAGTGAGGGGGCAGAAAGTACAATCTGTTCAGAAAATATGTGATTACAAAAGCGAATCACACAGACAAGCACCTCCAAGGAAATGTGCACCAATATCAGTTGTAGATTTAGATTGACTTGTCACATTCTGAGATTCTAAGGGAAGAGGAAGAGGAAATTTTTTCAAATGCTTAGCTGGGAGACCCAAAAGTGTCCCAAGTGATACCTATTGTTCTTGAATGATAGCAGCTGGATGTTCAGATCCCTTTCCTGGTTGGCTTCACTCTGTGGATGGAAAAAATGACAAGACTTTGTCTTCGTAGCCTTCTCCAATAATGTTGCCTCAAAGAGATGCTTCACCTTGGAACATTCCGACCGTTCTGATTGTTAACCAGATAATCTAGTGAGAGTTTGAAACCTTCAAGTGGAAAAGACGGACATATTCGTAGCAAGCGGGCCATTGGCAAGGAATATTTCCAAAGTCAAAAACAATCCCATTTTCAGACAGAACGCAGATGGAAGTTCACCTGTGTTAGGAGAGCAAAATCTGTGTATGGAAAACAAGGAACAGTTTCTTCTCTCTTGCTTCCATCGGGGCCATAGGGCACGTGGAAAAGCATCCTCTTGGAAGTGTACACATTTCGCTTGTAGACCAAGTTCACGGGTCCACATTAAAGAAGCTCTAAGTTTAGAATTAAATCCTATTTCGTACAAGCGGGAAAATGGAGAATATAAAGTTGTTCCCAGTTAAAACAATTTAATTCCTGGGAAGAAACACCTAGATTTTCAGGTTGGAAATTTTAGGCTCAAATCTCTGGATGAAGTATTAGGTTCTGTTTTTTCTTGATCCTGGCCTTCTATAAATAAAAGAATTCTGGCAGAGATGCCTCGTCAGATATCCAGAACGTCGTTGTAAAACACATTCCCCCTTGGTACATTCGAACCGAATAAGGGGAGAGGAATGACACTGCCGCGAGCAAGCGGGTAAAACGCCTACATAACGCTTTTTCCACTTTAAACACATCTGCTCTGACAAAGGGCCGTAGATGAACATTGTGTTCAGGACAGATAGATTGTGTTGGGAAGTAGGATGGTCACTTTGTTCTCCCAAGCTACGAATGGCAAACATGTCAATAGGGCAGAATCTTGGAGGAAGCATACTGCTTTCCTGAGTAGCCCCAGCTTCTCTGGTCATTTCCTTAAAACATTTATTGAGTAAATATGTAAGTTCGTACGAAGTGGTTTAGTGGAGAATATAAATCTGTTTCCATGGCAAGCACTCTCACCCCTGAAAGGAAGCAGCTGGTGATCATTTGCATATGGCTTCGCGTAACTCTCCATATGGAAGGTTTCTTTCTGTTTCTTTTTACATGTCTCCGTATGTTTACAGATTGCAAGGAGCTGGTTTCTATAGGACGTGTACTTCCTTTCTATGGAAGACTTTGTTTCTCTGGTAATATTTCCAAGCTTCTAGGTTCAGAAAATGACAAGTTGTACGAGCAGGCAAATTGCCAACAAACTATTTCACATGAAACAACCTCTTTCTTCGTTGGAAAGCAGGACATTCACCTCTACACATGTTATCCTGACTCTGTGTATGCAAGATTAATTGACAGTCTCTTCACACATGCTCTGGTGAAACAAACAGTCTCTATTTCAGGCAACCATAGGGGTGTGTGCTAGCTTTCAATGGGGACCCAGGCTTTCTGGACCGTGTGCCAGCTTCTGAGTAGTAGTAAAGAAAGGCAATTTCAAAAAACCGGTTCGTTGGAGGCCATACCAATGTCTCAAGTGAACACGCTTCCACTGTATGAACGACAGCAGCTAGATGATCAGGAGTGCACAGGTTGGCTTAATTACTGTATGGAAACTTGTACACACTTTGTCCATAGAGCCCTCTACAAGTAATGTTTTCTCACAAGATGACTCTTCAAGGTGTGTAGTGCTTCAGATTTAGAGCCGGATTATCCGCAAGACTTCGAAGCTTCTAAGTGGAAAAGAAGAAATGCTCGTTCCGAGAGGGTCAATCGGCAAAGTAAACACGTACAATTCCCAACACTTCCATTCTCTGAGAGAAAGCAGCTAGGACTTCCTTTGTATCTGGAGGGCCTAAATCTGTGTATGAAGCCAAAATTAACACTTTCTTCTCACTTGCTTTAATCATAAAAACACAGAGAAATGCCTCCAATGGAACTTTACAGTGTAACTTTGTAGACCTAGATGCCCTAGAACGTTTCCAATCTTCGAAGTGGCGAAGTAGTGAAATTTCAGAAAGTGGGATAAAGGATAGTCCTAAAGTTCTTCCCATGAACAATCTACTTCACAGGAGAAAACCTCTAGAGGTTCGTGTGGTCAGATTTGCATAAATCACTGTATGGAGTATTCTGTACAGTATTTGTTCCTGGGTTCTATAAGTAAAGGAATTCTCACGAGATGCTCCCTCAGGTGTACGGCATTTCTTTTGTGGGACCCATTTTCTGTGCTAATTGCAAGATACCAAGCGGAGAGGATGGCATTTTGGTAGCAAGAAGGGAATTGACAATATAAGCTACTGAAGGAACCCTTGTATTAACTGAGAGAGACCAGGTCCAGGACATGTGTTGAGGATTGTTCAATCTGTGTAGGAAGCACATTGCAGTGTGTTCTCAATGACTCAAAGAAAGTGCCAAAGACAGAAGCATGTTGGGAACATATACTTAGATTTAGATCCAGATTACGGTAATATTCAACTTCCATTGCAGAGGTATAATTGGTACAAAGGGGTTAATGGACAAATAGAGCGCTCTGAATGAAAACTCTTCTAATCTCGGAAAAAAAAACCACGAGTGATCAGTGGTTTCTAGTTTTCCCTTTCTTCGGGAAGGATGATTTTCTGTTGGTGTCACGGTTTCCATAATAAAGAAGTCAAAAAATACAAAATTCAGGTGGCTTCGTCTTCTGAGAACCCAATAGTCCGGTGACATTTCTGGCCTTCCACTGGGGGGAATGAGATTATGGAGAAAGCGACGGAGACAATAACGCACTTTCAATAAACTCCTTCTATTCGATTGAAGCAGCCACCGTCTTGTGCACAGTTAACTTCACCTGGAGTAGGGGGGCAGAAAGTAAAAATCGGTTCAGCATGTGCTTTCAAAAGCAATCACACAGAAACACCTCCGGGAAAGTGGCCAATACATTTGTAATTTAATTGCTTGTCACTGTCTGAATTCTAAGGGAAAAGGAAGAGGAAATTTTCAAAATGGGTTGCTGGGAACCAAAAGGCCCCGGAAACTTTTTAAAAA
>JAKFHU010000955.1:0-12554 GCA_023783475.1 Daubentonia madagascariensis
GACTTTCGTCCTCCCCCAAACGTAACGGATACCTCGCCTACCTTCAACCTACGCCCAAACCCCTAGTCAACAAAAACAAAGACCCAAGCATACCTTCCCCCCAAAGCCAAATTTTTTCGAACCTAAAACGCCTACTTTAAAACGGAGGGGAAAAACCCCTAGAACACCCCTTCCTCCCATTTTAACGAAAAAAAAATAAAAAATTCGAAAAAAAAAATACTCAAAGAAGAGTCTCGTAGTTATTCTTACTTTGGGTTTTTTAAAACCAAAATGGCGGACCCCTCCCCTAGGACAACTCAAGGAGGGGAAAAAACCCCGCTTCACCTTCAGCACCCAAACTGAAATTCTTTTTAAAATATCCCTTTTTTTAAGAAGGATACCCCCAAAAACCCCGTTGCATCAGACTAAATTCCTGGACCAAAAGACAAACATTTTAAAAAAACCCTATGTACGCTGATCTTTGCACACCCATGAATATGTTTTATACCCATAATGTTGATTTTACATAATCTGTAGCATAACCTACATCCCCAAACCCACCCCATGATATAAGCACCTACATATCCCCGTTTAATTGTAAATAACGTTCACCCCATTTTTAAAGTACATAAGAATCCCATCAATCCTTTCACACAAACATGCCTTTCATCTCCCTAATCCTAGCTAGATCCAAACCCGAGAAAAAAACCCGCCCAACATGCACCCCCTTTTGCTGGGCCCCAAGAATAGAGTTCTAACCTGAAACTCTACTGGCATTGGTTTTACCTCCGGGCCATTTCTCTTTAAAGTCGCCCATACTAAAACCCCTTTTTAAAAAAGACATCTCGAGGGTCAAATTAAAATCCTCACCTGATCATGCATTCTCTATCCATGCATTGGTATCTTTTAATTTGGGGATGCTGATCAGGGATAGCCTCCCGGCTTGAAAAGGTGGGCTTAAAGAACAAATTTACAAAAAGGTGATAATTGCTCTAATGGACAAAGCATAAGTACGCATAACGTACCAACCCTACGCATAACCCACGCATAACCCTAGCATAAAGTACGCATAAAGTCCCAATAAAGTACGCAAACGTACGCAAACGTAGCAAATACGCATAAAAGTAGCAACCCTACGCATACGTACGATAAGTAAGCATAAACGTACGCAAACGTAGCAAACGACGCATAACTACGCATAACGTACGCATAACGTACGCATAACGTAAGAAAACGTAATAAAAGTACCCCAAACCACACCCCCACCCCCCCGGCAAAAAAAACTCCGAAACTAAATTTGTTTGCAAACCCCAAAACAAAAGCTTTCGCTACGCCGGGGCCCCCCCCCCCCCCCCCAAAACTTAACTTCAAACCCGGAAACGCCCCCTAGCCCAACTCCCAATTAAACAATTTTTTAAAAAATATTTTTAACCAAATTTTTTGGCTTTCTGAACTAGAAAAGTAACTTTTATTTTACAGGTTACAAACAAAGCCCCAATATGCATAGCACTTTAGCCTCTTTTTTTACAAAAGCTCACTGGTTTTTTTGAGTAGCTTAAACTACGAAAGAGGCATTGAAAACAGGGATGGCCCCCAAAGTCCAAAAAACCATAGGTTTGGTCCTAGCCTTACATTAGCTATTAGTAGCTACAATGCAAGCTTCAAAGCCCCGGGAAAAGGCCTCCACCCTACGGCCCAAAAGGAGCGGGCACCCAAACACAAATCATTTTAGCTCATGACGCCTTGCAAACCACCCCCACGGGACCCGCATGACTAACCTAAGGGAATAAACGGCCAGACCCCCCCCCCAACCAACAAATTAAAAAAAGTCCCGCCCAATCCCCTTTAAAAAAAAAAACCTTTTTTTTAAAAAAGGCTTCTACAAAAGTAACTTTTTTTAATTAACAAAACCCATGCATAACTACCACCCTTGCCAAAACGCAGGTTGACCTATTAACAGCCATCTTCAGCAACCCTATAGGTCCTAAAGTAAGCACCAAAACATAACCGTCATAACACGTTAGTCAGGTTGTAGTCCTATGAAGTGGGAAAAGGGCCTACATATTCTAATATAGGATTCGCAAGCACAACTCTATGAACTCATAGCCCAAGCAGGATTTAGAAGTATAATGCCAGGAATAGAGAACTCATTGAATAGGGCCATGCAGCAAGCACCACCCGTCACCCCCCCAAGTAATCCAATAACTACACACGCTTGACACTACACAGGAATAAGTCTACACAAGGTAAAACCTGGAAATGTAAAATTAACAGAAGGTGTTAATAAACGAACACACGACAGATGGTCAACTGGGATAGATACCCCACTACTCACCAACCAAGCATAAACAATATTCGCCAAGTAATTAGGCAACAGCAAAACTCAAAGACTTGCCGGTATGAACCCCCCTAGAGGGGCTGTTAATAATCGATAAAACCCCGATAAACCTCACCACCCCTGGGCCAATCCAAACCTATATACCCACTTCAGCAAACCTATAAGGTCCTAAAGTAAGCCCAACCATAACCGAATTTTAAAAAAGTTAGGCAGGTGTAGTCTATGGGGTGGGAAGAAAAGGGCTACATTTTTAATTTGGAATTTCCGCACGACACCTCTATGAAAAATCAAAAAGGCCGAAGGGGGATTTTAGAAGTAAATTGAGAATAGAGACTCGTTGAATAGGGCCAAAACCCCGCACCCCCGCCGTCACCTCCTCAAGTAAATCAAATAACTACACATAAGCTATGAACTACCACAAGAGGGGAAAAAGTCGTAACAAGGGAAGGGATCTGGAAAGTGTGCTTGGAGGGAATTTTTTTTGGGTTTTAGCTTAACCCAAAGCTCCGGCTTACAACCAGAAGAAACCAACTACATGATCAAACCCTTTACCGAAACAGCACAACCCCACCCAAATAAAAAACCCCGCAAAAAAATAATTTTAAAAACATTCACACAAAATAGCTATTAGTATAGAAATAGAAAATTAACCTGGCGCTATAGAAAAAGTACCGCAAAGGGAAAAAATGCAAAACATCTAAAATAAATAGAAGCAAAGATCACCCCCTTTTTACTTTTGCATTAAGACTTAACAAAAACCACTTTTACAAAAAGAACTTTAGCAAAATCCCCCGAAAACAGCAGCTACTTATGGAAAAATTTTAAGAACCCACTCATATATGTCGCCAAAATAGTGCGAAGATCTATTGAGTAGGGTAAAAGCATACCGAGCGGCGAAAAGTGGTTGTCCAGAAAAGAATTTCAGTTCAACTTTAATTTACCCAAAGAAAACTAATCCCCACGTAAATTTAAACGTTACTCTAAAGGGGACAGCTCTTTAGTCAGGAAAATCCTTTAAATTTGAGAGTAAAAACCCAAGGCTCCCATGGGGAGGGCCCAAAGCAGCCACCAATTAAGAAAAACGTTCAAGCTCGACACAAACAAGAATCTTTAAACCCAAAACTAAAACCCTTATCTACCATCCCACAACTGGGGCCCCAAACCAGCCATCAATGGAAGTGACAGTAGCATAAGTAACAAGAACACCGTTTTCCCGGCATACGTTATATCCCGCCGAATAACCAGATATTAACAATGAGGGAAAAAACCCAAAAACCAATAGAAACTTACCTCAATAACTGTTAACCCAACACAGGCATGCACTCAAGGAAAGATTTAAAACACATAAAACGAACTCCCCCAAAAACAAACCCCGCCATTTTACCAAAAAAATCACCCCTAGCATTAACAAATATTAAGGGCCCCGTTGCCCAGTGACTTCGTTTAACGGCCGCCCCGGGATCCTGACCGGCAAAGGTAGATAATCCACTTGTTTCTAATTAAGGACTCGAAATGAACGACCCCACACGAGGGTTTAAACTGTTTATCTCCAACAGGAATTGCCCCTTCCGTGAAGAGGCGGGAAAACAAACAATAGACGAGAAGACCCTATGGAGCTTAAATTGTTAACTAAACCCAAACAAACTCACTAAGCACTAAAAACCACCATAAATTTGACTCTGGGTTAAAATTTTGGTTGGGGTGACCCGGAGAATAACAAAAACCCCCGAATGATTTTAAATTGACATAACCAGTCCAAAGCAAATATCAACTTTGACCCAAATAACTTTGATCAACGAAACAAGTTTCCCTAGGGTAACAGCGCAATCCTATTTCTAGAGTCCATATCGACAATAGGGTTTACGACCTCGATGTTTGGGTCAGGGGGCAACCTAATGGTGTACCGCTATTAACGGGTTTGTTTGTCAACGATTAAAGTCCACGTGATTGAGTTCAGACCGGGAGTTTAAACAGGTCGGTTTTATCTTTTAACACTTTTTCCCAGACGAAAAAGGGGGCAGAGAGGAAGGCACCTCGATATACAAAGTGCTTCAGCACAAGATGGGAAAAAAAATCCAATCTAATAAACTACCACCAAACCCTGCCCAAAAACGGGCTCGTTTTGGTGGCAGAGCCCGGTAACTGCTAAAACTTAAAACTTAAATCAGAGGTTCAAATTCCCTCCTACCCGCAGCTTATAATTACCTACTTTCTCTAATTATCCCTATTATATTGGCCCGGCATTTCCCCACACTAATGAACGAAAATTCTAGGGTTACATGCAACTCCGCAAAGGCACCAACATTGTAGGCCCCCACGGCCTACTCCCAAACCCCTTTTCAGAGCAATGAAACTTTTACTAAAGACCTCTACGACCATTAACATCCTTCACCCCTTTACCTCATCCGCACCTACACTGCTCTATCTATTGCTCTAACCATATGAGTCCCATCCCCCTCCTACCCGTTAGCTAATAGAAACAAATAGGCTTACTTTTTCCTAGCCCCATCCAGCTAGCGTGTATCAATATTATGGTAAGGTGAGCCTCAAATTTAAAATACCGGCCTCACGAGCCCTCGAGCAATCGCACAAACCAACCCCATAATGACCACAGTATCCATGGAATATTCCTCTATCAATCCCCTAAGTGGCTCATTCCACCCAAATACCCTTAATACGGCCCCCAAGAACACACAGAATACTCATCCCTCCATGACCACTAGCCATAAATGATATTTTCTACATTAGCAGAGACAAATCGAGCCCCTTTCGGGCCTAACAGAGGGTGAATCTGAATTATCTCAGGAGTAACGTTGAATATGCCGCAGGCCCCTTCGCCCATTCTCATAGCTGAAAACCCCCAACATATTTATAATAAAGCCCTAACCACCATCCTATTCCTAGGAACAACACACAACCACACTCCACCCGAGACATTCACAACTAAACTCACCATTAAAACTGTACTCTAAGCATAAACATTTTTATGAGTCGAGCATAATACCCCGATTCGATATGTGATCAACTAATACATCTTCTATGAAAAAATACTTCTACCAATAACATTAGCCCATTGCAATTGACATACTCCCACCCATTCACTATCCACTATCCCACCACCATTATAGAAATATGTCTGACAAAAAATTACTTTGATAGAGTAGCCATAGAGGGTTAAACCCTATTATTTCTAGAGCCATAGGTATTGAACCCATACCCTTAAGAATTCAAATTCTCGTGCTAACGTACAAACCCCACTCTAAAACCAAAGTAGGGTCAGCTAAGAGCTCGGGCCCATACACCGAAAATGTGGTGCAATCCTTTCCCGTACTATAAAAATCCCCATCACCACCCATCTACATCTCCCTTTCATAGGTACAATACTTTCAATAATCGCTCCCATGATTCTTAATCGGGGCAGGTTTGAGATTACACATGCTAACCATTACCCTTAAAACCAAAAAACAAATCCACCCATCAACCCGAAGCCGCCACAAAATATTTCCTACACAAGCAAACAGCTCTATACTACTATAAAGCCATCATCATCAAGTGACAAACCAGGACCCAAAGATCTATTACAAAGAACCCCAGCCACCTTACTTCCACAAAAAACCTCGCCTAGCAAAAAAACTTGGCCAAGCACCATTCATTCGGTGCCAGAAGTAAAAACAAGGACCCCCCTATTCAGGCATAATTTTACTCTCATGCAAAAAGCCTCGCCCCAATCTCTATTATCTCCAAATATACGGGAAACAATAACCTCAAAAATACTAGCCCTCGCCCCTTTATCAATTATTTGGGGGTGGGGGAGGCTTAATCCCAAAAAACAACTCGGAAAACTTAGCCTATTCCCCCACGCCCACATAGGCTTTAATGACCAACTATACTCTATATAACCCTTTTGCCAAACAATACCTAAATTTTAAACCATTTACCCTAATACTAACATCGAACATTCTCCATATTCTAAACCAAACTCAAATACCACCACACTAATGTAGCCCGCCTAGGAAACAAAAACCCAATAATAACCACCAAATATGTTGCCCTCTCCTACACTAGGGGGTACCCCCAATCACGGGTTCCTAACCAAATGAATCATTATACAAGAACTCACAAAAAATGACAAAATATCATTTTCACCGCACTTATAAACATAATAACCTTACTCAGCCCTTTTCTTTCACAAAACGATTAACATACTCCCACCTTAACCTAATTTCCCTACAACAACAAAAATAAAAAATATTTGGGGAACTCAAAACAAAAAAAGACCCTTTTATACCCCCTGTGATTACGGATCCACCCTAGCCCTTCCACTCTTCCCCCAAACCTTTGGCCCTTAAAACTAGGATTTAGGTTAAGTAGACCAAGAGCCCTTTAAAGCTCTAAGAAAGTACCTCGCTACTAATTCCGCATAATAAAGGGCTGCAGGACTCCACCCTACATCAATTGAATGCAATCAATACTTTTAAATTTAAACTAAATCCTTCCCCTAGTGGTGGGCCTCAACCCCCCCAACCCAAAAATTTAGTTAACAGCTAAATACCCTAATCAACTGGCTTCAATCCACCCTCCCCTTCTTTTATGAAAGGAAGAGTCCCGGGAGGGGTTTAGGCTGCTCCTTTTAATTGCAATTAACATGAGGATTCACCACAGGACCCTTGGCAAAAGAAGGATTCAATTCGTCTTTGATTACAGTTAATACTTACTCAGCCATTTTACCCAATACCTATGGGTTTATCAACGTTTGGGCTGTACTCACAAACCATAAAGATATCGGAACCCTTTACATCCCTTTTGGTGCTGGGCAGGTAGAGGAACAGCCCTAAGCCTTCTAAATTTGGCAGAATTGGTCAACAGGGACCCTACTAGGCGTGAAAAATCTATAAGTCATGTAAACTGCCCATGCCTTCGTAATAATCTTCTTCATAGTAATACCAAATTTTAATTGGAGGCTTTGGAAAAAATTTATGGTGCCTTAATAATCGGAGCCCTGATATAGCTTCCCCCGATAAATAACATGAGTTTCTGGACTACTCCCCCCGTCCTTTCTTCTCTCCTCCTTGCCTCCTCAATGTGGAGGCAGGGGCCGGCACAGGTGAACCGTATACCCCCCTTTAGCAGGAAATCGGCTCAGCCGGAGCCTCCGTAGACTTAACTATTTTTTCACTCCACTTAGCAGGAGTCTCATCAATCCTTGGGGCCATTAACTTTTTACAACATTATCAAATGAAACCACCAGCTATATCACAATACACCAAACCCCTTATCGTATGGCCGTAATAATCACTGCCATTCTACTTTACTATCCCTTCCAGTCCTAGCAGTGGGATTACCATACTCCTACCGACCGCAACCTAACACTACCTTCTTGACCCCGGAGGAGGAGGGGGGGGGGGGGGGGGGGGGGGGGGGGGGGGGGGGGGGGGGGGGGGGGGGGGGGGGGGGGGGGGGGGGGGGGGGGGGGGGGGGGGGGGGGGGGGGGGGGCCCCCCCCCCCCCCCCCCCCCCCCCCCCCCCCCCCCCCCCCCCCCCCCCCCCCCCCCCCCCCCCCCCCCCCCCCCCCCCCCCCCCCCCCCCCCCCCCCCCCCCCCCCCCCCCCCCCCCCCCCCCCCCCCCCCCCCCCCCCCCCCCCCCACGCTATTCTGACTACCCGACGCCTACACAATATGAAACACCATCTCATCTATCGGCTCCTTCATCTCCCTGACGCAGTCATATTAATAATCTTATAACCTGAGAAGCATTCGCCTCAAAACGAGAAGTCCTACACAGTAGAATTAACAACAACAAACCTTGAATGACTCATGGCTGCCCCGCTCCATATCACACATTTGAAGAACCCGCACACGTCAAAAATCTAACAAGAACATGGACAAGGATTTGAACCCCCTAAAACTGGTTTCAAGCCAATTCCATACATTATGACTCTCTTAACCGAGGTATTAGTAAAACATTACATACTTTGTCATAGTTAAATTATAGGTTAATCCCTTTATACCTCCATGGCTTACCCGCCCAAATGGATCCAAGCGCCACTCCCCTATATAGAGATTTATATTCCATGACCATACTTAATAATGTTATAATTAGTCATTAGTCTTATACTATCTCCCTTTACTCCAACCAGCCTTACCATACACACCATAAGCCCAGATGAAACGTGGAACAATCCTCCCTGCAATTACCTCATCTTATGCCTACCTCCTTACGTATTCTACATAATAATGAAATTCTTCTAACCTAAATAGGGCCACATGAATGAACCATGAGTATACCATAACATACTTGATAAAACACAAAACTGCTCAATCGTATCGAATTCCACTACAACTTCAGTTGTCTCAAATACTACATACAGACCCCAAGAGAGAAACCCGAATCACAAATACTCGACAGGTTAATACGTAATTAGAAATCGCGTGAACAAGCTTATGCCATGTCTTGATTCCAAATTAAAATGTATAACTTTAACTCATGTGAGTAATCAGCTTAACTTTAAGTTAAAGATCGGAAGCCAAACAAACCTTCCACAGTGAAATGCCACAACAGAAAACATCAACATGACCTATCATCATTCTTTCGATGATCCTAACACTCTTCATTTACTCCAACTAAAAAAACATTAAAATGGTATTCCCCTAAACCCGGCACCCAAAAATATAACAACACAAAAATATAACAACCCCTGAGAAATAAAATGAACGAAATTGTATTCGCCTCTTCATTACCCCTACAATCATAGGTCTACCCATTGTTTTATTAATCACTATGTACCCTCCATACTATTACCCACCCCTCTCACTTTATAAATAATCGACTAATTTCCCTGCAACAACGATTTACCCAACAAATTCTAAAACAACTAATAGCAACAAAATAATACAAAGGAAGAAATTGATCCTAATGTTAACCTCACTAATCCTATTTATCGGGTCAACCAAACCTACTAGGCCTACTACCCCACTCGTTCAACCAAAAAAAACCCAACTATCAAATGAACTTAGGAATAAGCATCCACACTATGAGCAGCCACAGTCATACAGGCTTCCGCCACACAACCAAAATATCATTCGCCATTTCCTGCCACAAGGAACCCCACCCCCACTGATTCCTATATGTAATCATCGAAACTATCCAGTCTTTTATTCAAACCAATAGCCCTAGCCGTACGGATAACAGCTAATATTACAGCCGGCCACCTTCTCCTACAACCTTAATTTGGAAGTGCTACTCGAATCCTCACATCAATCAGCCCCGCTGCAGCTTCAATTACATTATTATCCTAGTTTCTAACCACCCTCGAACTGCCTGTCGCCCTCATCCAAGCCTTACGTATTTACCCTATTAATCAGCCTGTACCTACAACGAACACACCTAAGACCCACCAAACACACACCTACCATATGGTAAACCCAAGCCCCTGGGCCCCTACAGGGGCACTTTCCGCACTCCTTATAACGTCAGGCCTCACTATATGATTCCACCTTTAACTCCCGCAAAACTACTCTCTTTAGGCCTCTAAACTAACCCACTAACAATATACCAATGATGACGAGATATTATTCGAGAAAAGACACATTCCAAGGCCACCACACACCAGCCGTTCAAAAAGGCCTCGATACGGAATATCCTTGTTTATTATCTCCGAAGTCTTTTTTCTTTATAGGTTTCTTCTGGCCTTTTATCAATCAAGCCAGCCCCGACCCTGAAACTAGGTGGCTGTTGACCAAACCCCCAGGGGTACACCCCCTCAATCCTTAGAAGTCCCCCTACTCAATACAGATGTACATCTAGCTTCAGGCGTCTCCATCAACTGAGACAACCATAGATTAATAGAAGGGAAACCGGACCCACATTACTCCAAGCCTTATTCATTAACACATCACACTAGGAATTTACTTCACAGTGCTCCAGGGCCTCAGAATACATAGAAACATCATTCACAATCTCACGATGGAATTTACGGCTCAACATTTTTTATTAGCAACAGTTTCACGGCACATGTAATATCATCACTACTATGTCTAGAAGGCACAATATTATCCATATTCATCCTCACCACCCTTTCAACTCTCAACCTTCACTATAATTTGTCCTCCACTTTACCTATTATCCTGCTAGTTTTCGCAGCCTGCGAAGCCGCTGCAGGCCTAGCCTTATTAGTAACAGTATCAAATACTTACGGCTTAGATTACGTCCAAAACCTCAACCTCCTCCAATGTTAAAAATCATTGTACCAACAATCATACTCCTCCCACTAACTTGATACTCCAATAGCCTAATACTTTGAATCAACACTACTTCATACAGTTTAGTTATTAGCCTCACCACCCTCCTACTCCTAAACCAAACCAACAACACCAACTTCTCTTTAACTTTCTTCTCTGACCCCCTTTCAACCCCCCTTTTAATCCTCACAGCATGACTTCTACCTCTCATGATTATAGCTAGTCAATTCCACCTCACTAAAGAACCCTTACCACGAAAAAAAAACTGTATATTTCCGCACTAATCACACTCCAACTGTCTTTAATCATAACATTCACAGTCACAGAACTGGCCCTATTCTACATTCTCTTTGAAACCACACTGATCCCCACCTTAATCCTCATTACCCGCTGAGGGAACCAAATAGAACGCCTAAACGCCGGACTATATTTCTTATTCTACACACTAACAGGATCTTTACCCTTACTCGTAGCACTTATTTACACCTATAAAACCTTAGGCTCACTAAACCTTCCAACGCTTCTCCTATGACTCAAAGACTACCTAACTCCTGATCCAATACCCTTCTCTGAATAGCATGCATCATAGCATTCATGGTCAAAATACCCCTGTATGGGTTCCACCTATGATTACCCAAAGCCCACGTAGAGGCCCCTATTGCCGGTTCGATAGTCCTTGCAGCAGTACTATTAAAACTAGGGGATATGGCATAATACGAATCACTTCAATCCTTGAACCCCTGACAAAACACATAATCTACCCCTTCCTAATGCTATGCATTTGAGGCATAATCATAACCAGCTCAATCTGCCTCCGACAAACAGACCTAAAATCACTAATCGCTTACTCTTCATAAAGCCATATAGCTATGGTCACCATAGCAATTCTCATCCAAACACCATGAAGCTTTATAGGAGCAACAACCCTAATAATCGCCCACGGCCTCACATCCTCATTACTATTTTGCCTCGCAAATTCAAACTACGAACGCATCCATAGTCGAACCATACTACTAGCCCGAGGCCTTCAAACACTACTCCCCCTCATAGCAACATGATGGCTATTAGCCAGCTTAGCAAACCTAGCCCTACCACCCTCCATTAATTTAATCGGAGAGCTCTTTGTAATCATAACAACCTTTTCATGATCAAACTTCACAATCATTCTAACAGGCTTAAACGTGCTCATCACGGCCCTTTACTCTATATATATACTGACCATAACACAACGAGGAAAAATCACATACCACACACATAATATCAAACCCTCCTTTACACGAGAAAACACCTTAATATCAATACACATTACCCCCCTTTTATTACTCTCCCTAAACCCCAAAGCTATTTTAGGACCCACATACTGTAAATATAGTTTAAATAAAACATTAGACCGTGAATCTAACAATAGAAGCTCATCACTCCTTATTTACCGAGAAAGAACGCAAGAACTGCTAATTCCTGCAACCATACATAAAACTATGGCTTCCTCAACTTTTAAAGGATAGTAGTAATCCGTTGGCCTTAGGAGTCAAAAAATTGGTGCAACTCCAAATAAAAGTAATAAACCCCTTTCACACCCCATCTTTGACCTCACTGATCATCTTAATAACACCTATAGTACTAGTTATAACTAAGACACACACAAAAGACTATTACCCTTACTACATAAAAACATCTATTTCATACGCCTTTACTATCAGCCTTATTCCAACCCTACTATCATCAACTCAGGACAGGAAGCAATCATCTCCAACTGACACTAGTCACAATCCAAACACTAAATTAACCATAGCTTCAAATTAACATTCTCATAGTTTATAGACATTACATTACATTAATATATGATTCTCATATATATTTGGCACGACCATTAACATTCTAAGTTTGTATTATCATCCCATAATTGGCGATGCACCACAGCCAAACACCAGCTCAGCATTCTATATATCGTATCACTCGTTTATCTTACTAAGCATGATTCAACTCAACACGAGCCTCCAA
>JAKFHU010000958.1:0-10073 GCA_023783475.1 Daubentonia madagascariensis
GGTGTCTCTAGGGGTTCTCCTGGGGTCTCTGTGTGAGGTTTCTCTGTGGGGGTTTCTGGCAGGGGCCTCTCCATATGGTCTCTGCTGTGGCCCCAGCCCTCCCGGAGTCCTCGGCCCCCTCACTGCTGGCCCCCTCACTGCTGGCCCCCCTGGAGTCTGCCCCTTCCCTGGCGGAGACAGGATTGGCTCCAGGAGCAGCCGGGGTGGGGGCAGCAGGTGTGGGATCTGTGTCTACCTCTGCCCCCCACCCATTGGGGACAGTGCCTTCTGGTCCCTGTGTGTCCATGTCCTTCTGTCCCTATGTCCCCTCCTGGCCTCAGGCGAGGCCCCGAGACTCACTGTGGACCCTGGCCAGCCCCAGCCCTGCAAGTCCCTCACCCCAGGAGCAACCCTGGGGCCAAGTGTCTATAATGGTCACCAGACTGCGATCCCACTGGTCATGTACTCGTACATTCTGGAATTCCAGAGGGATGGTGGGCAGGCTAGTCACATACACTGTGGGGAAGCCACCTTCCTGTATGAAGACTTTGTGTCCCCTGGTCCTGCCCTCCATGTTGGGGCTGTGGCCCAACCCCCTTGGCCAGGTAGGATGCTGGGCACGGGGTGGTCACCACATAGGGCACCCCATGAGCTCTGCTGCTTTCCTGGCTGCCACCTCTCAGATTCTTCTTCTCCCACACCCACCCTCGTCCTCTGTGTGACACCCTCAGATGGCTCCTGTCCACGCAGTCATGCCATAGGGCAAGGCAGAGGCCAGGAGAGAGATGCTCCTGTCACCAAGGCTGAGCCCAGAGGGGCCAACAGGTCCCATCTCTGCCCCAACCTTCAGCAGGCAGGAGGGGCTCAGGTGTGGTCGTCTGTTCCCCACCACAGAGTTGCGGGGGGGCCAGATCTCTCTGCCCCTGAACCCAGGGCCAGTACCCCCACCCCCCAAACACCCGGGCCCACTTTGGAGGTGTGAGGCTTCTTGGCTCCCACATTCCTAGAGCCTGAGGGGGATTTCCACCCCAGAGGCCTCTGTGAGCCCTCCCTCACCACTGCACAAAGTTCACATGGAGGGAAAGCAGGAAAGATGGGGTGAGCCAGATCCCGGGGTGGGGTCTCCACAGGGTTTGCCAGTCCTGACAGTCCTGAAGACTCTCTGTAATGACTGAGTTATGAAAACAAGGTGCAATGAGGTACCCTGGGGTGAGGGTGGGTCTGCAAGCCCCTGTCAGCCTCCTCCATGCCTGTCCCTTCTAGGAGCTACACTCAGGGAGAGTGACACTGACCTTTTCCTGCACCCCAGCACCCCAGAGAATTAGGAAGGATTATGTGTCTTGGTAGGAGGAAGCCATTAGCACATAGGAGATCTGCTGACATAAGACAACACAGGTTTTCTCTGCCAGGACTGGACTGTTTCTGGGAGAAAAGTTCTCTCATCAGGAACAGTGGGAGAAGCATGATCTGGTTGACCAGGGAAGACACCTCTAGCTGGACAACTGCTTGGGGCAGTGGACAGGGTGGATGGAGGTTCTTGCCACCCTTGGCCTATGCTGGCAGGGACTGGCTGGGGAGGCCCAGTTGCTGTCCTGTCTTTGACCCAGCTGTTCTTGACAGGACAGCTGTGGCCCATGGGGGTGGCTTGGTGACTGCAGGCCGTATCACTCATCACTCTCCTTTGCTCTGGGTGGGAGGGATCCCTGTGGTAGCTGCAGCGCCCACCCACTGGGGCCTGGAGTTCCCCTTTTTACCAGTTTCCCTTCAATGCAGGAAGTTCATGGTTAGGTTCAATTTTCCCCCCTAGGAATCTGTCCAACAGTGGTCCTGAGCTCCTGGGCTTCAGCCATCCCGCTGTCCATAAACGATCTGCCTGTGGCTGGTCCCCAGCACTGGGCGGTGGCTGATGCAGGCTTGCATTTTTGCATGGGATCTTCCTGCCCTGTGCCTTTTTTGGGGAAAATCCACTGCAAAAACTGCCTCATCTTGTTCCTAAAGCAGCTTCCTGTAGGAACCTGTCCTTTGTTTGGCAGGAGCTAGGAGGACTTGCTTCTTAGGGACTCTACTAATTCCCTATCCTGGGAAGGGTGGCTCAAACCATTGGTTTGGGAGGTCCTTGGTCCTGCAGACCTTGGTTCGTGCTCCCTTGGTTTGGGCCTCCTACAGCGCCCTCTCTTGTCAGTAGGCCAAAGATCTTGGTCTTTACTTCTTCAAAAGGTGACGTTCTAGTTGTTGAATAGCAGCTGGGTTAGGAAATTGGGCCTTCGTGAGGACTGTTGGGCAAGATACTCCATAGAAACTAATCTCAGGTGAATAGCATGGTAGTGGGAGGGTGGGAGCCGGGCCTGGGTGTGCATCCCAGCCAGAGGTGCGGGCTGGGGTGGGGGTGGGGGCAAGGTTTCAGTCAAAGGCTGAGGTGGGACCAGGGCTGGGGTGGAAAAGAGTTGTGGAGGGAGCTTACCCTGAATTTATACCATAAAGGAATTAGTGAGTCCATTGAATAAAACACAGGTGAACTTTAATGGGGACCAGAGAACCTGGCAGCAGCCACCAGGGACTCGCTGTGCAGAGAGGGGAGGCCCCAGAAGTGCTGGCTGCATTTCTTCTGTAAATGGTCCCCCATGGCCTTTGGATGGGAATGCTGCTGAGGACCGGGCAGCCGCTCTGGTTCATCTGTCATGTTTCCAGAAGGAAGTATGGGGTTGTGGTGTCCCACTCCCCGCTCGGTGACTTTAACATATTCCCCAGAGAATCCTGGGGGTAGCCTGGGCTCATTTGCTTGAGAAGTGACCCCTCCTTTTCTTTCTCCTTACACAGCTCCAGTTTGGCCCCCTTGGTGACTAGCATCTCCAGTGGGTTCTGGACACTGGTGTTGACCAAAGAGGGGCCACCAGCCTCCATCTGCCTGTGTGTGGGGTCTCTCCAGAATGGAGCCTCTGGTGGGTGGTTGGAAAGATGCCCTTGCTGGGATTTGCCCTGGGGTGAGGTGGAGAGACACCAGGCCTTGCCACCAGGAGAGGGCTGAGACGGGGTTGCTTGGGCGACCAAGGCCCCAGATCATTGAGATGGGCAACCAACAGTTGTTGCGTGGAGAACACAGTGCCCAGTGGGCGTGCCGTTGAGTCACCTGAGGATGAGCCAGGCTGGAGTCAGGAGGAGGCAGAGGGCAGGCCATGGGAGCAGGGGACCTCAGTGTGGGAGGGGAAAATGCCCGTGGCTGGGGTGAAGGGCGTTCAAGGTGAAGCAAAGGCTCTGGTGGCCGGGAGGCACTCAGGGATGAGTGTGATACAGCACAAACTCGGGAGGTCATTGGGCCCTGCGACAGGGTGGAGGCCAGAGGCAGAGGGCGCTCGGCCAGGGCAGCCAGCGAAGCCAGTGTGGACAAGGTGGCAGGAGAAGCATCTTCCACACGCTCCCCACATGGCCGGTGGGCTCTGGCAGGTGCTGGTTTGCACACATCCCTTGGGGGGTCTTGACGTGAGAGCTGATGAAAGCCCCCCTTGTCAGGGAGCTTCCTCAGGCCGCTGCAGGAGACAGGAGGCACAAGCTGCAGCCAGGAGTAGATGGGGCTCGAGGGCCTCATGTGGGGGGAACACACCAGCCACACCCCTCCAGTGCCCCCACGCTGACCTCACAATCCTCTCCCCCGGCCCCAGGTTAGCGGTAGGCTGCTCTGTGGCCCTGGGGTCACATCCTAGTCTGGTAGGAAGGATAGTGGAGAAGGGGAAGTTCTTTATAAACAATGTAATAAATAAAATTACCATTTTAATAATGGCATGAAAAAAATTGACCAAATAAATTAAATTCTTAACAATATTTCAGACAATATCAGAGCTTATATCAGAACTTTAATTATCCCATACACTTCAAATGTGTAAGCTCAACAGACTTCTTATTCAGCTTCTAATTGAAGAAGAAAGAGTCAGGTGAAGTGCTCACGAAGGGAGGGCAGTGTAGACCAGTCAATTAACTAGAGGTTGGTTGACATGACGGAAAGTGTCCTGAACTCAAAAGAAGTCCTAGCTCTGTAAGCAACAGCTATTTGTTATGGGACAAGTTGCCTTCTTTTAAAAATAAGGATTTTACTGCCTTAGCTCACTAGGTTCTTAATGAACATTTAATGGGGCAACATTTTTACAGTCCCTCAGGGAAACAGAGAAGCAATGGAATAATTTGTTCTGGAACTTTATTGCTATAATGATTTTGGAATTCCAAACAAAACCCAATTGCATTTTTCCATAGGTTCTAATATTCGAATGTTGCAGTTTTCAGAAAATGTTATTGAGTCCTAATTTTGGTTATTAGTTGTTCTCTTCTTTGTCGCTTGAAATTCAGGGTATCTCAGCTATTTCATAATTTTAACAAAATTTATTTATAAACATTATCTCATTAGATTAGATAACACAATTGCCCCCAGTTACTGAGCTAATCAATCACAGCAAGGGCAGAAAACTAATGGATGTCAAGACCTAGCTTGGACTGCTACTCTTCCCTCTTTACCTACTCAAACTCTGAACCAGCAGATCTTTGTTAGAATGATGCTTAATCTCCACGTTCATCTCCAACTGTCATGAAAGGGAAAATGCAACCCTACTTTTATTTAAGTTCAACAAAGGAGATGCAAGTTGACGTTTTCTCATTTCTGGGATAAGTACTAACAACATTTGCACCCAACATTCCACATTTTACTCAACTCTGCTGTCATTTCATAGATCACCTTATGGAATCTTTCTGTACTGAAAATCACAATCCAATTTTAATATTGGGTGTCACCCATTTTGCCTTGATGCATAGTTACCTTAGGGCTAGTCAGCAAACAGGCAAATGGTGTTTCAGGCACTGCACAAAATACGGAATACTTCAAAAATTTGTATGTCTAGCTTGGGCAGGGATCTCTGCATTGTTGTGCTGCCGAAGCAAGCACAAAGCCCTACTTTTATATGTGGACACTGATGAGTCACAGATGAGGCTTGGCTCTGTTAAATCCAACTATCCTACTTCAGATTCAGAGAATTCTGTTGAATGGTATTCTTGTGAGGTAAAATTTGAAAATAATTTTATAATGTCACATTCAGATGCAAGTAGCTTGGGAGGTTTTCAATATTAAGAAAAACAGATCACTTGACAGGCCAACTGTGAGTTGGTGCCCACTACTCTGGGGAAGAACAATATGGAATCTTCCACTGCATAAGAAAAGGTGCTACACAGGATACAAAGGGGCCTTAGGGTACAGATCTGGTAGCAAAGAAGTAAGGAAATTCTGATCTCTTCCTATGACTTTATTTGAACCTCCCTGACAATTCAGAACAATCCAAACTACTATTTGCTAGAGAAAAGACAAACATGAGCCTCAAAGGATAAATTACCATGACAGTCTAGGCTAAGACTAGGCTAAGATGAGGGCTCCAAAGGAGGTTTTGAGTGTGAGGGAGGGGTAAATTTGCTCCCTACGTGTGTGGCTAAAGCTACTAGGCCTGGCTGCCAGAGCAGGGTACTCCTGCTTTGGGAATGATGGCCAAGCATATAAGCATTTGAATATGAACTAAAAAAAAAAAAAAAAAGTAATTCTGAAGTCTAAGTATGTATCACCATGAAGACTGAGGAATCTGGATCAGTAAGGGCATCCCGGTAGCAAAGATCAACCATTACCAGACTGCAGGACCAGTTTCAATAGCAACAATGCAGCAACAGAACAACAGAATGATTGAAATGTCCTTTTATTCCCCTACTTTTTTCAGATTTTATAAATTTTTTTTAGAGACATGGTCTCATTCTGTCACCTAGGCTGGGGTACAGTGGCATGATCATAGCTTAGTGCAGCTTCAAACTCCTAGGATAAAATAATCCTCCTGCCTCAGCCCCCTGACTAGCTAGGAATACAGGCATGTGCCACCATACGTGGCTAATTTTTTTTTTTTTTAAGAGATGATGGGCTCTAGCTATGTTGCCCAGGCTGGCCTTGAATACCGGGCCACAAGTGGTCCTCCTGCCTCACCCTCCCAAAGTACTGGGATTAGAGGCATGAGCCACCATGCCCAGCTTTCGCCTCCTTCTGATTTATAAAAAGGACTGTCTTCCTTGCACTCAGAGAACCCCTTAGTTTCTTGAAAAATTCAAGCAGGAGGGTAGAGGACATAGCCCCCAGGGGACAGTACAAGGTTCTCTGCTAAACTGGACATTTCAAGACCCAAATAACAAATTGGCAAAATCAAACATGGTGACATGATTTTTCTCTCCATGAATAGGGGTTATACTTAGAATGAAAAGGACAACATTGGGATCCTAACTAAGGATAAAGGTCTTAAAAGTCATGAGTTTAAAGACTCCTGCACCCATTGTGGCTTCTAACTAGTCCAGCCTTGTGCTTGATTTCTGGCTTATGAAGTGGACTTACTCACTGCCATTCCAAAACTACCTGAACCAAACTATGAACTCTCACTCACCTGATGTATAAGATACACTAGTTCTAATTATGTTAAACCTCAATTTAGTGTTAACTAGCCTTTTCATGTAAACACTTACCTGTTAAAACCATTAGCAACAGCATCATCTTCTACAGTCTGTCCCAAGAGATCTTCAGAAAAGACGTCAAGACTTTGCTGAAGAAGTGTGACTATACATGATGCTTGGGACTCTGTCGCAAGCATGAGAGCATTTCTAAAATAACAGAGAGATAACATCACCCTTTGGAGCTTTAGTAAAGTTATGACAAAGGCTAATTTGCTATTCTTTACCAATTTAATATCTTGCCTGTCAGTGTAGAATTAACCATTTATATGTACTAACAGACATAAGTGTCTTGGGTGTTCAATGTTCATCTTTGTAAATTACCACCAAGGCTAAAAGGAAGGGACAAAAAGGAAGCCTCTCATCTGTTGCACTGGGGTATGACAGTAGAAGTTGCTAATTCTTTGCTGAGATCACTTATCTAAAGTAGGCAAAGAATTAAATGAATATTCTCCTGTATCCTTAGTCAATAATATATTGTAATTCAAGAAAGTGCTATCTGCAGCTTAAAACATATATATAATATGGTGATAAATAAGTCATAGCAGTTTCAGTTAGTGATAGAGCATATGTTAGGCACTGAAGTAATGTTCTAATAATATTACTATGCAAACCACCCTAAAGTGTTATCATTATCCTCCTTTTCGTATTAGGAAACATATTTGGTGATGAGGTCATGTTCCCAGGTCACTGCTAGCAAGTGGGAACCAGAAATAAAAACCAGCCCGTGTGAACTAAAACCATCATTATCCTCTTGTCACCCACCTATGGTTGTCTTCATTAAGAGAAAATTTCAACCAATTTAAAGTCGTCTTCCTTCCTTGCCCATCTACAATTACAAAAAAAATATCAAAATACCACTCGTAATGAAAAAGAAAAACTTGAGAACCCACACTATATGGTATAGCAAGTACTAGCTTTAGAGATAACCACACTAATGTTCTTCCAAACAAGCAATTAAAGAGTCATCCAAAAAGACAAAATGATTTCCAACTCTGATTTATTTACATATAGGAATTTTTAAAGGAGAAGTATATAAGAGCGGAGGTTTAAAAATACTTATAAAGCATTAGGTTCATGTTGAGTCAGGGAGTGAATTAAAGTTAAAGCCCACACTTTAGAAAACTATGAAAACTAACATGAAACATCTTCAGCTAATACAATGTCATATGATTAAAAACATCAGATTATAAATAATTAAACATCAGTTACTACTATAAGAGAACATGAATCCTACTGTATTCTGTTCTTTATGTGGCCTGGTCCAAATAAGTGCTTTTCTATCTGGTCATTTGTGTTGATGTTTTTTCACTATAATCCCAATAATTATAAGTTAATCTTCTCATTAATTTAATATTTCTGACTTGAGTGACTGTTACCACTCTAGAATAACACTCAGGTTTATAAAAAAAGAACTAACCACTGTACCTTTTCAGCTTATCAACTGCATTTATGTTTGCTCTGTTCTTTACTCAAAATTCCACCCATTTCCACTCTTTTTTCACTTACAGCAAGTAAAGTGGTGTGAGGTGACTGTAATACAGAAAAACATTTGTCATTCAGAAAATTACATATTTCTCAACTGAACTGAAAATCTTACATAAGATCCTATGAACCTAAACATATGATACAGAAAGTAAACCAAAGGTAGTCCCTGCCTGCTCACCCCCACTCTGTTCCTTCCTGGATGTTGCTCCCTCCCATGGAAACACCCCTTCCCTCTGACTTTCCACATTAACTCCCACCATCTCCAAAGTCACTTCAAATGTCCATGGGTTTTAAGTACCTTTGCTTCTATCACAGCATTTGTCATAGTATACTGTATTTATTTTATTGTTTCCCATTTACAAAAGAACTTCTTGAGGGGAGGGGCTGTATCTTTTATCTCCATATCCCCAAACCCTAAGACATAGTAGTAAATGCTTTAAGTATTTTTATTGAATTAATGATCTAAATTGTTATCTCTAGAGCAGTGTTTCTTAAATGAGTCTCCAAAGAATATCTACTTTACCCGAAGTTAAGAACTGTACCCCAGCAGAAAGATTCCATGACCATCTACGTTAGAGAATTATTACAAAACTGTGCATTGTATGACCAGAACCAAAGAAATCTCTTGAACTTTACTTAATCCCTATTTAGTAATAATTTTCTGTGGCAAACATTAACATGTGAAGAATTAGACCTTCAGGGATATACTTTCTAGAGCTTTCCAATAAAGGTGGAGGTTTCCTCCAGGTGACACAAACTGGCTTGATTTTCCTCCATCACTGGTGTCAGGATCCCAGGTGTCAACAGCAGGCACTCCTGCTCCAATTAGATCACTAAGGAAATGGGTTCTGAATTAAAAGATATAGGCTGCAAATCAACTTGGATTCCTCAGTATTAAATGGTCCATGTGGCTTCTCCTATGACAAGATGATAGATTTTTTTCTTAGATCAGTCTGAAATTTTTCTTCTCAATTATGGTGATAATCCTGGACCCCTAATGCTATCCACTTTATTTTAATCCATTTTTATTGCTACATGAAGTTACCTTTTATCTTAGGCAAAATATAAATCAGAAATCAAATACAATATTTATCAATAAAAGTTCTAATATTGATCTATATGGATTATTGCTAGCATAATGAAAGCCCCTAAAACACTTGCACTGTGAAGGGATGATGCTCAGGAGAAAGGTATGATGTGGTCTGTAACATTGCATCACCTATCCAGCTACAACCATGATTAACCTAAAAGGCTTACATTCATTCTAATGGGTGGGTGAATATTTATCATTATAATAGGAAAAAATGTGTTTAATAAAACTTCTAAATTCTAACATTCAACCCCAACTAAAGGATTAGTATGTAATATTCATTATATGGTATGAACAACTATAACTCTCATAAAAACCTTGAAATCTTTATCAAATGTACTATAAAAGAAGTTATACACTCAAATACTTAGGGAGGCAAAGTAGGTGAACTGAGAAAGTGAAGTGCCTAGGGGGGCATAGCAGCAAACTGGAACACATAACACCTTGTATAAAGGGGCAACCTCTGTACAGCATCCCAAACAGTAACGTGGGATACCAGATTTGATTCTTTAAGAGAAACCTGAAATCCAGGTTTCTGCATGTCCCCTAAATTTTACATGTTGACTCATTTACGGAGGCAAACTCAACCTATCTATGGGCCACATTTAGACTGCAGCCCTTGTGTTTTTAACATTTGCTATGGATGTTTCCAAATGGTTGTGCATAAAGCAAGTACTGGCAGGTAAAAGCTTTCCTTTCTTCAGTATCATATATTTTACCAAAATATCAGGCCCCAACATGTAATAAAATTGCTAGTAGACTCATGATACCCACTTTGAGAATTTTCAAACATCTATTCATTTACAATCTTTTGTATTTAATTTTCCCAGATTGTTAACTAATGGTTATTAGTTCACAGCACTGCTGAAACTAAATTATTAAAGAATTCCTACCTGTATTCCAACAAACTTCATGGTTGTCAGTGTTAAAACTGCCATCCTGATTATACACAGCCCTATGAATGTAACAGACATACTGAGATAGTCCTAATCCGCCTCATCTGAAAAAA
>JAKFHU010000961.1:0-16485 GCA_023783475.1 Daubentonia madagascariensis
CCTTCAAACATATTATGTCTGACCAAAGTGTCACTACCGGCCCTTTTGTCCTAGAGCAGATGTGTTTAAAGTGGAAAAGCGTTATGTAGGCAGTTTACCCGCTTGCTGCGAGTGTCATTCCTCTCCCCTTATCGTTCGAAGTACCACGGGGAATGTGTTTCTACACGACGTACTGGACTCCCTGACGAGGCTCTCTGCCAAATTCTTTTTTATAGAGGCCAGATCAAGAAAAAACAGAACTAATCTTCCACCAGAATTTGAGCCCAAAAGTTCCAACCTGAACATCTAGGTTTTCTTCCCGGAATTAAATTTTTAACTGGGAACAACTTTATTCTCCCATTTTCCCGCTTTGTACGAAATAGAGTACTTCTAACTTAGAGCTTCGAATGTACCGTGAACCTTGGTCTACAAGCGAAAATGTGTACACTTCCAAAGGATCTATTCCACGTGACCTATGCCCCCGATGGAAGCAAGAGAGAAGACACTGTTCCTTTGTTTTCCATACACAGATTTTTGCTCCCCCTCAACACAGGTGAACCCATCTGCTTATCTGTCTGAAATGGGATTGTTATGACTTTGGAATATTTCCTTGCCAATTGCCCGCGTTATACGAAATTGTCCTGCTTTTCCACTTTGATGTTGCAACTCTCACTAATATCGGGTTACCAATCAGAACGTCGGAATGTTCCCAGGTGAAAGCATCTCTTGAGGCAACCTTTACTTGGAGAAGGCTAAAGAAGACAAAGTCTTTGTCATATTTCCATCCACAGAGTGAAGGGCCACCAGGAAACGACGAACATCCAGGTGCATCATTCAATAAAACAAAAAAGTAGTTATATCACTTGGACCCTTTCTGTCTCCCAGCTAAGCCTTTGACAAATTTCCCTCTTCCTCTTTCCCCTTAGAAACTTAGACATGGACAAGTCAATCTAAATCTACAACTGATATTGTGCACACTTCCTGGAGGTGCTTTCTTTTGTATTCGCTTTTGTAAACACATCCTGTCTGAACAGATTGTACTTTCTGCCCCCTCACTCATGGTGAAGTTAACCTGTGCACATCTGACGTGTGGCCCGCTTTCATCAAATAAAAGGATGGTTCATTTGAAAGTGCTGTATATTGTCTCCCGTCCTTGCTTTCTACCATAATCTCATTCCTCGCCAGTTTGGGAAGGGTCAGAAATGTCACCGGGAGACTAAATTTATTTTTCTCAGAAGAGCGAAGCGCACTCCTGAATTAAGTCTCCTTTCTGACTTCTTACTTATGTGAAGCCTTTTGGGGAAAACCAAAAAGAAATCATCCTTCCACAGACAGATGAAGCCAACATAGAAAACCCCTGATCACCTCGTGGTTTTTTCTCCGAGATTAGAAAGTTTTCATTCAAGCAGCCCCTATATTCTCCATTACCCCCACTTTGTACCAAATTAGACCTTCTGCAATGAGAGGTTTGAAAATATTTAAACCGTTAATCTGGACTACATCTAAGTAGTATAAAATTCCACAACGATGCTTCTGTCTTTGGCACTTTTGCTTTTGAGTCACTGAGAACACACTGACAATATGCTTCCATACGAATTGAAACAATCCTCAAACAACTGATCGAGGACCTGGTCTCTCTCGTTAATACCCAACTTGGTTTCCCTTTTAACGTAGCTTTATATTGTCAAAGTTTCCCTTCTTGTACCAAATGCATCCTCTCCTGCTTGGTATCTTGCAATTAGCAACAGAAAATGGGGGTCCCCAAAAGAAATGCCGTACACATCCTGAGGGAGCAATCTCTGTGAGAATTCCTTTACTTATAGAACCCAAGGAACAAATAACTGTACAGAATACTTCCATACAAGGATTTATGCAAATCTGCACCACACAGAACCTCTAGAGGTTTTCTTCCTGTGAAGTAGATTGCTTCCTGGGAAAGAACTTTAGACTATCCTTTATCCCCACTTTCTGCAAAATTTTCACTACTTCGCCACTTCGAAGATTGGAAACGTTTCCAGGCATCAGGTCTACAAAGTTACACCTGTAAATTCCATTGGAGGCATTTCTCTGTGTTGTTTATGATTAAAGCAGATAGAAGAAAGTGTAATTTTGGCTCCATACACAGATTTAGGCCTCCAGATACCAAAGGAGCTCCAGCTGCTTTCTCTCAGAGAATGGAAGTGTTGGGAATTTTGACGTGTTACTTTGCCAATGACCCTCTCGTAACGAGCATTTCCTTCTTTTCCACTTGAAGCTTCGAAGTCTTGCCGGATAATCCGGCTCTCAATCTGAAGGCGCTACACACCTTGAAGAGTGTGTTTTCTGTGAGAAAACATTAACTTGTAGAGGGCTGTATGGACAAAGTGTGTACAAGTTTCCGAAAGTTTCCATAGCAAGTAATGAAGCCAACCTGTGCACGTCCCTGATCATCTAGCTGCTGTCGTTCATAACAGTGGAAGCGTGTTCACTTGAGACATTGGTATGTCCTCCACACCAACCGGTTTTTTGAAATTGCCTCTTTACTATACTCAGAAGCTGACACACGGCCCAGAAAGACTGGGTCCCCTTGAAAGCTAGCACACAACCCTATGAGTTGCCTGAATAGGGACTGTTTGTTTCACCAGAGCATGTGTGAAGAGACTGTCAATTAATCTTGCATACACAGAGAGTCAGGATAACATGTGTAGAGGAGAACATGTCCCTGCTTACCAACGAAGAATAGAAGTTGTTTCATGGGAAAAAGAGTATGTTGGCAATATGCCTGCTTTCGTACAAACTAGTCATTCTTATGAACCTAGAAGCTTGGAAATATTACCAGAGAAAGAAACTCTTCCATAGAAGGAAGTACACGTCCTATAGAAACCAGCTCCTTGACAATTCTTAAACATACGGAGACATGTAAAAAGAAAACAGAAAGAAACCTTCCATATGGAGAGTTACGCTAACCCATATGCAACTGATCACCCCAGCTGCTTCCTTTCAGGGGTGAGAGTGCTTGCCATGGAAACAGATTTATATTCTCCACTAACCCACTTCATACGAACTTACATATTTTCTCCACTAAATGTTTTAGAAATGACCAGAGAAGCTGGGGCTACTCACGAAAGCAGTATGCTTCCTCCAAGATTCTGCCCTATTTGACATGTTTGCCATTCGTAGCTTGGGAGAACAAGTGGCCATCCCTACCTTCCAAACATATCTATCTGTCCTGAACACAAGTGGTCTCTAGCCGCCCCTTTGTCCTAGAGCAGATGTGTTTAAAGTGGAAAAAGCTTATGTAGGCAGTTTACCCGCCTTGCTGCGGCAGTGTCATTCCTCTCCCCTTATTCGGGTTTCGAAGTACCAACGGGGAATGTGTTTCTACAACCGACGTTCTGGACTCATCCTGACGAGGCATCTCTGCCAGAATTCTTTTATTTAGAAAGCCAGATCAAGAAAAAAACAGAACCTAATACTTCCATCCAGAGATTTGACCCGCTTGTTACGAATATGTCCTTCTTTTCCACTTTGAAGGTTTCAACTGTCACTAGATTATCTGGTTACCAATCAGAACGTCGGAATGTTCCCAGGTGAAGCATCTCTTTGAGGCAACATTTACTTGGAGAAGGCTACGAAGACAAAGTCTTTGTCATATTTCCATCCACAGAGTGAAGCCAACCAGGAAACGACTGAACATCCAGCTGCTATCATTCAATGAACAATAGTGTATTCACTTGGGACACTTTTCTGTCTCCCAGCTAAGCCATTTTGACAAATTTCCTCTTCCTCTTCCCTTAGAATCTTAGACATGCGACAAGTCAATCTAAATCTACAACTGATATTGTGCACACTTCCTTGGAGTTTCTTGTCTGTGTGATTCGCTTTTGTAATCACATCATGTCTGAACAGATTGTACTTTCTGCCCCCTCACTCATGGTGAAGTTAACCTGTGCACATCTGAACGTGTGGCTGCTTTCAATGATGAAATAGAAGGATGTTCATTTGAAAGTGCTGTATATTGTCTCCTGTCCTGCTTTCTACCATAATCTCATTCCTCGCCAGTTGGAAGGCCAGAAATGTCACCAGACTATTGAGTTCTCTCAGAAGAGCGAAGCGCACTCCTGAATTAAGTATCTCTTTCTGACTTCTTTACTTATGGAAGCCTGTGAACACCAACAGAAAATCATCCTTCCACAGACAGAATGAAGCCAACATAGAAACCACTGATCACCTCGTGGTTTTTTCTCCGAGATTAGAAGAGTTTTCATTCAAAGCAGCTCTATATTCTCCATTAACCCACTATGTACGAAATTACAGACCTTCTGCAATGAGAATTTTGAAATATTACCAGTTAATCTGGATCTACATCTAAGTAGTAAAGTTCCACAACGATGCTTCTGTCTTTGGCACTTTTGCTTTTGAGTCATCTGTGAACACACTGACAATAGTGCTTCCAACAGATTTAACAATCCTCAACACAACTGATCATGGACCTGGTCTCTCTCAGTTTTAAAACAACTGGGTCCTTTCACGTAGCTTTATATTGTCAAAGTTCCCTTCTGCTACCAAATGCCATCCTCTCTGCTTGGAATCTGCAATTAGCAACAGAAAATGGGGTCCACACAAAAGAAATGCCGTACACATCCTGAGGAGCATCTCTGTGAGAATTCCTTTACTTATAGAACCCAAGGAACAAATACCTGTACAGAATACTTCCATACAGGGATTTATGCAAATCTGCACCACATCAGAACCTCGAGAGGTTTTATTCATGTTGAAGTAGATTGCTTCACTGGGAAAGAACTTTAGACTATCCTTTATCCCACTTTCTGCGAAATTTCACTACTTCGCCACTTCGAAGATTGGAAACGTTTCTAGGGCATCTAGGTCTACAAAAGTTACACTGTAAAGTTCCATGTGGAGGCATTTCTGTGTTTTTATGATTAAAGCAAGTGAGAAGAAAGTGTAATTTTGGCTTCCATACACAGATTTAGGCCCTCAGATACCAAAGGAAGTCCTAGCTGCTTGCTCTCAGAGAATGGAAGTGTTGGGAATTTGTACGTGTCTTACTTTGCCGATTGACCCTCTCATAACGAGCATTTCCTTCTTTCCACTTAGAAGCTTCAAGTCTTGCCGGATAATCCGGCTCTCATCTGAAGCGCTACACACCTTGAAGAGGTGTTTTCTGTGAAAACATAACTTGTAAGGGCTTAGGACAAAGTGTGTACAAGTTTCCATACAAGTAATGAAGCAACCTGTGCACCCTGATCATCTAGCTGCTGTCGTCTAACAGTGGAAGCGTGTCACTTGAGACATTGATTCCTCAACCAACCGGTTTTGAAATTCCTTATTTACTAACTCAGAAGCTACACACGTCCAAAGACTGGGTCCCCATTGAAACTAGCACACACCCTATGGTGCCTGAATGACTGTTTTCACCAGAGCATGTGTGAAGAGACTGTCAATATCTTGCATACCAAGTCGGATACTGTTGAGTGAACAGTCCTGCTTTCCACAAAATAGAGTGTCGGAATAGCTTATTTGGCAATTGAACGTTTTGTCATGTATATTACCAGAGAAAGAAAGTCTTTCATAGAAAGGAGTACACGTCCTATGAAACCAGCTCCTTGACAATTCTTAAACATACGGAGACATGTAAAAAGAAACAGAAAGAAACCTTCCATATGGAGATTTACGCTAACCCATATGCAACTGATCACCCAGCTGCTTCCTTTCATGGGTGAGGAGTGCTTGCCATGGAAACAGATTTATATTCTCCACTAACCCATTCGTACGAACTTACATATTTTTCCCACTAAATGTTTTAAGAAATGACCAGAGAAGCTGGGGCTACTCACGAAAGCAGTATGCTTCCTCCAAGATTCTGCCCTATTTGACATGTTTGCCATTCGTAGCTTGGTGAAACAACGTGGCCATCCTACTTCCAAAATAGTATCTGTCCTGACACAAGTGGTCATCTACCGGCCCTTTGTCCTAGAGCAGATGTGTTTAAAGGGAAAAAGCCTTATGTAGGCAGTTTATACCCCTTGCTGCGGCGTGTCATTCCTCTCCCCTTATTGAGTTCGAAGTACCAAGGGGGAATGTGTTTCTACAACGACTCTAGGACTCATCCTGACGAGGCATCTCTGCCAAATTCTTTTATTATAGAAGGCCAGGATCAAGAAAAAAACAGAACCTAATACTTCTCTCACCAGAGATTTGAGCCCAAAAGTTCCAATGAACATTAGGTGTTTCTTCCCGGAATTAAATTGTTTTAACTGAGAACAACTTTATATTCTCCATTTTCACCGCTTTGTACGAAATAGGAGTACTTCTAAACTTAGAGCTTCGTAATGAACCCGTGAACCTTGGGTCTACAAGCTGAAAATGTGTACACTTCCAAAAGGTTGCTATATCAACGTGACCTATGCCCCCGATGGAACAGCAAGAGGAAAACTGTTCCTTTGTTTTCCATACACAGATTTTTGCTCTCCTCAACACAGGTGAACTTCCATCTGCTTTCTGTCTGAAAATGGGATTGTTATGACTTGGAAATATTCTTTGCCAATTGCCGCTTGCTACGAATAGTCCTTCTTTTCCACTTTGAAGGTTTCAACTCGTCACTATGATTATCTGGTGTACCAATCAGAACGCGGAATGTTCCCAGGTGAAGCATCTCTTTGAGGCAACATTTACTTGGAGAAGGCATCGAAGACAAAGTCTTTTGTCAATTTCCCTCCACAGAGTGAAGCCAACCAGGAAACGCCTGAACATCAGCTGCTATCATTCAATTGAACAATAGATGTATTCACTTGGACCAATTTTCTGTCTCCCAGCTAAGCCATTTGACAAATTCCTCTTCCTCTTCCCTTAGAATCTTAGACATGGACAAGTCAATCTAAATCTACAACTGATATTGTGCACACTTCCTTGGAGTGTGGCTTGTCTTGTGATTCGCTTTGTGTAATCACATCATGTCTGAACAGATGTACATTCTGCTCCCTCACTCATGGTGAAGTTAACCTGTGCACATCTGAACGTGTGGCTGCTTTCAATTGAAATAGAAGGATGTTCATTTGAAAAGCTGTATATTGTCTCCTGTCGGCTTTCTACCTAATCTCATTCCTCGCCAGTTGGAAGGCCAGAAATGTCACCGACTATCGAGTTCTCTCAAAGAGAGAAAGCGCACTCCTGAATTAAGGATCTCTTTCTGACTTTTTACTTATGGAAGCCCGTGAACACCAACAGAAAAATCATCCTTCCACCAGACGAATGAAACCAACATAGAAACCCCTGACACTGCGGTTTTTTTCTCCGAGATTAGAAGAGTTTTCATTCAAAGCAGCTCTTATTCTCCATTAACCCCTTTGACGAAATTACAGACACTTCTGCAAGAGAATTTTGAAATATTACCGGTTAATCTGGATCTACCTCTAAGTAGTAAGTTCCACAACGATGCCTTCTGTCTTTGGCACTTTGCTTTTGAGTTCACTTGTGAACACACTGACAATAGGGAATTTGTACGTGTTTACTTTGCCGATTGACCCTCTCATAACGAGCATTTCCTTCTTTTCCACTTAGAAGCTTCGAAGTCTTGCCGGATAATCCGGCTCTCAATCTGAAGGCGCTACACACCTTGAAGAGGTGTTTTCTGTGAGAAAACACTAACTTGTAGAGGGCTGTATGGACAAAGTGTGTACAAGTTTCCGTAAAAGTTTCCATACAAGTAATGAAGCCAACCTGTGCACTCCTGATCATTTAGCTGCTGTCGTTCTAACAGTGGAAGCGTGTTCACTTGAGACATTGGTATGTCCTCCAACCAACCGGTTTTTTGAAAATTGCCTTTCTTTACTATACTCAGAAGCTGACACACGGCCGCAGAAAGACTGGGTCCCCTTTGAAAGCTAGCACACACCCTATGAGTTGCCTGAAATAGGGACTGTTTGTTTCACCAGAGCATGTGTGAAGAGACTGTCAATTAATCTTGCATACAGAGAGTCAGGATAACATGTGTAGAGGTGAACATGTCCCTGCTTTCCAACGAAGAATAGAAGTTGTTTCATGTGAAATAGCTTATGTTGGCAATTTGCCTGCTTTGTACAAACTTGTCATTCTTCTGAACCTAGAAGCTTGGAAATATTACCAGAGAAAGAAGATCTTCCTAGAAAGGAAGTACACGTCCTATAGAAACCAGCTCCTTGACAATTCTTAAACATACGGAGACATGTAAAAAGAAACAGAAAAGAAACCTTCCATATGGAGAGTTACGCTAAAGCCATATGCAAACTGATCACCCAGCTGCTTCCTTTCAGGGGTGAGGAGTGCTTGCCATGGAAACAGATTTATATTCTCCACTACCCACTTCGTACGAACTTACATATTTTTCCACTAAATGTTTAAGAAATGACCAGAGAAGCTGGGCTACTCACGAAAGCAGTATGCTTCCTCCAAGATTCTGCCTATTTGACATGTTTGCCATTCGTAGCTTGGGAGAACAAATCACAAAAATTGGCAATTTTTGGGGGTGCCTGTCGGTGATTGTTTTTAATAACAGTCGCTTTTTTTTCTTTCCCCCCCTTTTAAGTTTAACCCCGGGGAATTAACTTTTTTAAAAAGAAAAAAGAAAATTCTTTAAAAACCCGTTAAAGGTTCCCCCTTTTTTTCCAAACTTTCCCCCTTTTGGGGCAAATTTCCGGAAAAGGGCTTTAAAAAAAAGGGTCCCTTTTCTTTTACTTTTTCCCTTGGGGGCCTTAACAAAAAAATCCCCTTCCCCGAAAAATAAAGCAACATAGAACCCTACTCGGGTTTTTTTTTCTCCGGGTTAAAATTTTTTTTTTAAAAATTCCTTAACCCCTTTCAAATTTAAAACCCCCTTTCAAAGGGAATTTTAAAATATTCCTTTAAACTGAAAAAAAATTTTAAATAAAAGTTCCCACTTTTCTTTTTGGACCTTTTTATATGTAAAAAAATGGCTCCCCCAAATTAAAATCCTCAAACAACTGTTTCCTTCCTAGTTAAAACAAGGGGCCCCTTTCCTGTTTAAATTTCAAATTCCCTTGTTCCGAAAAGCCCCCCGGGGAAAATGTTCAAAAAAAAGGGGCCCACAAAAAAAAAAAAAGGGGAACTTGGGGAACCCGGAAATTCCCTTTTTAAAAACCCAAGGACAAATTACGAAACTCCGGGTTTTTTTGAAAGAAACCCTGGGCCCCCAAAGATTGTTAGGGAAAACTTGAATTTTCCTTTTCCCCCTTCCAAAAAACTTCGCCCCTTGGAAAAAAGTTTCAGGGGAGGTCTAAAAACATTTTTTTTTCACCAGAGCATTGTGAAGAGACTGTCTTAACTTGCATACCAAGTCAGGGTAACATGTGTAAGGTGAACATGTCCCCGTTTTTCCCAAAGAAGAAAAATTTTATAAAAAGGGGGGGAAAATTTTTCTTTAAAAAAACCCCCTTAAAAAAAACAAAAGAAAAGAAAAAAAACCCCTTTTTTTTTTTTAAAAAAAAAAACCCCCCCCTTTTTTGGGGGGGGCCCCAAAAAATTTTTTTTTCCCCCCCCCCAAAAAAAATTTTTCCCCCAAAAAAAAAAAAACCCAAAAATTTGGGGTTAAAAAAAAAAAATTTGTTTCCTCCAAGATTCTGCCCTATTTTTTTTTGGGGGAAAAAGGGGGCCCCTATTTTCCCAAAAAAAGTCCAAAAAATTTTCCCCCCCCCCCTTTTTTGGGGGTTTTTAAAAAAAAAAAGGGGGTTTTTTTTTTTGGGGGGGGCCCCTTCCCTTTTTTTTTTTTTTGGGGGGGGGGGGGAAAAAAAGGGGGGCCCCAAAAGGGCCCCCCCAAAATTTTTTTTTTTTGGGGGGAAAAAAAAAAAAAAAAAAAAAATTTTTTCCACCTTTCCCAAAAAATTTCCCCCCCCAAACCTTTTTTCCCCCCCGGGGTTTTAAAAAAAAAATTTTAATTTTCCCCCCCCCCCTTTAAAAAAATTTTTTGGGGGTTTGTGCCCCCCTTTTCCAAAAAAAAAACCCCCCAAAAATTTTTTCCCCCCCCCCCGGGGAAAGGGGAAAAAAAAATTTTTTTTTTTTAAATTTTTTTTTTAAAAAATTTTTTTTTTTTGGGGAAAAGGGGTTTTTTTTTAAAAATTTTTCCCCCAAACCCCGTTTTTTAAATTTTTTTTTTCCCCGGGCCCCTTTTTTTTTCCCGGGGGTTTTCCCGGGGCCCTTTTTGGGGTTTTTTTTGGGAAAAAAAAAATTTTTTTTTTCCCCCAAGGGAAAACCCAAAAAAAAACCTAAAAAATTTTCAAAAAAGGAAATTTTTTTTTAAATTTCCCCCCCCCTTTGGTTTTCCCTTTCCCTCTTCCTTTTTTTCCCCAAAGGAAAAAAAAAAAAAATTTGGCCCCTTCCTTGGTTTTTCCTTTTTGGGGGCCCCAAAAAAACCCCCTAAAAATTGTACTTTCTGCCCCCTCACTCATGGTGAAGTTAACCTGTGAAATCTAAAGGGGGTTTTTTAAATTTGAAATGGGGGGGTTTTTGAAAGTGCTGTATATTGTCCCCCTTTTTTTCCCCCAAAATTTTTTCCCCCCGGGGGGGAAAAAACCCCCCTTTTTTTAAAAAAAAAGGGGGGTTTTTTTTGGTTTTTTCAAAATTTTTTTAAAAAACCCCAAAAACCCCCAAAAAAAAAGGGGGCCGGCCCCCCCCTTTTCCCCTTTTTTTTTTTTTGGTTTTTTTTTTCCCCCAAAAAATTTTTCCCCTTAAAAAATTTTAAAAAAAAAAAATTTTTTAAAATTTTTTAATTAAAAAAAATTTTTTTTGGGTTTTTTTTTTCCCTTTTTTTTTTTTAACCAAAAAAGGGCCCCCCGGGAAAAACCCCCAAAAAAAAAAACCCCTTTTCCCCAAAAAAAAATTTTTTTTGGTTTTTTTTTTTTTCCCCCCCCCAAAACCCCCCTTCCGGGGGAATTTGCAATTAGCAAAAAAAAAAGGGGAAAAAAAAAAAGGGAAAAAGGGGGCCTCTGTGAAAATTTCCTTTTTTAAAAAACCCAAAGGAAAAATACCTGAAAGGGAATATTTCCCCGGGAAAAAAACCCCCCAAAAACCCAAATTTTTTTTTTGGGGGGGAAAAAAGGGAAATTTTTTTCCCCCCCCTTTCCCCCCCCCAAATTTCCCCCCCGGGGGGTTTTTCCCCAAAAAAAAAAAAAACCCTTGGGGAATTTTTGTTTTTTTTTTAAAAAAAGGGGAAAAAAAGGTTTTTTTCCCCAAACACAAACCCCCCCAAAAAAAAGGGGGGTTTTTTTTTGTTTCCCGAGCAGTGTGAAAGACTGTAATTAATCTTGCTACAAGAGTGGATACATGTGAAGTGAACTGTCCCGCTTTCCAAAGAAAAAGTTTTTTATTGAAAATTTTTGGGGTTTGCCGCTTTTTAAAACTTTATTCTTTTGAAAACCAGAAGCTTGGGAAAAAATTCCAGAAAAAAAAATTCCCTAGAAAGGAAAAAGCCATAGAAACCCTCCTTGACATTCTTAAAATACGGGGCGTAAAAAAAAAAGAAAGAAACCTTCCATTGGAGGTTCCCCATATGCAACGATCACCCACTGCTTTTTTCAGGGGAGGGGGGCTTGCCATGGAAAAAGATTTATTTCTCCCCTAACCCCCTTTTTACAACTTTCATATTTTTCCATAAATTTTTAAGAAAACCCAAAAACTGGGGCCCCAGGGGAAACAGTATGCTCCCCAAGATTCTGCCCCTTTTTACGTTTCCTTCGTATTGGGGAAAAAGGGGCCATCCTACTTCCCCCAAAATTCTTCTGTCCCGAACAAAGTGGATCTACCGGCCCTTTTCCCAGACAAATTTTTTTAAATGGAAAAAACGTTGTTTGGGGAGTTTTCCCCTTGTGCGGAATTTTTTTCCCTCCCCTTCGGTTCGAATACCAAGGGAAAGTTTTCTACCCACTTTTGGACTCATCCGGAGGGTCCCCAAAAATTTTTTTTTTTAGAAGGCCAGATAAGAAAAAACAACCCAAAACTCCCCAGAATTTGAGCCCAAAAATTCCAAACCGAAAATCTAGGGGTTTTTTTCCCAGGGGAAATTTAAAAATTTTTTTTAATGGGAAACTTTTTTCCCATTTTCCCGTTTGAAAATAGGGGATTCCAATTAACCCGGAATGTGACCGTGAACCCTTTGGCTACAAAAAAGTGTACATTTTTCCAAAGGAATTCCCTGACCATGCCCCCCATGGAAAAAAAAGAAGAAACTTTTTCCTTTTTTTTTCCAAAACAGATTTTGCTTCCCAAAACAGGGGAAATTCCCTCTGCTTTTTTCTAAAAAGGATTGTTATGACTTTTGGGAAAATTTCCTTTCCCAATTGCCCCCCTTTTCCAAAATTTCCTTCTTTTTCCCCTTTTAAGGTTTAAAAATTTACTGATTTTGGTTACCAACAAATCGGAATTTCCCGGGGAAATCTCCTTTTTGGAAATTTTCTTGGAAAGGGCCGAAGACAATCTTTGTCTTTTCCTCCCAGGGCCAACCGGGAAAAGACTGAAATCCCGCATCTTCCCGAAAATGTGTATTTTCTTTTTTGGAAATTTTTGTCCCCCCGCTAAGCCTTTTGAAAATTTTTCCCTTTTTCCCTTCCCTTAAAACTTAGCAGGACAAATAAACCCAAAATAAACTGATATTGTGCCACTTCCCCTTTGGGGTCTTTTTTGTGTGTTTTTCTTTTTGAACACAAAATTTGAAGATTGTTCTTTTGGGCCCCCCACCCTGGTGAATTAACCGTGACACTAACCCCGTGGCCTTTCAAAATGAAAAAAAAGGAGTTCTTTTTAAATCTTAATTGCCCCCTGCTTTTTCTACCCCATTTTTTTCCCCGCAGTGGAAACCCCAAAGTCCCAAATTAAATTTTTTTTAAAAAAGCAACCATCCTGAATTTTAATATCTCTTTCTATTTTTTTACTTTTGGGGAAACCCGTGAAAACCAACAAAAATATCCTTCCACAGCAAATGAAGCCCAACAAAAAACCCGATCACCTCTGGTTTTTTTTTTCCCCCCGGATTTTAAGATTTTCATTCAAAACACTCTATATTCTCCATTAACCCACTTGCAAATTAAACCTTTAAGAGAATTTTGGGGAAAATTACCTTTTTTTGGGTTCATCTAAGTATAAAAATTCCAAAGGGGTTCGTTTTGGCCCCTTTTCTTTGATACTGGAACCACTGCAAGTGGTTTCCAACCAATTTAAAAAAATCCCCAAAAAACGATTTTTCCGGGGCTCCTCATTAAAACAATTTTGGGTTTTTCCCTTTACAGCTTTTTTTTTCAAAGTTCCCTTTGCTCCAAAATCCATCCCTCCGCTTGGGAACTTTTAAATTGCAAAGAAAATGGGGTCCCCAAAAAATGCCCTACCTCCCGAGGGGGGATCTCTTGGGAAAATTTCCTTTATTTAAACCCAAAACAAAAAACCCGACGAAATTTACAGGGTTTATCAAAACTGCACCCCGAACCCTAGAGGGTTTTTTTCCTGTGAATTTGATTGGGTTCACTTTGGGAAAAAACTTTAGACATTCCCCTTTTTCCCACTTTTGTTTCTGCGAATTTCCTATTCGCCACTTCGAAGATTTGGGAAAAGTTTCCCAGGGCACCCAGGTCTACAAAAATTAAACTGTAAAATTCCATGGGGAGGCTTTCTCTTTGGGGGGGTTTTTATTATTTAAAACAATTTGGGAAAAAAGTGTAATTTTTTGGGTTTTCCCTTCACGTTTAGGCCCCCAGAAAACCAAAGGGGTTTCCCAGCTGCTTTCTCTCAGAAATTAAGGTTTGGGAAATTTTTACGTTTTTACTTTTTCCCCATTGACCCTCTAAAAACAGCCCTTTCCCTTTTCCACTTAAAAGCCCAAAAGCCCTTTTCCGGGTAAACCGCTCTCAACTGGGAAAGGGGCTACACAAACCCTTTAAGAGGTGGGGTTTTTTTGGGGAGAAAAAAACTAACTTGTAAGGGCTTTTATGGCCCAAAGGGGGTGTACAAAATTCCTAAAAGTAATGGGAAGGGGGGGCCAACCTTGCACGGGCCCCGATCATTTAGCTGCTGTCGTTCTAACATTGGGAAAGGGGTTCACCCTTTAACATTTGGTTTTGTCCTCCAACCCAAAACCCGGTTTTTTTAAATTTCCTTTTTTACTCTATTGGGTCAGAAGCTTTTTACACGGGGCCAGGGGAAAAAAATGGGGCCCGGCCCCCCTTTTAAACTAGCACACAACCCAAAAGATTTGCCTTTAAATAGGGACTGTTTTTTTTACCAAGCATGGGTTTGGGGGGGGGGAACTTTGGGGGCAAAAAAATCTTGCATCACAGAGTCAGGATAACATGTTTAGATTTAACTGTCCCTGCTTTCCCCCCGAAGAATAAAGTTGGGTTTATGGAAAAAAGCTTTTTTTGGCAATTTTGTTTTCCCTAACCCGTAAAAAACTTTCCTTTTTCTGAAAAAGAACTTGGAAAATTACCAAAAAAGAAAATCTTTTCCCTAAGAAAGGAATTTTCCCCCTATTTGAAACCCCGCTCCTTTTACAAATTTTTTAAAAAACGGAACATGTAAAAGAAAAAGAAAAAACCTTCCATATGGAGATTTTCGCCTAAACCCATTCAACGGGTCACCCACTGCTTTTCCCTTTTAGGTGGGGAGGGGTGCTTGCCCTGGAAAAAGATTTTAATTTTCCCCAAATAACCCCCTTTTTGTACGAACTTACATTTTTCCCCCACTAAATGTTTTTTAAGAAATACCCAGGAAAAAAGGGGTTGGGGGTACTCACGAAAGCATATTGGGTTCCCTCCAAATTCTGCCCCTTTTTTACTGTTTTTGCCATTGGTTTTTACTTGGAGAACCAAGTGGCCATCCACTTTTCCCAAAAATATTACCCTTCCCCGAAAACAAGGGCACTCCGGCCCTTTTTTCCTAAAAGCAGATGGGTTTAAAATGGGAAAAAACCCCTTTTGAGGGAGTTTTTTCCCCCCCTTGGGTGCGGCATTTCATTTTCCTTTTTTTTTCCCTTTTAAATTTTTTTTGGATTTTTTTTGAAGTACCAACGGGAATTTTTTTTTCTTACCCCGACTTCTGGGGCTCATCCTGACGAGGCAAAACTCTGCCAGAATTCTTTTTTTTTATTAAAAGGGCCCGATCAAGTTTCCCTTTTTTTCCTACCAATTTTTGCTCTCCTCAACACGGGGAATCCATCTCTTTCGTCTGAAAAAGGGATTTTTATACTTTGGAAATATTCCCCCTTGCCAATTTTTCCCCCCTTGCTACAAATTCCCTTCTTTTTCCACTTTGAAGGTTTCAACTCTCCCAGTTACTGGGTTCCAACAGAAACTGGAATGTTCCCATGAAGCATCTCTTTGGGCCACATTTACTTGGAGAAGGCTACAAAACAAAATCTTTGTCATTTTCCTCCCCAGAGTTAAGCCAACCGGAAAGCTGAAATCCAGCTGCTATCTTCAATGAAAAAAGTGTATTCACTTGGGACCTTTTCTTTCTCCCCTAAGGGCCATTTTACAAATTTTCCTTCCTTTCCCTTAAATCTAGACATTGACAATCCCTCTAAAAACACCTGATATTGTGCAAACCTTTTCCCTTGGGGTTCTTTCTGTGTTTTCGCTTTTGTAATCACTCAGTTGAAAAAGATTTACTTTCTGCCCCCTCACTCATGGTGAGTTTAACCTGTGCACAATTTAACGTGTGGGTGCTTTCTATCTGAATAGAGGATGTTCCCTTTGAAAGTTTCTGTATATTGTCCCTGTCCTGCTTTCCCACCACTCATTCCTCGCCAGTGGAAGGTCAGAAATGTCCCGTACTATCGAGTTCTCTCAAAGAGCGAAGCGCACTCCTGAATTAAGTATCTCTTTGTACTTTTTACTATGGAAGCCTGTGAACACCAACAGAAATCATTTAACAATTGAAAACAAAACCCCACCCGGGGTTTTTTTTATTAAATTTCTAATTAATTCTTTTCCCCCTTGGGAAAAAAAAAAAAAAAAAAAAAAAAAAAAAAAAAAAAAACCCCCCCCCCCCCCCCCCCCCCCCCCCCCCCTTTTTATTGTCAAAGTTCCCTTTTTGCTCCAAAAACCCTCCTCTCCCCTTGGAATCTTGCAATTCAACAGAAATGGGGCCCCAAAAATAACCCGGGCCAAACCTGGAGAATCCTCTATGGAAAACATTACTACTAAACCCAAGATCAAACCGAAGAAAACCCTAATGGTTTTCTCTCCTGAATAGATTCTTTCCCGGGAAAGAATTCTCACTTGGAAAACTTTTCTATTTATTCCCACTTTCGGGTAAATTTCACATTTATTCCCCTGGTTCAAATCTGGAAACGCATTTGGGGTTTTGGTTTTTATAAAAAGGTAAAGAAATGTAAATTTGGCTTCCTTTTGGTTTCCCCAAAAGCAAGTGGGGTGAAAATTTGGATTTTACGTTTTTTTTCCTCCCCAAACAGCTTTCCCCTTTTCTTTCCATTGAATTAAAGTTTGGAACGGTCCCTTTAGGGCTCCCCTT
>JAKFHU010000962.1:0-180038 GCA_023783475.1 Daubentonia madagascariensis
ACATCAAACAGTCTAGCATGTATGTTTCACATATAACATGAAACTCAGGAGAAGAGGATATGGAACCGTAAAAACGTTTTAAAGAGATAACGAACAAAATTTCTCAAAACAAACAAACAAACAAAAACCCAACTTACCGATCAGAGGAACTCAGAAAACCCCTGGCAGGATAAATACAAAGAAAACCACAAGTGGGCACATAATATTTAAAGTGATAAAAACCAAAATAAAAAGAAAGTCGTGAAAGCAGTCGAAGAAAAGACACTTTACATAGAGGCGTAAGATTCTTACAAGGGTACGAATCCGCCGACTTCTCAGCAGAAACAATAGAGGCTGGAAGACAATGGATCAACACTTTAAAAAGCTAAAAGACAAATACTGCCAACTCAGAATTCCATATCTACTTAAAAAATCCTCCAAAACTAGGATTGAAATGAAAATAAGGTCAGAGGAGTGAAGGCTGAGAGATGGCTCGGCAGCAGACACGCTACCAGCAATGCAGCCGATGTCTTCAGGCCATGTAGGGTGAAACCAGGTGGCCCTGACCTGCGGGGAGGACTAGGGAGCACAGGGGATGGTAAGGGCGCAGGGAAATGTCAAAAAACTCCTCTGCTCTCTTCTGTAACTGACCTGTAAGACAACTGACTGTATTTAAATCACTGATTAAACCCAACATTCTAAAACTCAGTAACTAGGTCATATATATTTCTAGTTTGCTAAGAGTATTTATTCTGAATGGACGTTGAATTTTATCAAATGCCTTTTCTGTATCTATTGAGATGGTCACGTGGGTTTTTCTCTTTTAGTCTGTTGACATGGTGAATTATATAAGTTGATTTTTGAACACTGAACCAACCTTGTATTCCTGGAATAAATCCAAAATGGTCACGACCTTTTATCTCTTTTATATATTTCTGAATTTGATTTGCTAATATTTTGTTGAGAATTTTTGCATCTATGTTCGTAAGAAATGTTAGTCTATAGCATTTCTTAAATGTTTTTGTCCAGTTTTGATATCAAGATTATGCTGGCTTTATACAAAGAACTGGAAAGGGTTCCTTTCCTTATAATTTCTGAAAGATGTCTTGTGGGATTGGTAGTATTTCTTCCTTAAATGTTTGGTGGAATTTGCCAGTGAAGCTATTTGGTCCTAGAGTTTTCTTTGTTGAAAGATTTTTAACTGTGAATTTTATTTCTTTAATAGATATGGGACTGTTCATGTTGTCTATCTCTTGAATAAGCCTTAGTAGCTTTGCTTTTCTAAGAATTTTGCCCATTTCATCCAAGTTATCAGGTTTAAGTTGTTTATATCATTTCTTTATAATTTTTAAAATAACTGTGAGATCTGCATGATGTCCCTTTTTTCATTCCTAAAACTGGTATTTTGTGTCTTCTCTTTGTTCTTAATTTTCCTGATCAGTCTGGCTAGAGATTGATCACTTTTATTGCTCTTCTCAAAGAAGCAGCTTTTAGTTTCATGGATGTTTTTTTCTATTTTCTACTTCATTGTTTCTTGCTGGTATTTTAATTATTTCATTTCTTTTGCTTATTTTGAGTTTAATTTGGTTTTCTTTCCTAGTTTAAAGTGCAACCTTAGATAATTGATTTCAGGACTTTCTTCTTTGCGAACATAAGCAATTCAATGATATAATTTTATCCCTGTAAACACAGCTTAGCTGTGTTCCACATATTGTGACATGACATGTCTTTTCATTTGTATTTAATTCAAAACATTTCCTTGTTTCTCTTATGACTTCTTCTTTGAACCATGGATTATTTAGAACTGTGTTGGTTAATTTCCCAATATGCAGGGAATTTCCAGCTAACCTTTTCTTATTAATGTCTAATTTAATTTCATCATGGTCAGAGAACGTACACTGTATTGTTTCAAGTCCTTTAAATCTGTTGAGTTTTATTTAATGGTGCAGAGTATGGTCTTTTGGGGAATGTTCCATGTGTACTTGAGACGAAGTTATATTATTTTATTGTTGATATTGTTGGGTGGGGTGTTCTATAAATATCAAGGAGGGCAAGTTGATTGATAGGATTGTTCGGGCCGTCTGGGTCCTTATGGTCTTCTGTCCACTTGCTCTCCTGGAGCCGAAGTCCAGTGGTAAGTGTGCTCTGTCTGTCTCTCCTTTCGGTTCTCAGGTTTCTGCTGCATGTGTTTGGAAACTTTGTTGTTAGGTGCCGACACATTTACACTTGTTAGGTTTTCTTGGTGAATTGACCCCTTATCATTATGCGATATTCCTCTTTATCCCTGGTGATATTTCTGATCTGAAAGCCACTTTCCACTCCAGCTTCATTTGATTACTGTTTCCATGGTATATTTTTCCATCTGCTTACTTTTAACCTACATATGTTTTTATGTTTAATGTGGGGCTTCTGGTAAATATAATAGTATACGGTTGAATCTTGCTTTTTCATCCAATTTGAACCTCTGTCTTTTGATTTTGATGTTTGGACACTTTGCATTGATATAGTTACTGATATACTTAAATGTAAATACCATCTTGCTAATTGTAGTCGATTTGTCCCACCTGTTCCTGTCTCTGTTTCCTCTTTCTATGCCTCTTTGTGGTTTAGTATTCTTAATTATTGCATTTGATCTCCACTTTTAGCATACATCTTTTCAAGCTTAATTGGCATAGGGTTTACAATACACACCTTTAAAACAACACAGGGTACCCCCAGATGATACTGTGTTACCTCGTCTGTAAGTGTCCGGGCTTTGCAGCAGAGTATTTCCACCCCCTCAGCCCACCCCACACCCTTAGTGATATTATTGTCATATTTTCCTTTTACTTATATTAAGACTCTCACAATGCATTGTCCCTGTTTTTGCTCTGGACAGTCAATTATTAATACTTTGTAATGCCTTTTATATTTATCTTCTTTTTAAAATAATTTGTGGGGTCTTCTTTTCTGTGTGTGCATCTAAACTTCTCTCTGCCATCGTACTCCTTGGCATGCAGAAATTTCTTAATATTTCTTGTAGTACATATCTGCTGTCAATGAGTCTCTCGGCTTTTGTTCATCTGAACAAAAGTATTTACTTCACTCTCATTTTTGAAATATACTTTCAGTTTTGTAAGGTTGACAGATTTTTGTTTTAGCATTTGAGAGATGTTTTTGGATTGAATGATTTCTGATTGAAGTCTGATCTAATCCTCATCTTTGTGCTTCTGCATGGAGTATGTTTTCTTAATCTGGGGGCTTTCAAGATTTCCGCTTGACCTTTGGTTTTTGACGGTCCTAAGTTTAGTATGACGTGTCTGGTCATTTTTTTCTGGAGGGGAGATATTTATGCAACTTAGGGTTCTCTGAACTTTTTGGATATGTGGGTTTATGCATTTCATAATTTTTAGAACATTTCTCAGCTACGACCTCTTCAAATATGTCTTCTGGCCTGTTTGCTCTCTCTCTTCTCCTTCTGGGACTCCCATCACATACATAAACGAGGGTTTGATATTGTCCTAGAGCTGTTTGATGTTTTGTTTCTGTCTTCCCCACACCCCACTCCCACCATCTCTTTTGTTGTCTTTTAATTTGGACAATTTTCATTTACCTATCTTCAAATTTAACACTTCCACACTTGGCTGTATCAAGTATACTGACGAGCCCCCTGAAGGAATTCATTTCTGATACTGTATTTTGATTTCTACCATACCCAACTGACTCTTTCTTATGGTTTCCATCGCTGTGCTGAAATTCCCCATCTGCTTATATGTGCTGCACATACTTTACACTTGATCCTTTGACATATTCATCGTAGTTATTTTAAAGTTTGTATCTGATAGCTCTGACACCTGGGTCATTTTTGAGTCTAGTTTTGTTGACTACTTTGTCTCTTGACAATGGATTAGTTGTTCTTGCTTTTTTGCATCTTATAATTTTTGTTTGAATATCAGACATCATGTGTTAAACAATTGAAATTGACATCAACAGGGAATGGGTTTGTCTCTTCTTCTCTGGGGTCATTAGTGTGGGGGGTGGGAGGGGAAGGTTGACTCAATCTGGTCAGACACTGACCTTGGTCGGGTTTTCCTGTTACTGTGTTTGCCTTCTGTGCACCAAAGACTTCACATCCCTCTTGTGGTGGGCTGCCCGGGATTGTGCTTAGGATGAGGGCTGGGAGCTCAGTGGTTTTACTCCATCCTGAATAATTTTCAGATGCCCCCGCATGCCTGCCACACACAGGGGATTTCTACAAACTTTTGCCTTTTCCCCAGAAGTAGACTCATGTTGCTTACTGAGCTGTGCTTGCTGGACTGGAGTGGGAGGCAGGAGGGCTCCCTATTGTCCTGCTGCAGGATTAGTCTGAGCCTGGGATGGGGAGAGGGAGGCTTTCTCAGACTTGCTGCTCCTCCTCCCTGGGGCACCAAACTCTGCTTTGCATTTGTGGTGGGTGCCATGTGTGACAGGGTCTTCTGTGCTCCCTGTTGCAGCAATCCCTTGGGGTACTTCACAGGACCTGGGGCCCAGGTCTGTTTCCCACCCATCCTTCAGGGTAGAGGATTTTCTTTCCTACTCTTCCCCCACCCACAGTACAGTTCTCAGGAGGTGGCTGTAGGGACAGCACCCTCAGGTCACCCCCCCACCCCCACCAGGGACCCTCCACTCTGGCTCGGCCGGCGGGAAGAGGGCTCCCTGTGGAGCGGCTGCTGTCCCTAATGTTAGTATGTACCTCCAAGGAGGGAACTTGAAATCATATGACGGTCAAGAAGAGAGACAAGCCGTATAGGGAAAGCTGATTTATTTGGCTCAGATGGGCTTTGGTTTCCTGCTGGAGTGAGAGAAGGACGCTGGTAGCCAGGACATCCCTGTGGGGGTCCCCAGGCTCAGGGAGGGCCTGCATCATTCTGCCACCTTCTCACTCAAGAGTTCACGGCGGTCCTTGAGCACACTCTTCTTCTGTCCCATGTGCAGAACCTGGGTGCCCACCTAGCACTCATGCTGGGTGGGGGACAGGTGTGGACCCATGTGCACTGGGAGCAGCGGGTTTGGAGATTCACGGTCAGCAGCAGGAAGGGGTGCTGCAGGAGACAGGTCTGCAGAGGAGGGCAGGGCAGGAGGGCTGGCAGCACCCGGAGGACTGGCCGGAGGGGGCCAGGCACACGGCGGGCCTGCAGCTCACGGGCACACACACGGAGGACTGGCCGGAGGGGGCCAGGCACACGGCAGGCCTGCAGCTCAGGGGCACACACACGGAGGACTGGCAGCTCACAGGTACATAGCAGGTTGCCTGGCAGGGGCTGGGCACACAGCCGGCCGGCTGGCAGCCTGAGGAGCAGCTGGTGTGGCACATGGTGGTGTGTGGCGAGGCTGGTGTTGGAGAGGAGGGTGCTGGTTTTGGGAGCTCCATCCCTCGGCGGCCTTTATACCCGAGTGCTGGCATTGGGGCAACACAGAAGCACCACTGTTTTCTTCCTCATAGTGTTTCCACCGTGTTTCCTCAACATCTTGTTTTCTCAGATGCACTTTCCTGCGTTCTGCCCCACCACAAATAGTTTTGGCCTTGAGGCAAATTTCCTCTCCTATAAACACGGTGTTCTGGTTTGACTTTGTGCAGGTGTCGTGTTGTTTTTCAGGCCACGCTTACGCGCATAGAACCAGTGGCTCCACTCAAAGTGCTGAATGAATCCTGTTTCTTCTTTGTGTCATGCTATCAGTGAGGACTGTGGCAAGAATGTGTTTTCAGCTTTTTTTGCACAGGAAAACTTTAAAGCACAGGTTAGAAACTATATGGTCTCTGGGCCAAATTTGGCCTCTGGTCTGCTTTTGTGACTAAACCTTTTACGGAGCCAGCGTGCCCATTGGTTTACGTGTTGTCTCTGGCTCCTTTTGCACTACAACGGCAGAGCTGAGGAGTTAGGAAAGAGACTCTGCCTTGTAAAGCCTAAAAGATCCACTGTCTGCTTTTTACGGAACTTCAGCCAACCCCTGCCATACACTAATCTGTACAAGAATTTACTTGTTCACGCAACAAATATTTACTGTGTGCTAAGAGCAGAGGGGTCCGGGCCTCACGGGCCCTCCAGCAGTGGGAATTAATAAATGAGTGAATGAAGTAATTCCACAGAGGGCAGAGTCCCGGGAAGACCATGAGCAAGGGGGTGCTGGCGGGTGGTCTGGGGGCCTCTGAGAGGGGACAGTGCCGAGCTGGCCCTGGGCGATACGAAGGGCTCAGGGGAAGGCATGTGCACCAACCATGCAGAGGTGGCTGTGTGGGGAGTGAGGACACCGAGGCAGAACCAGCATGTTCCGGGGGAGCCCCCCTCTGCGTGCCGGGCTGCAGGTGCAGGTGGACGGAGTGGATCACGTGGACCCAAGGACCAGACATCACAGTGCAATGCCGGGGCCCTGGGGTTGGGAGTCAGGAACCGCATGGCAGAAAAAGAAAGTGAACTGGAAGACACTGCGGTAGAAACAATCTAATCTCAAGAAGAGGAGAAACAATTAAGACAATGGAAACAGCATGTAAGACAATAGCAAACGGTCTAACACACAAGTAATTTCAACCTCAGGAGAGAAGAGGATGATATTGAAGCATAAATAAGTTTTGAGGAAAAATGGACAAAATCCCAAATTTTGATTTAAAATAAATACCAATTTACAGATCCCAGAATCTCAGAAAACTGCATGATTAATACAAAGAAAACTGTATCTAAACACAAAATAGTTAAAGTGATGGAAAGCACATATAAAGGGAAAATCTTGAACACACTTGTGTGCCTTTTCATACAAGGTGTGAGGGGCTTACAAGGATGAGAAAGACACTGACTTCTCAGCAGAGACAGTGTGGCCGGAAGACAACGGGACACTGCCTGAAACACTGACAGACAACAACAACTGCCACGCCAGAATTCTGTGTCTATGAAACAAACCCTTCCAAACTGACACCAAAAGGAAAACAGGTTCAGAAGAGCAAAGGCTGGGAGAATCCGCCACCGGCAGACGTGCCCTGCAAGCAGCGTGGACAGGTGTCCTTCAGGTTGGACAGGGTGGGACCAGGTGGACACTGACCTGCAGGAGGGCAGAGAGCATGGGGGGTGGTAAAGCAGCAGGTAAATGTCAAAGACCCCTCCTCTTTCCTCTCTGACTGACTGGGGACACAGCTACCTTGGTAAATGTCTTACTCAGCAGCTAGGTCATATACGAGCCCATGCGGCTGCCCCACGTTCTCTTGTTGTCAAGTACGGTTTGCTCTATGGCCAGTGCCCAGGGAGTTGCCTGTGACAGGGCTGAGCTTGTGGACTCACCTGGCTTGTCCCTGGGCCTTAGGGGTCACTCCCAGCACATGGCCACAATTGGCTCTGGGTTTGTCATCTCTCTAAGTTCTGACCGCGGCTTTAGTCTCTGGGACCCAACGTGGTCTTCAGCCTTGGAGGGGATTTCCTTGATGTGGGGTCTGACTTATGGCAGGGCTTCTTGGGGGAAGTGCCCTCTGTCCACCACCTCTGTCACAGGAGGACCCACAGTGACGCAGAGGGTAGACCTGGGGGCTGCCTGGGCTGGAGGGAGCAGCACCGCCTGAGAGGTGGCCCATCCCCCCTCGTGGCAGCACCACGAATGACCCACTGCGGCTGATCTGTAAAGGGAACAGAGAGCTGGGGTTCGAGGAGAAGCACTTCATCCCCTCTCCCGCCTGCTGCTCCCCCACGTGGAGGGCATCCCGGAATGTCACGCCAGCTGCTCCCTTTCCACCAACCTGACTCTGCAGGGGTGAGGCTGATGGGATCCATGGGTGGGGAGAGGAACCAGGCCCGGGCAGCCCAGCCCCTCCCTCCACAACTGTCCTCCGGGGCTCCAGCTGCAGAGCCACTGTCTCTAGGTGGGCAGTGCTGAGGGTGATGGTAGGAGGCCCACTGTGGTCACACAGCTAAGCCGTGTTCTCCAAAGCCCCACGTGGCTGGTACGCTCCTGCGTCTGCCCCTCACTCTTGTCTGCCCCAACTGACTCAGGACTTCAGGATGCGTCACTTGTTGAACCCCCGAGCCCCAGCATAATTTGGGTAAAGATCATCGATTCCGGAGGACAATCAAGAAGTCCAAATTCCCGCTTCTCCACCTGCAGTGGCGCGAACATGCACACATCATGCAAACCTTCTACGACTTTCTCACTGCACATCTGTACAATTGGGGTGTCAGCCACCCTGAATGCTGGCAAAGATGAAGAGTGTATGCTTGTCACAGTGCCTGGCACAAAGCTTGTCACAGTGCTTGGCACAAAGCTAGACCTCGGTGCATTGTGGTTCTTCCAATCATAATAATTTTTCCTCAATATGGAGCCCAGTAGCTTGGCTCTCTTTGGTTGGGAAGACCAGGCTGATGGTTGAGCTTCCGAATCTAAACGAGACCCCTGGTGCGGTGAGCGTGATTGTGCTTGTGTGGACACCAGAAGCTATTGACAATTGGGGGACCATGAAAATCCATGAGGTGGGTCCCCTGGCCTCACCGACAGCCCTTCACCACCTGACCAAGCCTCCATTTCTGGAAAACACATGGTCTGCTGAGTCATTGGAGCCTCCAGCTGAAAGAGTTTCCTGAACTGAGTCACTTCAGCAGGAAACTCCAGAAGGATCTACAGGAGAGGGCAGAGGAGGAACAACAACCAGACACCCAGGAGGAAGGCACCAGGTGGCTTGTTGCTGGGATGCCCTTGGCCTGCGTGTAACATGCGCCCAGGGAAGCAGCCTCCCGACCAACCCCGTCCTCCATCCCGACCCCACCCGGCCTCAAACCACCATGTGCCACACCAGCTGCCCCTCGGGCTCCCTGCCAGCCTGCCGGCCCCTGCACTGTGTCCCCACCACCCGCTGCCCACCCCAGGGCTGTGGGACCTCCTGCCAAGCAGCTCCCTGTGTGCCTCTGCTGTGCCAGCCCCTGTGTGGTGTGTCCTCTTCCTGCCAGACGGCCTGCTGCGCGCCCGGGAGCTGCCAGTCCCCCCATGTGTGCCCAGGAGCTGCAGGCCTGCCGTGTGCGTGGCCCCTCCTTCCCCGCCCTGGTCTGCAGCTCTGTCCCCTCGGCACCCCCACCTGCTGCTGACAAGTTATCTGGGTGATCAATTCTCTGCTATTATTCACCGAGAGCCTTTCTCTGTCCATGTATCAGAATTCCTCCAGCACATCCCATTACTGAATCGGTGATGGGTCCACATGCCCTGGTGACTGGAATTTCCCCCTTAGCATTCTCATCTGGGAAAGCTTAGTTACCTATAAAATGTGACTCTCTCTGCCCCTCCATTACAGGTCTCTTTTGTTATTTTCCCCGAAGCTGTCTGTCATTGTCCTTGCTGTCTTGACCACAGTGATGCCATGGTGTGGGTCCTGTCCTCAGTGGTGCTGCCTGGACAGTCACCCCAGAAGTAGAGCTCAGCCCTGGGAGAAGCAGTGGCTGAGGCTGTTGAGTCCAAGGGGGGCATTTCCCGTGAGGACCCTCACCCGGGCTCTCTGTGGCTGGACACTGCCACGTGAGAAGGGACTGATGGGATGGGGCGGCAGAGCCTGGGAAGCCCGGAATTGGTTCCACGTAGACAAGAGCCCAGTGTGCCCAAGGCTGGACTGGAGCCGATGAGCCAGTTTGACAGGGAGGCAGGTTTCAGCTCAAGAACAGGGAGGGTCCCCTAAAGTCAGAGCTACCCAGCTACATAATTGGGCACCTGGTGATAATTCCAACTTCTGGGCACCGAAGGCTTTGAATAGAAGGCGCACGTATTCTACTGTATTCTTAACAGACGAAGCTGGAATCAACCCTAGTGCCCAGCAGGTGAATAGATAACAAATCAGGATATAGTCTTACAGCGGAGTACAGACCAGCGGTGGAAAAGATGGCACCGCTTGCGCACGCAACAGCACGAATGTGTCTCAGAAACATTGTACTGGGCACAGGAGTACTTGCTGTATGATTCTACCTAAACGAAGTTTCAAGACAAGGTGAACTAATGTAGGCTTTAAAAAATAACAGCGGGTGTCTCTGGGGAGTTGTGTGAAATTGACTGGGGAGAGGCAGAAGCAGGATTTCTGAGAGGACGGTAAAGTCTGGCGTCTTGCTAGGATCTGGGAGGACAGCCATGTCCTGAGTCTTCCTAAGATCTAGATGCAGGATACATGCTCACTACCAGGGTCTTGACAGGGTCTGGGAAGATGGTCGTGTCTTGAATTTTGATGGGGTTTGGGTTACCTGTGTTTATGCATTTGTCAAAATTCATTGAATGATTCCCTTGAGATTTGTATTATTTCACATGCAGAAACATAAATACTGAACTCTAGTGAAATGGCATGCTTGCTAATGTGCTTGAGTGCAGTGTACTGGTGTTGCAACTTACTTTGAAATGCATCAAGAAGCTAGGAAGTGTCGAGAGAGGGGCAGTTTTGACGGACAGACATCTGGTAAAGCCAGTGAGCACCATGCTGGCTGCAGAATCTAGGCTTGGGTACGTGGGTCTCACGGTTAATTCTTCCGACTTTTCTGTATGTTTGAAATTTTTCATAACAAAATTAAAATAAAATAGTAGAAAATAATCGTTAATAGTTAAGTAGATGAAAATAATGAAAGTTTTCATAAAAGTTAGAAGGCACAAATGGCATTCCTACTCTGGATGGGAGATTCAACCAGGCGCCTCCATACTGCGGCAACCTAACATTCAAAGAGAATTGGGCTACAGTCAGAGGGAACTGGGGTACATTCGGAGAATTGGGGTACGCAGCATTCAATGAGAATAAAGGTGGTTGTGGGGCAGCCAAATACCCAAAGAGCAGCAGGGGGCCGAGAAAGCCAGCACCACAGACAGTCGGTGCTTCCAGTTCAAGATGGTCGACTGAGCCCACTGCTCCCGCCTCAACCTTCCCAAGACCCGCCGCAGGGGAGGGGACGTCAGTTTGCCAAGGACAAGCACAAGGGGCTTCGACAAATGAAGTGGGAGGCAGAGGGATGTGCTGACTGTCGGCCGGGGCAGAAGCAGGGGCCCAGCCTGGCCCCAGAGCTCTGGAGCCCCTGCTCTCCCACAGGCCCTGTTGGGGGGCGCGCCTGCAGGGCAGGGAGGTACTGAAGGCGAGCCCGGCAGGCCCGCCCGAGGCCCAGCACCTGCCAGTCCCACACGCACCCCAGCATACCCCAGTGTGCACCGCCAGGAAAATTCAGCCCCTCACCCGGGCACACGCCAGGCACACAGTTCCACTCCAGCCTCTGCGCTCCCGCCTCAATTTCCCAAAGTGAGGCCGCCAGGCAGACACCCCAAGCACAGCTCGGAATCAACTTCCTCGCTTAGGCAGGAGTTGCTCTAACAGAAAACAGACCGGCGCACGTGGAGGACGAGCCCAGACAAGCAAGGACCACCCCACCCTCGCCTCAGCATGTGAGGAAGGCCGGCAGCAAGGAAAATCAAGACCAAGGCAAACAAATAGAAAAACACACCCAGAGGAGGCCGGGCACGGTAGTTCATGCCTGTAATTCCAGCACTTTGGGAGGCTGAAGCCGGAGTTCACAAGCAGCCTGGGCAACATAGTGAGACCCCGTCTCTACAAAAAATTTAAAAATTAGCTGACCGTGGTGGCAGGTGCCTGTGGTCCGAGCTACTTGAGAGGCTGAGGCAGGAGGATCGCTTGAGCCCAGGAGCTGGAGGCTGCAGTGAGCTGTGATGATGCCACTGCACTCCAGCCTGGGTGACAGAGCAAGACCCCGTCTCAAAAAAAAAACAGCCAGAGGAAACAGATGATTTAAGGAACAGAAAAGATCTTTTTTAAAAAACCCCAAACACACTCAAAGACATTCAGGATATGTTGCATCTATAAAACAAGGACAAGATGCTTTGAAAAGGAACAAGTATAAAAATTATCTGCCAAAAGTCATAGATATTAAAAATCTTGTTGATATTTAAAACTAAATAGAGAAGTCTGAAGATGAAATTGAGAAATCTCTCAGATTTAGAACAAAACATCAACGAGATAGAAAATACGAGAGAAAAAAATACCGTAATGACCAATCCCGAGGATGCAACCTCCGATATGTGGTAGAGTCTGAAAAAGAGGGACAGAGAAAATTAAGGGAGGACGAAGAAATACGCTCATAGGTAATGACATGTCCCACAGCTAAAGACACACGTCTCCAGGCTAAAAAGACTCAAGATGCCAAGAAAAAGGATGGGAAAATCTTCGACACCTTCTGCTGAAACTGTCGAACACCAGAGATAGTAAGTGGTTCCGAAAACCTTCCAGAGAATAAAACAAACAAGCAAAAATTTCGCCTACCAAGAAACAAAAATCAGACTGGCACCGGCCATCCCATTAGCAACACCGAACGCTACAAACTCGTAGAACAACGCCCTCAACACGCTGGCAGTCCAATTCAGCCTGTGCCTCCAAACAGGAGCGCGCCGTACAGACAGCCGAGTAGAAAATATACAAACGGTCCTTCAGATGATCAAGAAACACGACAGCAAATTATGAGCAATAACACTATTAAGTAAGCATGTGTGTTTTCCTAAAACTAAGTAGCACGTATTTTATCTGCTGTGTGGTCATCTGCTTTCCAACAGTTTTTTGTTTTGTTTTTTTAAGACATGAGGTCTCGCGATGTTGCCCAGACTGGCCTCACACTCCTGGGCTCAGCGATGGCCCCGCCTCAGCCTCCCGAGAAGCTGGGACTACAGCACGCCACGGCACCTCGTTCCTTTCAATGTTTTTCAAAGCAGTGGAAATATTTTTTCAAACTGAATCTGACCTAGATGTCAAGCATACAAGACAGATGAAAACACGGCTTCTCTAATCTAAATTGCGATGGAAAATCCAGAGACCCGTCAATTTGTTCTCCGCCCTCCTCTCTCCTCCCCCCGTCTCCCTCTCTCCCTCTCTCTCTTCCCCCCCACCTAGGCAGCACCTGAAATGTGTCCTAAGAACTTGGTTTTAAAACCTTGTTGCTTTGAGTCCCTCCCTCTCTCCAGCTTCAAGACATTATGGAGTTGGCATGTCCATCATTGGGTACCAGGGAGCAGAGCTGACGGCAAAGAACGGCCATCGGCCCGTGTCTCTAATGTTAGCACAGCGCGGTGCCAGCACAGCATGGTCAACCAGCCATCACTCACAGCCGACTTTATAATAAACTTTTTCAAGACCCCTCACATCCCCGTTAGTACACTAAGACCCCAAGAACTGAGAGACATAACACCAAGGACCTAGTCATCCATATTGTACCAACTGCAAAAATGCACAAGAGGATATTATATATTGATAAAGGACTCAATTCATCAAGAAGACATAAGAATTATAAACATATATGGCCCAAAATATATGAAGCAAATATTGACAGAATTAAAGTGAGAAATAGTGCTACAATAATAGTTGGAGACTTTAATACTCAATTTTCAATAATGAACAGAACATCTAGATGGAAGGTCAATAAGGAAATAAAAGACTTAACAACACTATAAACCAACGAGTCATAACAGACACATAGAAGGCTCCACCCAACCGCAGCAGAATAAACATTCTTCTCAAGTGCACATGGAACGTAAGACATAGACCATATCTTGGGCCACAGAAAAAGCCTCAGTGAATTTCTAAATTCTTGAAATTATGCAAAGTATCTTTGCCAACCATGATGGAATGAAGCTAGACATAAATAGCAGAGGAAAACTAGAAAACTCACAAATATGTGAAAATTAAACAACACACTCTTTTAAAAAGAAAAGCATACCAAAGAGAAAATCACAAGGGAAATGAGAAAAAACCTGGAGATGAATTAACTTTACAACACGACATACCAAAACCTATGGGATGCTGCGAAGGGAGAGCTCACAGGGAAAGCTGAGGAAAGCTTTTTTTACTGCTGCATTAAAAAAAGAAAAAAGATCTCAAATCAATGACCTAACTTTACGCTTCAAGGAACTAGAAAAAGAAGAGCAAACTAAACTCAAAGCAGAGGAAGGAAGGACACAATAAAGACTAGAGCAGAGATAAAGGAAATAGGAAATAGAAAAACAGCACAGGATTAATGAAACCAAAGGTTAATTTATTGAAAACATCAAAAAAATTGGCAAACCTTTAGCTGGAGTGACAAAGGAAAAAAAGAGAGAAGGTACAAATAACTAGAACCAGAAATGAAAGTGAAGACATTACTATCAACCTTAAAAAGGTTATAAAAGGACACTAAGAACAATTGTATGCCCATGAATTAGATAACCTATTTCTATAAACACACAAATTATCTAAACTGACTAAAAAGAAAACAAAATATTGACAGACCTATAACAAGTAAAAACATTGAATTATTAACCAAAAACCTCCCAACGAAGAAAGCCCAGGACAAGATGGCTTTACTGGTGAATTCTACCAAATATTTAAAGAATTAACACAAAACCTCAAATTCTTCCAAAAATTAGAAGGAACACTTCCTAATTCATTCTATGAGGCCAGTATTACCCTAATATCAAACTCAGACAAGACATCAAAAGAAAATTACAGACCAACATGTCTTATGAGCATAGATGTAAAAATCCTCAACAGACTACTAGCAAATCAAATCCCACAGCACATCAAAAGGCTCATACACCATGGTTAAGTGGGATTTATCCCAGGAATGCCAAGATAGTTTGACATTAAAAATAATCAATCATCAGCTGAAAACTGAGTTTTAAAAAAATCAATATATTAATAAAATACCATAACAGGATGAAGGGGAAAAAACTACATGATCTCAATTAACACAGAAAAGGCTTTGACAAAATCTAACACCATTTCACGATAAAAACACTCAGAAAACTAGGAATAGAAGGGGATTTTCCTCAACACGATAAAGGGCATATATGAAAAACCCACAGCTAGCATCACACTCTGGTGACAGACTGAAAGCTTCCCCTGATCAGGAACAAGACAGGATGTCTGTTTTCACTATTACTATTCAACATTGTACTGGAAGTTCTAGCCAGAGCTATCAGACAAGAAAAAGAAATAAAAGCCATCGAAATTGGAAAGGAAAAAGTAAAATTATCTCTATGCACAGGTGACATGATCCTGTATACAGAAAATCTCAAGGAATCCATCAGAAAGCTACTAGAGTTTTTATTAAAGAATTCAGCAAAGTTTCAGGGTACAAAATCAACACATAAAAATCTTGTGTGTGTCTATACACCAGCAATGAACAATCTGAAAAGGAAATTAAGAAAACAATTTCATTTACAAAGGCATCCAAAAGAATAAAATACCTAGGAATAAATATAACCAAGGGGGTGAAAGACTTGTACAATGACAACTATAAAACATTGCTGAAAGAATTAAAGAAGACCTAAATATTAATAAATGGAAAAAATCCCATGTTCATGGATTGGAAGACTTACTATTGTTAAGATGTCAGTACTGCCCCAAGCAATCTACAGATTCAATGCAGTCTTTATCAAAATTCCAATGGTCTTTTTTCCAGAAATGAAAAGGCTGATCCACAAATTCATATGGATTGTAGGGTCCCAGAATAGCCAAAACAATCTTGATAAAGAAGAACAAAGTTGGAGGAGTCACACTTCCCAATTTCAAAACTTACTACAAAGCTACAGTAATCAAAACAGTGTGGTACTGGCATTAGGATAGACATATAGGCCAATGGAATAGAACTAAAAGTCCAGAAACAAACCCATACATTTATGATCAATTGATTTTTGACAAGGCTTTAAAGACCATTCAGTAGGGGAAGAATTTTCTCTTCAACAAATGGTGCTGGGAAAACTAGACTTCCACACGAAAAGAAAAATGTGGTCTATCCATATGTTGGAATATTATTCGGCCATAAAAATGGAAGAAGTTCCGACACATACCACAACACGGGTAAACGCCGGAAACATTATGCGAAGGGAAATAAGGGGGGCCTTCCCTTTTTCCTCGCAAAGTCGTAAAAAACGGGTGGAGGTTGGTGTGGGCCAAAATAAACTTTTCCGAAAAAACCCTCCTTTTGGGCCTTGTTTTTGGAAAGGTTTCTGCCATTCTTTGGGGGCTCTTAAAAAGGGTCTTAAATGCTCACCCCGGAAAAAGGAGTTTAACCCAATTGGAAAAGGCCCCAAAAATTAAAAACCCCCCGCCAAAACCCCAGGGGAAACCCCGGGCCCAAAGGGGGGAAAAAATAGCCGGACCCCCCGGGGGGTTTTTTAACTTAATGAAAATCTAAACCGCCCTTCGGTCGGGGAATGTCCCCAAAAAAAAGGGGGGCCCCCTAAAGGGTGGGAGTTCCCAGGGGGAAAAAAATTCCGGGAGTTGGTGGGGGTTAATTCTTTGCCTGTGATCCCTTTCCCCCCGGGGAAAGGGACACAAAACCTTTGTTCCCCCCTGTTAAAAATTTTACCCTTTTAAAAAGTTAAAGGGTTTTTAAAGCTTTTTTTGGGGAATTTTTTTCCCAAAAAAGGGGGACAGCTGGGGGGGGGTTTTTCTTTTGGCAAAAGATAGAAAAAAAAAGCAAAACTTTGGTCATCCCCAAAAAACCCAAGGGATTCCCGGGGTTTAAAAAAGGGGCTGTTCCAAACCCTGGGTGGGGGGAAACCCCCCCCCCCCGTTCCCGGGGCCCTTTCGGGCCCCCCTTTAAGGGTTTCCCCCCTGTGGTTTGGTTATGTTTCAGTTTAAAGGAGAGGGAGGTTTGCAGATTTTGGGAAACCCCCTTTTTGCAACCCCCAGGTTAAAAACCGGCCCCAAAAAGCCGGGCCCCCCGGGGGAATAGTTCCCCAAACTACCTCCCTGAAAAACCGGCGGTATTCCAGGAGGGGCATTCCAACCCCCACCCAAAACCCTCCCCCTTGGGGGGCCAACCGGTCACCCCCCCGCACCCGTTTTCCCCCTTTTAGGCCAAGCCTCTCCCTTTCTCGGGCCACCCCACCCCCCCAAAAAAGGCGCACCCGCCCCCCAAGTCCTCCCCCCAGGGGGGGTAAAAGGCTTTTTCTTAAAAAAAACAAACCCCGCAAATCTTGGAAACCCCCTGGGGAAACCTCCCCCACCAAAAAACCAACCGGCCCCCCCCCTTTCGGGGGAAAAACCCCCCCCCCAATTTCCCCTTTCAGGCCCTTTCCCCCAAAAGTCCGGCCCCTCTTTAGGGGGGAAGTTGGGGCCTTTCTTTTTTTGCAAAAAGGTTATTCCCAATCCAAACCGGGGGAAAAATTTTCAAAAATAAAACCTCAAACCACTTTTCTAGGGGGCCAACCCCGCACCCCTTTCCCCCCCCTTCGGGGGAAATTTAATTTCCCTAAACTTTCGGGGCCCCGCCCCCCGGGGGCCCAGCATAGAAAAATTTTGGAACAGGCCCCCGGGCCCCCCAAAAGGGCCCTTTGCCGCAAATTTAAAAAAATTATTCCCCAAAAAGTTTTCCCCCCTGAAAAATTTAACCAAAGCCCCCCTTTTTAAAATGTGTTTTAATTAATGGAAATAAAAAAACTTCTCGGGGAGGTCCTTTTTTGAACCTCCCCAGCCTCCCAAGGCAAAAAAAAATACAAATTACACCTCCTAGGCGGTTCCCGGTTTCCCCCCCCTTCAGGGAAAATTTTTTTTTTCCTTTTCCCTGGGGAGAATTGGTTTAAACGGGGAAAAAAATCTGTTTATGTATTTCCATGTTAAAAATAGGAAAAATAAAAAAAGGGCCCCAAAAAATTTTTAAAAGGGGGTTGGTGTAAGGGTTTAAGGTTTTTCCCGCCCGCGGTCCTACCCCCCCGGCCCCTTTGGCAACAAAAAGAAAAAAGTTTCCGGGTAGCCACGGGTTGGGCCGGGGGAAAAAAAATTTTTATTCCTTTGGAAAAAAACCACAGGGAAAAAATGAAGCCCCAGGGGTTAGAAAAATAATTAAATAAGACCCACCAAACAAATCAAAAGGGGAACCAGCACATGGTGTTTTTCCCCCCCCCCAAAACCCCCCGGGGTGGCCCGGCCCCCGCCCCCCCGGGGTGCAAACCCCCCCCTTTTTGTGGGCCCCCCCCAAAAAAAACTGCCCCCGCCTGTTTTCCGGTTGGGCCCGCCGGGTTCGCCTCCCCCGGGGGCCCGGGGTTCACTGGGGCCCAAAATTTGCAACCCTCCCCAGGGGGGCCCGCAGGGGGGTTTCCCCCCCCCCCCTTCCCCGGGGGCCCCCTTTGGGCCCCCAGCCCCCTCCTCAGGGTGTCCCCCCCAAAAAAACCGCCCTCGAAACCCCCCACTTTGGGGGGGCCCAAAACCCCGGGGGGGGCCCGGGAGCGGCACTTCCCCCCCCTCCTGGGGGCCCCGGGCCCCCGCCCTCCCACTGCCCCCCGGGCCACCCCCCCCCGGACCCCCCGTGGCCGGGGCTCACTCCCTCCCTGCCCAAAAAGGGCCCCTCCGCTCACCCCCGGCCCCCGGTTTAAAAAAAAAGCCCGTACAAAAATGGTAAGCCCCCCGGGGGCTGACTTGGCTCACCTGGGGGGAGGAGCCAGGGGGGCCCCCGTCCTGTTTTTGGGGGGGGGCCTGGGGCCCTTTTTTTACACCCAAAACGGGGGGGAATGGGGGGCTCTTTCGGGGAAAACCGGGGAAACCCCGTCCCCTCTGGTATTGTTTAAAAACCCGCCCCACCCCACCGGGGGCCGGGGGGGGCCACTTTTCTCAGGGGCAGGCCCCCTTTTGGGGACCCCCTGGGTCACGCCGACCCCCCCCCGGGGGGTTGGGGAAACAGCTCCTTCCAGGAAAAAGGGGGGGGCGGGGCCCGGGGGGGGCAGGGGCCCGCAGCGGTTTGGGGAAATTTTGGGGGGGGGGGAAAAAGGGCCCCGGCACAGCGGCCCAGCCCCCAAAAATTTTTCCCCTCGGGGGGTTGGGCGTCCTGGGCTCCGGGGACACACGGACGCTGGGGATGCCCTCTGCCCAGCCCCGGCAACCCCCTGGGATGCAGAAAAGAGAAAAAAGATGCTTGTCCAGACCCCCCCGCGGCTGGGGCCGGGGGGGTGGGGGCAGGGGGGGAAGGGCCCGGCGGGGTGGTGAGGGGGGAGGCCCCCCGGGGAAAAAGCGTGGAAGTAAAACCCGAGGGCAGGAGGGGGGCCTCCTGGGGGGGGGTCTTAGCTTTTTGGAAAAAGGGGGCGGGGGGGGGGCCGGGCCCAAAAACTGTCCCCCCCTTTCTCCCTCCACCCCCCCTGCCCCCCCTAAAAATGGGGGGGATGTTTCCCCCCCTTTTTCCGGGGTTTTTAGGGACCGGGGGGGGCCCCCCCGCCGGTTTGGGGGGTACAAAGGAGCCCCATTTTTCCCAAAAGGGGGCTTGGGGGTCGCTCGGGGTGCGGTCCCCAAACCCCCCCAAAAGGTTTTGGGGGGCTCAAACCACAAAACCCCCGTCTCTCCCAGCCCGGGGGGGGGAGAAGTCCCGGGTTTAGGGGGGGAGGGCGGGTTTTTTTCGGGGCCTGCCCTTTTTTCGTGAGACGGGGCCCCCCCCCTGTGTCCTAAAAGGGGCGGGCCCCCTGGCGTGCCCGGGGGTTTCCCCACTCCTTTTCTTACAAGGACACGGGTCACCCCAGATAAAAGGGGGCCCCGGCCCTTTAAAGGTCTCGTTTTAATTTTTTTTTTCTTTTTAAAGGGGCCCCGTCTCCAGTAAAGGGCAAATTTTAAAAGGTTTTTTGAGGTTAGGATTTAAAAACCCGGGTTTTGGGGGGAAAAATTCAGCCTGAAAAAAGGGGGGGTCTGGCCGGGGGGCCCCCCCCGGGGGGGAAAATTTAGGGTGTCAGGGGAGTCCCCCCCGTGCCTCGGGACCCCAAAAGGCTGGCTAGGGCAGGCGCCCCGGGCCTTTTTCCCCGGGGTTTTCATTTTGGGGAAAAAGACAGGGCCCGGGGGAAAAATTTTTTCACAGGGCCCAAAAACACTTTTTGAACGACGAGGGGAGAGCCCTCCCACTCACACCACAAGGAAACCATGAATTTTAAACCTGTCCGCACCATGAATGAACCCCCTGGGGGCCCCCGGCCGGGGTCATGGGGGGAAGGTGGTGGCCCCCCGGGGAGGGAACCCCCCCTTGGGGTTTTTGGGAAAGGGGGGGAAGGGTTTTGGGGGGAGCAAAGGCCGGGGGAAACGTGTGGGAGCTGGGGCCACACGGGATGGGCCCCCGGGGAAATGGGGGGGCAAGGGGGGGAGGGTCCCCCCACACGCCCAGGAGGGGGAAAAGGGCCCCCCCGAAGTTTTCGAGAGAGCGACCCGGGGGCCCCGGGGGGGCCCCGCATGCTGCTCACAGCAAGGGAAAAAAATGGGGGGGTTTTGGACCGGAAGGTTTTAAATTTTTCCCCCACTGAGGGGAACTTCCACCCCCGTTGTGTGCAAAAAAGGGGGGTTTTTCGGGGGGGTAAAAGGGACGGGGAAAAGGGGAGGGGAAGGGAAAAAAATTTTTTTTTCCCAAAAATTTAAAAAAAGGGAGGGGGGGATGGGGGGCGTGGGGTGGCTCCCTAAAGGGAAAACCACACAAGGGGGTCCCTTTGGGTTTCCCCCCAACCCCGAGCTCTCAGGCAGAGAAGCAGCTACCGGAGCTTTTTTTTCAGAACATTTACCGGTTTTCCAAAGCGCCCCCTGCCACGGGGGCCCCAAAAGGGGCCCCGGGGTTTGGGAAAAAAAGGGGCCCCCAAAAAAACCCGGGGGGGGAAAACCCCGGGGGGGGGGGGAAAACTCTGGGGAGAAAGGGTTTGGGGGGGGATTTCATTTTTTCCCGGGGAAACCCGCGGGGCCCCCCCCTTCCCCCGGGGGGGCCCCACGCCCCGGGGGGGAGCCCCCGGGTGCCCCCCGTGGCTGAGCGCCAGGCTTGAGCAAGCAGCGAGGCCGGGCCCCGGAAAATGCAGGGGGCCCCCCAAAAACCGTCCCCCCGGGAAAGGGGCCCGGGGGAAAAAAATTTTCTGATCGCAGGTTTTTAAAAGGGGTTTTTTTTGGGGAAAAACCCCCGCTGAACAGCACGGGAAAAAACGTGGGCCCCCGGTAGCTGGGCGTCTGTGGGAAATTTTTCCAACGTTTTTGGGGGGGTTCAGGGGCTGCTGCGCAGACATTGCAGTACTCCCTACAGCCTTGGTAGGGGGGAAGGTCCGTGGTTTTTCCCCATTTTCATCCACAATTTCGGCGTTTGCGCCCCCCCCTTTTCAAAAAGGGGAGGGGAAAATTTTCGATTTGTTGTTTTTGTACAGAAAACCTTTGGGCTCACGGATCCCGACTGTCCCTTTGTCCCCATTTTGTGTACTGCCCCGTCCCCTTTTACTTCCTCCCTGCCGGTCTGGTGCGGCGAGCCCTCCCTTTGGGGGCGCTCAAAACTCGAATTTTACCTCCCCCCCGACCCCCCCCCGGCGCTCAAACCCCCCCGGGGCCCCCGCGGGGCCCCCCGGGCCCCCCCGCAGATTTTCCCCCCCCCCTTCCCTGGGGGTCCCCTCCGGGGCCCCTTGGTGGCTTGGGGGTGTTTGCTGAATTTAAAACGTATTTTTGGAAATTTGGGTTTTTTTCCCCCCTCAAAAAAATTTCTTTTTTCTTTCCTTTTACCCAAAAAAAGTTTTTTTGGGACTTAAAATTTATTTAAGTCATAAAAACCCGTGTGGGGCCAAAAATAGTCCCCCCCCGGGGGGCCGTCCCCCCCCCCGGGGGGGAGCGGTGTTGCTCCGCCGGGTTGCGGTTTTCGCAGCCCCCCCGCGGGGCCGGGGTTGGGGGTTTTACGTCCGCACGGAAGTCACTCTTCTGTTTTTTTCTTTTTTTAAAATTATTAGAGGGGCGGGGCTTAGGGGGGTCTCCAACTGAAAAACCCCCTTTGGCCCCGGGCTGTCTGGTCCCCCCTTCCCCAAACCCCCCTTCCCCCTTTTCGGGGGAGGGGATGTAAGGGGTATTTACAAGTTAATCTTTTTGGGGGGTTTTACTTTTATAAAAAATTTTTTTTGCCGGGGGGCCCCCGGCCCCCCCCAAAACAGTCTCACCGGGGGCCTACCGGGGCCCGAAAACCCCCGGGCCCGGGGGTTTTTCCCCGGGGCCGGGGGCCCGGCCCCGCCGGGGGCCCCCGTGTCCCCAGGCCACGCATTTTTGGGCCCCCTGGGCCCCCCCCACAGCGCCCCCCTTTTCTCTCACCGGGGAAATTTTAAAAAAAGGGGCCCCTCTCCCTGAAGTCTGGAAAGTGTTTTCCAGCTGAGAAAACTAGCGGGGAGATGGGGGCGGGGGGGTTTTTCCCTCCCAGACCTTTGGGGAAAATTTTTTTCCCCCCCCCAAAGGGTTTTAAATTATTTTGGGGTTTTTTAGTTTTTTTTTGCAGGAAGGCTTTTAATCTCGGGTTTTTGTGGTTTTAAAAAAAGGGATGGGAATTGGGGGTTTTCTTTTCTCTTGTTTTGATTTGTGCCCCTTTACGGGGGGGTACAGGTGTCCCCCCCCCACCACATTTTTAAAAAAAAATTTTTAGACCTTCCACACCCCTTTTAAACCCCTCCCCCCCCCGGGGCTCATTTTCCCCAAAACCCCCCCCCGGGGGCCCCCTTTTTTTATTTTTTTCCAAAAAAGGGCTTTTTACGGGAATCACACAGTGTTTTCTGTTTGACATGTAAAAATAAAATTTTAAAAAACCTTGCCAAAGAAGGGGAAAAAAAAAGGCAAATAAATACGTAAAAAAACCCCTAAACCCCCTGAGTCTTTGGGGCCCCTGAAAAATTTTAAACCCGTGCCCCCCCTCTGTAGGGGGCCGGGGGCAAAAGCAGCAGCGACCCAAAAGGAAAGGGAAAAAGGCCCAAAAATGGGGGGCCCGTGCGGGGCCCCGGGTTAAACCCCCCCCCCGCTCTGTTCGTTCAAGTCGGGGAAACCCGGGTCCTTCCCCCCTTTTTTCCCCGTTTTTTTCTAAAAAGGGTTTTTTTTAAAAATTTTTCCTTTCCCTTTTTGTTTCCCCCCCCCTGCGGGGGTCCCCGAAGCTGCCACAGCAAATGCCCCCAGAAAGGGTGACGAGAAAAAAAACCCCCAAATTTTCTCTCTCACAGTCCCGGAGGCGAAAAGGGGCGAATTCCCCTCCCCCGGGGCCGCGCGCCCCCCGAGCGCTAAGGAGGAGCCTTCCGCGCCCCCCTGGCTCCCGGCGGCTCCCACGACCCCCGGCGCCCCCCAGCTGCCTACCGCATTTCCCCGCCCTGCCCCGCAAAGGGGGGCCCTTTTCCCCCCCCTGTGCGTCCGCTTCCCCCTTTTTCCCCCTTTTTTAAAAAACACTGGACCCTGGGGTTTAGTCCCCTGGGAAAAATTGTCCTAAAAATTTAAAAAAAAATTTACTGCAAAGGGGCCCCCTTTTCCCCCCCAGGTCCCCTTTTTAGGCTCTGGGCGACCGCGCGCGGGGGCCCTGCTCCAAAAACCCCCGCCAAAATTTTCCCCCTTTTTCAGAATCTTCTGTTTCCTGGGAGACCCCCGCCGAACCTCTGACCGGGGGGAAAGGGGGGCTTGACGAGCCTTTTTTGTTCTATGTCACAGACGCAGTGGGGTGGGCCCCCCTTTACCCCACCCTACCCCCTCCCCCTTTTTCCCCCCCTTTTTTTTGCCAGGGTTTTTTTTTTACAAGGGTCATAAACCTACAAGCCTTTTACACCGAATTCATTTTTATTTTCCCACGCCCGCCTTTTTTTTCCCCCATTTCCCTTTTCGACCCTTTTTTTTTCCCATTTTGAAAAATTTTCTTTTTGCTTGAAGCTTCCCTTAGATTTTTTAGTACGGATTTCCCCCCCGGGGAACAAAAATTTTTTTCAGGTTGGTTCCTGAGAAGGCCCCGTTTAGTCCCATTTCTGGGGATCGTTTCGGGGGTAAGAACTAGCGGGTGTTATTTTTTTCCAGTGGAAAAGAGTGACCCCCTTTCTTCTACCCCTTCCCCCCCTTTTTTCTGAGAAGTCATCTTCACTACCTTGTCGTCTTTAAGGGGTTGTCTCGTCCCCTGGGGCCCGGGTGCCTTTCTTTTGTCCTGTCTTTGGGTTTCGCCCCCAAATGCCCCGATGTGGTTTTTTTTTGTATGCCCTTCTTCAGATTTGAAGGGCCTTTGGCGCAGACTTAAGGTCCCCCCTTTACCATTTATTTCCTCGTCCGTTATATCTCCAGGGTTTGACTACCCCCTGTGTCACCGCTCCTTCTAGGATTCAAACCCCCTTTCTCACCAGTTCCGGTGTCTGTTGCGCCACTGAATTCATTTTTTGTTCCCTTTTCTTCCCCGCTCTGTGCTCAGTCCCTATCTTCCTGTCTCGGTTTCCTTCCTAATTTTCTCTCTTGTTCTGTCTAATAGCCGTTAAGCGAATCTATTAAGTCTTGATTTCAGCATTTGCACTCTTCCCATCTAGAATTTGTTTTGATTCTGTTTCATAAATCCAGTTTGCCACTGGAACTCTCCGTCTTGTGCTCTATTTTCTTGAACAGAGTAATCACTGTTGCTTTAAGTCCATGTTTGACAGTTCTGATATCCAGACCTCCTGTAGGCTCTCTGTTGTTTGCTTTCCTCTCTTGGTCCTTCTGCCAATTGGTCTTGTCTTCCAGCATGCCTGGTAATTTTTTGACTGAATGTCTGCTTTGCATGTGAAAACTGTAAGATGATTTGAAGCCTCCGTTGATGTTACCTGGCTCCAGAGGGGGTCAACTTTTGTTTCTGGCAGGCAGTTAGGTCACGGGCAATTATCTGAGTTCCATGCGAGCTGATTTAAAGGTGGGTCCCAGGTTTATTTCCGGTTTGCCCTTCATCCCAGGGAGCAGCCCCTCACTTACATTCAGTGCCCAAACCAAAGCCTGGGTCCTTTACCAGAATCCCTCCACCCGGGCAGGTGCTGAACTTGGCGCTGTGTCTTCCCATTCCACGGACTACTAAAGCCTCTGCTCAGCCTCTCAGCTGTGCCCTGGTGAATTGGCAAATGCCGTAATAAGAAAACCCACAATAAATGGGAGACTCACTTCTGTGGCACCTTCCCTCTGATGGGGATTCAACCACTCGAGTCTCGGCTGTCTTGGTACCTCCTTGGTTACCTTCAAACAGAACTTTGTTTGTTAAACACAGGTTTCCTAATTTTCCTCAGCCAGACACAAGTCAATTCCCCACACGTGGAACCAGAACACAACCAGAGCATTTTATACGGCCTAAGAAAACGGTGGCACAATGTAACCATTTTCAGAACTGAAATTGTTATTCAATTGATTTCTCTGAAAATGTTTATTTTTTCGCCAATATTAATAATGATCTTCCCCCATCCCAGGCACTATTTTAAGCTTTTGGAGACTGAACGGCAAACAAGGCAAACACCCTCCCTGCTCGCGTGCAGTTTTTCATTTGCAGAGCAGGAGCAGAGAGTAGCAAAGACAATGAGCAAGAAGGGCCAGGAGACTTTGCGAAGACACACTGAGGACAGGACTTGAGCATCTGTCACTGGAGCGCATCAGAAAGCTCTGGTCTCCACGAGTGGAGCAAAATGCACAGCCCCAGCCAGACCCGATCACAGCTCCCCTCTGTGCTCCGACCCGGTGGCCCTCCCCAGCCCTCCCGCGTGCAGGTCCGCGTGGGCTCAGGGCGCCGTGGTGTGGGGCGTGACCTCTCTCCTGGTTGTCCTTCTCCCTCTTTGGGCTCTGACTCCTGCAGTGATGCGACAGGGTGAAGGAGTGGGCAGGGCCAGCACTGTGGGGCTCCCTGGCCAGTGCTGTAGCCTCCTCTCTGACCGGCCCCGGGCTCCTGAGCTTCTGCCTCCGCAGGGGGACCCGCCTTGGGGAGCTGACGGCCCACGGGCAGGGGTGGGAGGGCTCTCCCTGGACCCACTCACTGCGTGAGCTGAAGGGACACCCACCTCCACAGCCCCTTCCCACACCCTGGGCGGGCCTGGCGGGGCGGTGGCAGCTGGCCGTAGGTGGTCAGCCTCTGCCCTACTTTAGGAAGCCCTGTGGGGAAAGGTCTGACCCAGATATTAGCACTATTTTAAGAACAAGAGGTAGTTTTCAGCGTTGCTGGCTTCAGGGCAACACAGAACGTCCTACTTAACATCCTGTGATACATGCCTTATTTTATAATATGCACTTGTGTACTTTGACTTTACATAAAAAAGTGAAGCCATAATCAACATTACAATTGGCTGATGGGTGAGGATGTTCCTGGAAAAGTGATCAGGGACATTACAGAGGACAAGAAGCTCCTGACCTTCATTTATACCACATGGTGACCAACGTGTGTAATCAAAGATAATGATGCGTCGAGAGTTGCCCAAGGTGGAGCTGGGGGCCTGCAGCGGGGCTCCTGGGAAGGGCTGGTCAGGGGAAGGTGCAGGCTCAGGACAGGAGCAGCACAGGGTACACAGAGAGGGGCCCAGGGAGACAAGGGCCGGTGGCCGCCCTGGCCTGGCAGGGACGCTCCGTGAGTTCAGAGCCCAGGGACATGGCCCAGGAGGCTGCTGTTGTGCCTGAGCGGGGAGGGGCTGAGCCCTCAGTCCTTAAGCTAAAATACACAGTCCTGCCACCTCCCAGCCAAGGACAAGGCGGGCAATGGACACAGCACAGGAAGCACAGACACCGTGTGGGTTAGAAATCGTCCAGGGCTCAGGCCAAGGGGTCTGGGTCCAGTCACGATGCCCCTCACAGCCACGTGGCCCCAGGGAGGTTACTGAATGCCCCCAAATCCCTGTCGTCTGTAACCCAGCAGTGACAGTCCTACATCCTGGGAAGGGGGACCACACAGAAGGGGCTGTTTGCACCACAGGAAATTCTTCCTCCATGCCAGCTTCCGGCAGGGAGAGCCACTGTCCGGGGGCTGCCAGGTCAGTGACTGGACAAGGCCCAGCACACAAGGGCCCGCCCACGGCCTGTCCCACCCACCCAACCCCCGAGGCCCTCACTGTCCCCAGAACCTGACTGGGACCGCCCTCACCCCACTCCTGCCCCCAGGAGACCACATGGGACAGGCTACAGCGCAGACGTGGCAGGACATTTATGAGCTGGACAACGTGACAGGCAAACAAACACCCCTAATGAGGGCCTGGCCCCAGCGCTCACCAACAAGGAAGGGGCCGCTGTGGGGCTGGGACAGCAAGGGCAGGAGGGGTATAAAAGCTGACAGCACTGAGCACCCCACACACTCACCCACTCACCCACACACTCTCACCCTCCCCCAGCTCAACCCCCAGCATGGCCGCGTCCACCGTGTCCGTCTGCTCCAGCGACCTGAGCTATGGCAGCCGGGTCTGCCTGCCCGGTTCCTGTGATTCCTGCACCGACTCCTGGCAGGTGGACGACTGCCCAGAGAGCTGCTGCGAGCCCCCCTGCTGCACCCCCAGCTGCTGCGCCCCGGCCCCCTGCCTGACCCTGGTCTGCAGCCCAGTGAGCTGTGTGCCCAGCCCCTGCCAATCAGTCTGCACCAGCGCCTGCTGCCAGCAGTCTAGCTGCCAGCCTGCTTGCTGCACCCCCTCCCCCTGCCAGCAGTCCTGCTGTGTGCCGGTGTGCTGCAAGCCTGTCTGCTGCAAGCCTGTGTGCTGCAAGCCCGTCTGCTGTGTGCCTGTCTGCTCTGGGGCTTCCTCTCCATGCTGCCAGCAGTCTAGCTGCCAGCCGGCTTGCTGCACCCGCGCCCCCTGCCAGCAGTCCTGCTGTGTGCCTGTGTGCTGCAAGCCTGTGTGCTGCAAACCCGTGTGCTGCGTGCCTGTCTGCACTGGGGCTGCCCCCTGCCCGGCCCCCTCATGCTGCCAGCCCAGCCCCTGCCCCTCCTCCTGCTGCCGACCCTCCTCCTGCGTGTCTCTCCTCTGCTGCCCCGTGTGCAGACCCTCCTGCTGTGCCCCCACCTCCTCCTGCCAGCCCAGCTGCTGTCGCTCTGCCTCCTGCGTGTCCCTCGTCTGCCGCCCTGCCTGCCCCCGCCCAGCCTGCTGTGGCCTGTCCTTGGGCCAGAAGTCCAGCTGTTGATGGGCACGTCCCCAGGGCCCACTGGGAAGTTGGGCCACCCTCCCTCCCCTGCTGACTTCTCAGACACTTCAGTATCCGCCTCTTCCCCCAGATGCATGACAGGGTCTCCTCCCTCCTCCCCTCCTCCTGAGGGGTTCCCCTTATCCTCCAGAGGACCCTGCCCCGACTCCCCTGGGACCACTTTCCACCACCCGGGCTCAGTGGTCTCACCTCGGCCCCTGCTGGGCTGGTGCTAGGACCCTTTTTGAAAACCCTAATAAATGCCCTGCTCACACCCCAGCTGTGCTTTGCTGTCTCTTTCAATCATTTCTGGGTAAGCTGTGAGCCTGTCCTGCCAGCAGGCCAGGGAGCAGGCGCAGCCCGTCCCCAGCCCTCCCTCAGGCCCACCCTGGCACATACCTGTGCTGGCCTGCCTGCCACCAGCTGTGTCCCCACAGGACCTGTGCCTCAGGGGTGACAGCAGTGGACATAGCAGCGGGGCTGCCCGGAATTTCCCTGAAGAGGACCCCGGAGGGACCTCCCTGCTGGGTGGGCTGGGGCGGGGTCGGTGGGAGGACTCAGAGCCCGACCAGTCTGGCTGCCCAGCCTCTCCTGGCTCCCTGCGCCTGGAATAAGCCCCCTCCTCCCCCGGCCCCTGCACCCGCTCTGTCTGCAGCTTCCTGCACAGAGTGGGAACATCCTGAAGTCTTTTCCAACACAGAAAGTAAATGAAACTGAACTCCCAACACCTGATCACACCCCTCCTGGCTCAGTGGCTGCCTTGCATCCCCTGTGAAATGGCTCTCAGACCCCACTTCCTACCCTGCTCCCTCCGCCAACGCACCCCCTTCCCGCTAGCCCACACCACTGGCCAGGACCGTCACTAAGGCCAACCGCACTGTCCTCCCTGACTCTGGTGGACCGTCCCGCCGAGCTTGGCCACAGAGCCGTCTCCCTGGCCTCCAGGATGAGTTTCCTGCACCTCTTCCCACTTTTCCAACTTCTCCCTGTGTACTTCATGGACTAACCTTCGCCCACCACCTTGCTCTGGTGTTGGGCCCTCCTTGCTCTCTCTCCCCAAGCCCCCAGCCCAGATGCTCCCCCTGGGCACCAGCCCTACAACGGCCTCCAGATGCAGCCCCCCAGGTCCCACGGAAGCTGTGTCTCAGCTCATCTGAAGCTGAGCTAGCATCTTCCTCTACACCATCCTCTCCCCTGCCAGAGCATGGGACCGGCCTGTCCTCCTGCCTCTTACCACCACCATTTCCCCAGTCCAGGGTGACTTTGGTCCCTTGCTTGCTAAATGGCTCTGGGTAGCTGCAGAAGGAGCTGGGTAAGACTTGGCCCAGGTCCGGTTCCCAGAGCCAATGAGGCTGCCGACTGCCTGGCCCACCAGACAAGAGCATCCTAGGAGACGCCCCGTGCTTTGAGGGCTCCCAGTGGCATGTGAGATTCTTTTACAGAATTTATTTTGGGAAGAAAGTATGTTCTCTATCCAGTAGAAGCTGCCAATCTTGGGAAAAGATATGGTAAACTTGACAACTTCCCAAGCAACTCTGCCACCCAGGCCAGGGTCTCACCACCCAATGGCAGCTAGCAGACCGGAAGCCAAGAGTTGGCAGACAGAAAGGACAGCTGCTGGTCACCAGCGTGTGCTTGGCAGGGGAGCCGTTTGCTGTCCTTGCTGGGGTCCTGCCCCACCCCAGAAGTCCCTCGGCTATGACCGCTGGAGAGAGAAGGCCAGTCTAGGCAACCACTTAGTGAGCAGCCTGGAGGTCCCTGGGGGTGTGGGTAAGGCCTGCCATCTGGACGAGTGCACTAGGTATCCTGAAGTCAGTGGCTTAAACCCGCCTTAGGTCTGGGCAGCATGAACTTTATGACCAAGAAACTCTCTGTCGGCCCTGAAGCCTCAGCCCCTGCGATGACGTGTTCTGGTGAAGCCCACTTGCTGGACAGCAGCAGTGAAACCTTTTGGCTAAAGGCATCCCGGACTCTTTCTGGACTTTAGCAGAGATTCAAGTTTCACCCTGAAGCTGCCATGTGGCGAATAAAAACAATCGTAAAACAGTGGCCATTTTGAAGCATTTGTAAGCCTCGGGCACTTGTCCTGTTTTAAACCACATAACCCTCAGGTAGCCCTATGGGATGGGTGTGTGTGACCCCATCTCACAGAAGAGGCCAAGGCCCACAGAGAAAACTGCCAAGGTTGTTCAAGCCAAGTTGGACGTGTAGGGGGTGAGCAGAGACAGAAAACACATAGTGCAGATAACACCAGAGTACTTGCAAAGAATGGTGTGGTGGCTGGATGACAGTCCCCCAAAAGATGTCCTCATCCTAGTCCCTGGAACCTGTGAATGTGAGTTTATAGGGAGAAAAAGGATTTTGCAGGGCCGGGCGTGGTGGCTCATACTCATAATCCCAGCACTTTGGGTGAGATCCTCAGAAGGATCACTTGAGCCCAGGAGTTTGAGGCAGCAGGGCGACAGAGGAAGACCCTGTCTCTAAAAAAAAAAATTGATTACAGATTGCTGATTCAGTTAAAATATTGTTTGATCAACACATAATAATTGTACGTATTCAGGGGGTACGTAGTGATGTTTTGATATCCATAATGGATGGTGATCAGGTCAGGGTGATCAGCACATCTATCACCTGAAACATTTATCTCTTCTTTGTGCTGGGAATGTGCCTCATCCTCTGCCTAGCAATTTGGAACCATGTAATACATTACGGTTAACGACACTCCTCCTGCAGTGCTATAGAACACGAGAATTTGCCCCTCCCATCTGGCTGTGACCTTGTATCTGTTCACAGATCTCTCCCGTCCCTCCTGCCCTGCCCTTGCGCTGCCAGTGTCCTCTGTTCTTTTCCCTTCTGTGGGACCAGCAGCATTGAGCTTCCACGTGTGAATCAAGTTAACTATCTTGAGATGTGAGATTGTCCTGGATGAGCCAGGCAGGCCCCAAATGCCACAACAGGTGTCCTTAAGAGGGGGCAGAGAGGAATTCACACAGAAAAGGGGTGTCCATGTGGCCACAGAGGCAGAGACTGAAGTGATGCCCCCAGAAGCTGGACGAGGCAGAAGGGGGCTCTCCGCCAGAGCCCCTGCAGACACCTCAGCTCCTAAACCTGCTTCCAGACTGCTGACCCCCAGAACAGCGAGACAATAAACGTCTGTTGTGTTAAAGCATCAGGGTGTGACTATGTGTTGTAGCAGCCACAGGAAGCTGATGCAAATGTATATGGCACTTTGTATGACAAACACAGCTTTCACAGTTTCCAAGTATCCTGGTTTAAAATGTCCTTGAGACAATGCAAAAAATAATAATAATAAAATATAGCCCATATAGCCCCAGCCTTGTCAGCGGTCAGGTCCAGCCACCTCCAACCTCTGACAGAGGAAGGTGCCCACTGCCTTTGAGGTCCCCCCGGCCTCCCTGACAAGGCCCAGCCTCCTCGCAGGGGCTCCCACCCTCCTGGGGCTGTGCTGTTCTAGCCTTCCCGCGTGCCCCACAGGTACCCCACTGCCTGCCCTGCGCCACCTCCCTTTCCCCCTGTGGGAGCCACCGTGAGGGCCCAATGATGGTCTGTCTCTGCCCACACGTGGTGACTGTCCACTCCCTCCTTGAGAGTGGACACCATGATCTTCATTTCTAGTAGAGCATTCAGTGACTTCTTCCTGGACCTCCAGTGAGGACCCCAGTGGGTATCCAAGGGCTCAGGGGCAGAACTCAGCCTCAGCTCCAAGGAAAGCCACACAAGGCATGAGAGTCTGTGTCGACATGTGAGGGCAGCGGAAGAAAACACAAAAAGAGCACCAACAACCTCCTCGGTAGGCAGCAGAGGTGAAAGACAAGTTCACAAGGGTTGCCAGGAGCCCCCAGCTTGCACCAGTGCAGGGCGGCCACACACACCACACCTCGCTGAGCCTCTGCAGGGCCAGTGTGCCAGCTGTGTAGCCACTGAAGCCAGAGCCCAGGGCCAAGTGCAGGCATGGTCAGAAGTGTAAGCAGAGGACGCAGCAAGCCACGCTCCTCACCCCGCTTACCCACAGAACCTCACACGGCCTGGACGCAGTGACTGGGCGCAGCCCCCGGAAGAATGCTCTGGAGACCACAGGCAGGACAGAGCACAGGTTCCCACATCTCTCGCCTGAATTACTGCAGCTTTAGAAAAGATAAGGTTCGAGGATCCCAGCCCTTGCCTCTTCCTGTACATAAGATAACGTCAGACAGGATTAATGACAATGGGTCTGTAATCTAGAACCAGATGCACCCCCACACCCAAACCTTGCTGAGATTGTTGCTCTGCTGTGACTTCTGAGCACATGCAGAACCACCACCTCGTGTGTCTAGCTGTGAGCTGAAACACTGCTTCGGAGCAGCCGAACAGAACCTCTCTGAAAGACTCTCCAGGGTTGCAATCCCCAAGCATGGGGCCATTGCTTGGCCGGACGTGGACCCACACAGTCCCCTGACCACAAACACAACTCCCCACCTGGAGCCCACTAGTCAGTCTGCAGAAAGAACACAGAGGCCACTGGTCCCCAGGCCACACACATCCAGGCACTGGCCCGAGGCAGGGACAGCAGGCCAGGCCCAGGCAGAACTGGCCCTGGAACCGCCACCCTCCCTTTGTCTGTGAGGACTTTGTGATAAATGCAAAACAAAGGGGGCTACAACCCCAGAGGTGGGCAGTCACGTAAGAGCCACCGATGAGGCGCAGGCCAGTCACCTGCATCGCCAAGCCCCCATACCAGCCTGGTGGTCCCCTGCCCCCTCAGCAGGCCTGGCCAGCCCAGCCCCACACACAGCTGGGACTTTTACAAGCTGGGTGACATCTCCTGGGAAAACAAGCCAACCCTAATGAGGGTTCCCCAGGAACTGGCTCCAAACACCAACAAGGAAAGAGGAACACTGAGGAGCTTCCTGTGGAGACAACACACAACACAGAGGGATATAAAACCCGGGAGTCCAGAGCACCCCACACACTCGCACACTCACTCACCTACACACTCACACCCTCCCCCAGCTCAACCCCCAGCATGGCCGCGTCCACCGTGTCCGTCTGCTCCAGCGACCTGAGCTATGGCAGCCGGGTCTGCCTGCCCGGTTCCTGTGATTCCTGCACCGACTCCTGGCTGGTGGACGACTGCCCAGAGAGCTGCTGCGAGCCCCCCTGCTGCACCCCCAGCTGCTGCGCCCCGGCCCCCTGCCTGACCCTGGTCTGCAGCCCAGTGAGCTGTGTGCCCAGCCCCTGCCAATCAGTCTGCACCAGGGCCTGCACGCCCTCCTGCTGCCAGCAGTCTAGCTGCCAGCCTGCTTGCTGCACCCCCTCCCCCTGCCAGCAGTCCTGCTGTGTGCCCTGTGCTGCAAGCCCTCTGCTGTGTGCCTGTCTGCTCTGGGGCTTCCTCTTCATGCTGCCAGCAGTCTAGCTGCCAGCCGGCTTGCTGTACCTCCTCCCCCTGCCAGCAGTCCTGCTGTGTGCCTGTGTGCTGCAAGCCCGTGTGCTGCAAGCCCGTGTGCTGTGTGCCTGTCTGCACTGGGGCTGCCCCCTGCCCGGCCCCCTCATGCTGTCAGCCCAGCCCCTGCCCCTCCTCCTGCTGCAGACCCTCCTCCTGTGTGTCTCTCCTCTGCCGCCCCGTGTGCAGACCCGCCTGCTGTGCCCCCACCTCCTCCTGCCAGCCCAGCTGCTGCCGCCCAGCCTCCTGCGTGTCCCTCCTCTGCCGCCCTACCTGCCCCCCCACAGCCTGCTGCAGCCTCTCCTTGGGCCAGAGGTCCAGCTGCTGATAGGCAGGTCCCCAGGGCCAGAGGGCACTTGGGCCACATCCCCCTCCCACTGCTGACCTCTCAGCTGCCTGCCGGATCCAGCCCCAGCACCAGCTTGGGTACACACCTCGGTGCAAAGTCACAGCCAACAACCCTGGCTTATCCGCCTGCCACCTCCACGTCAGGCCCAGCGACACAGCCCTCTCCTACTATGAGGGGGCTCCCAGGTTGCTAGCTGTAGCCATGGCCCCCAGCCATTCCCCTCAGGCGGTCCCCAGCCACCTCTCTGCCCCTCCTCTGAGCCGTCTGGCCTCCCTCGCCCTGCGTGTGTCACCCACAATGAATAAACGCGCCTTTCTTGCCGCTAGAGCTCCTCCCTCGCCTGGCGCTGGATTTCCCTCTTTTTCAGGCCGTCTGTGCTACCATAACCCTGGCGTCAGCAACCCTGGGGACAAGCCATGTCTTGGACGCATTTCCAAGGGAGTTGAGTTCCAAGGCCCCAGGTGTCCCCACAGCCCAGTGGGGATCTGTACCCCAGGCAGCTCTCAGGGTGGCTGTGCTTCGAGTCCAGGATTCAGGCGGTGATCCCTCTGGTGGCACACCTGGCCAGGGCTCCTTGGTGGGAGGGCCCTGGTGCCCCAGGCCTCCTGTCCCTGCTCAGTTTGAGGAAACCGCAGCGGGGTGGGGCCCCCATGGGGCAGAGGGGAAGCAGACTGCCTCTGCCGCCAACCTGCTCCTGAGTGGTCCCCCATCCCCCCTTGGATCCAAGACTTTTACTCAAATGTCCAACCCCATCTGGCTGTGCCTGCGAAGGCCAACAGCAACACGCCTCCTGAGGCCCAGGTCCAGACTGGGTGTGGCAAGGTCAAGAGGAAAGAGGCCAGAGGGTAGGTGGCCTCAGGACCCCACGCTATGAGGTCTGAGGCCAGGCTTGCCACTCGTGGAGGGTTTGTCCTTGGGGCCAGTCGGGATGGGGCCCCCACATTTCCCGGATCCCCAATCCCCCCACACCAGCCCTTACTCCCGCCACAGCTGCTTCCTCTCCTGCTGTCCCCTGACTCCACACTGACATCAGTGCCACCCCCAGCTCCTGAGCCCCTGCTATGGTGGGCTGGAGTGGGTTGGGAGGAAGTGAGGCCCGCCTGGCCGCAAACCCAGGAGGCCATGAAGTCCAGCGCAGACGTGCCCCAGGACCCTCAGAGCAGGCCTAAGAGCACTCCGAGCTGGGCCAGCTTGTCCAGTGCCACCTCCCCAAAAGGGGTTCCCGGAGAGCCTGTGAGTGCAAAGTAGGGCCCCCCCAATTAGAACCGGGTTCGTGTAAATGGGTGCAGACAGACCAGGCCCTACCACCTTCCCTCTTCCCACATTCTGGGTCTGCAGAGGCATGTGGGGGTCCTGAGCCCTACTTCCCTGGGGTACCCTGCCTCCTCTCCCACGACTCTCCTGGCAGACCCTACTATGGAAGAGAGGGTGAGAGAAATCAGTTCCCCAGTTCCCCGGCTATTAGGGCCAGAAAATTTCTGGGACTTGCCCTCTGTGGCCTGCCAGTGGGGAGTCTTCCTCCTCTAAGGTGTTGGCAGCCTCCCTCTGGCCAAGTTCATTTCCCACCCCAGAGAGCAACTGGGGGCCCTGAACCTCCGTGCACGGTCGTCGCCCCTGGCGGGCTGGTAAAACCCATGGGCTCCTCCTTGGAAACACATGCTTAAATGCATACAATGTAATACACCAGGTTTCAAAGGAGACAACTATGTGGAAATGGTTACCAAGACATTTCAAAAAACAAATGATGGCCAGGAGAGGTGGCTCAGGCCTGTACTCCTAGCACTCTGGGAGGCCGAGGTAGGAGGATCACTTCAGGTCAGGAGTTCAAGACCAGCCTGAGCAAGACTGAGAACCCCATCTCTACAAAAAACAGAAAAATTAGCCAGGCACCGTGGTACTCGCCTGTAGTCCCAGCTAGTCCGGAAGCTGAGGCTGGCGGATCGCTTGAGCCCAGGAGTTTGAGGCTGCAGTGAGCTATGATGACCCCACTGCACTCCAGCCAGGACGACAGAGGGAGACTCTGTCTCAAAAAACAAACAAACAAACAAAACCAGAAATGATGTAGTCAGCTGCTGGCTTTTCCACTAAGGCATTAACTAAGAAGGAAGGGGGCGTGGGGGCTTCCTTGGTGACGGTTCCAGGTGCTGTCCACACCCCACACTGGGGAGATGTCAGGACCACAAAGATGCAGGGCTTCCCACCCTAGTTCACAGCCCCTGGGTCAGACAAAGCGGACCGACACAGAACGCCCGCCCGAAATGCCCACCGTGCCTGGACGCTCTGCGTCCTGTTCTCCGGGGACGTCAGCGGTGGCCTGTCTCCAACGATTGGTGACCCTTCCTGGCGCACCCCAAGCTCAGGCCCCCACCCGGAGACGCGGAGCAAAGCCTCAGAGGAGATCCGTGGCAGGAGGGCTGGGTCCCGAAGGCCCACCCTGAGCCCCCGGAGGCGCTGGCCAGGTGGGGCTGGGTAGCGCCGCCCCTGCTAGGTACCAGGCCCGGGTGGAAGCCTCGGGAAACAGACGAAGAAAGGGTGGCCGTCCTCCGCCCGGTGTTTCCTCGGCGTGCTCACGTGCGTGGACAGGAGGCACACGCAGTTACACACACGGACTGCCGCGCTCGGACACGCGCCCTGCACGTAGCAAACGCTTCCCAGCGCTCCTCTCGCCGGACAGATGTCACCCCATTTCACAGAGGAGGTGGCCCCGCCCTGGGGGCTCCTGCGGCTCCCGCTTCCTTCCCCAGCGGCGGGGGGCCAGGGACTGCACCTGGGGCTCGCCAGCTGCAGATTGACCCGGGGCACCGGGCAGCGTGGTCAGCATTTCTTCTTGTCTGCCGCCTCTGAGGGGGCGTTGGATCGCGACCCCCCGAGTGCCGCAGACGCCCATCAGAGAGGATGTGGGGGAGCCCCCACACAGTCCCCACCCGGGGCAAAGCTGCCCAAGCCCGACCGGAGGTGGGACGAAAAGGGAGCCCTTAACAGATGGGGTCCCCCACCCCCACACTGGAGCCCCTCCGAGGACAAAGACCCACTGGAAAATAGCGACTTTCACGTCACGTCCATCCCCCCCACCCCGCGCTCTGCCTTCTTAGTGGAGCTGGGGGGCGGAGGAGGCGGCACGCGGGGCATCAGTAGACGTGGCTACACTGGATGGGGGCCTGCAGGGCGGACCCCACCTATTAGTGGGGTCGGGGCGTGGGGACCGAGAGGCTGGGCGAGCGCTCCCGACCCGATTCCCAGGGGCTCCTTCTGGCGGAGATCAAGACAGGCAGGGTACAGCCGAGGACCACCCCCAGGACTGGGCAGGACGGGGACCGAAGCAGGCGCCCTCCCGCCCCCGGCACCCACCTCAACGCTGAGGTCTTATCTGAGCCAGGAGCTCGAATCCACCCGAGAGGATGGGGGCTCGGAAGGGGCGAGGAGGGGTGCGGGGGGGGGGGCGTGGCGGAGGGGTGGGAGAGGGCAGGGGTGGGAGGAGAGGAGGGGCGAGGTGGACGGGGCAAGGGCGTGCTGGAGGGGCGCGGTGGGAGGGGTGGGGGCGAGGTGGAAGGGCGGGGCGCGTGATGGGAGGGGCGCGTGATGGGAGGGGCGCGTGATGGGAGGGGCGCGTGATGGGAGGGGCGCGTGATGGGGCGCAGTGGGAGGGATGGAGGCCAGGTGGAGAGGCGGGGGGCGTGCTGGGCGAGGTGTGGGGGGAGGGATGGGGGCCATGTGGGGGAGCGGGGCGCATGCTGGGCGGGGCGCGTGCTGGAGGCGGTGCTGGAGGGGCGCGGTGGGAGGGGTGGGGGCGAGGTGGAAGGGCGGGGCGCATGCTGGGCGGGGCACGTGCTGGAGGGGCGCGGTGGCAGGGGCGGGGCGCAGGCCTTGAGTCCGAGGTCCCTGCTGGGGGCTGGGCTGGTCCCGGCTGGGGTCTTCCCGGCCCCGAGCAGCCCGCGCTCGCCGCCTGCCGGACGCCGTCGCGGGCAAAGGCCGCCGGCAAGTGGCGGTTTCCTCCTGACGGGAAACCACGGAAGCGGCGTAGGGTGCGGGCAGCTCCAGCCTAAAAGTAAATATTCCTTTTCTGCGGGGGAAAAAACGCCCTGGCCTTCCAGCCGAGGATTTTTACAAACCAACCCCCGCGTGCTGGGTGAGGTCTGCGGCCCCAGGTGCAGCAGAGCGCGGACGTGTGGCGGGGCGGGAAAGAAGGTGGGGGGGCTCTTGCGGGCGCAGGTCGCTGAGCCTCTGTCCTCCGCGGGGCTGGAGCGGGTGACATAACAAAAATGATGGAAAGGCCTCCGGCGCTGAAAGTGTCCAGGTGGATCGGACCGTCTGTCCCTGGGACAGCCTCGCCCCCCTACCCCCGTCACCCTCGCCAGCGCCCCGGTCAGCGCAGCCTCCCCAGCGGCGCACACCGCGTGGCCCCCTGCGCCTTCGGGTAACCGGTGCGGTGCTCAGGGAGGCTGGTCTGGGTCCCGCGTGCCCGGCCCCCCAGCAGAGGGGAGGGCAGGCTCCTGCTCCGGCTTGGACCACGGAGTGGTGAGGCACTAAACACCCATCCCCACGGCAGTGTTGGCAGGGCGTCAATTGCGCACTGTGTGCGCAGCCTAGACGGGGCGTCGTGGGCGCGGCGTCGTCCAGGAGACCTCGCCGGCGACCTGCACTCCCCGGGACTCACGCTTCCTCAGGCACCGACCTTCAAGTCCAAAGACAAAGGTCGATGGAAGGAAACCTGGGAGCAGCCAGCGGAGGTGGGCGGGGTGGGCTGGAAGCCCCTCCTCCCTCACCCCCACCCTTGAAAGAGATGCTGCAGCGCGCAGGGAACTTTTAAAACGAACTTTTAAAACGCAAATCCATCCCCGACGTCTCCTTAGTTCTTTCTCTAGCTCCTGGGGTCACCCCACCAGCCACTAGGCCCAGAGCACTGACCACACACAACACCCCCCCTCCGCTGTACTCAGCCCACCGGGGGTCCCTCCCATCCCAATGTTTGCTCCTCGAGGGCCCTCTGGAACCCTCCCGCCCAGGGGGAGGGCACAGCCTGCACTTTGCTCCAGGCTGAGCTGCAGTTTGACCAAGTTGCAAGCTCCAGGTGGGCAGGGTCTTCTGGCCTGTGGCTGCTGCACCTCCCCAATGAAGTCCCCCACACCTCCTCTCTGCCTAGCACCCCAGAGCCCGCCCCCGCTCCTGGGGTCCAGCAGTCCTCAGATGGCTCCCAAGAACCCCTCTGCCTTGGCCTCCTGTCTACGGGGGATGATGCTGGGTACTCTGAGTGAGGGGTGCCCAGCGCACGAAGCTGAGTCAGGGGGTGGATGACAGGGACTTTCCATCAGCCAGTCCCAGACTCACCAACACAGCCCCCACCCGGTCCCCAAGAGAGCCCCTGCCTAGAATGAAGCCACTCTGCTGGGCACCGCACAGCATCATGCAGCCCAGGATCATGAACTTCTTACAGGAATCAAAAGGATCTTAGCAGTTGCCCTTCAACCACCAAGTGTCAGGCCAGGGCATGCTGGCCTGGATCAGAAGGCCTGGGTTGGTTCTGGGGGTCAGCCTGTGGCCATACAGCTGTGAGCACCCAGCTGCCCCCACAGCTTAAGGGGACACCAACAACTCATAAAAGGCATCTTGCCCCAGAATCCTGCCTGTCATACCAGCCTGGGGGAGCCCACCCCACACAGGCCCTGAGACTCCACCACTCTGCCCCCAGCCCCTGCTTCCACCTTCCAGTCCCAAGGCTGGGTCAGCAGCCACGTGCTGGGCGGATACCTCCAGCCCACTGGGCATCTGGCTGGCCTCCTTCATGCTGACTGCCTGCCGGGACCATTGTTCTCTGAGACCTGACCCACCTACAGACACACCTGTGCCGGGGACAAGCACCCAGCCCTACCCCTCAGCAGAGGGTCTGGCAGAGAATTGGGACCAGACACTGGGCAGACATTCAAACTCAGTTTCCCCATCGGCAAACTGACCACACCGTCTACCCGTGAGAGGGGCCAGGAGTCAGAAGTCCACACGCTCACCAATATGCTAAGCACTTGGTGGACCTGCATGTCACCACCCTGACACCTGTGTGATCCTGATCACAGTTCCCCAGTGCCCCAAGGGCTCCGTTCCCAGCCTCCACACCCACCTCGGCCACCCAGAGATGAGGTTCCTGCCTTCCGGTTCTTACTGAAGCCAGGCAGAAGTGTCCCTACCAGGCCCACCCTCAGCCCCCAGGCCTCCTGGACTGTCCACCCATACTCTCATCCCACCCCAAGTACTGTGGCCTCATTCTCTCAACTCCTGGGCCACCCTGGCCTCCCAGCCACCTCTCAGCCTCGCAGTTAATGCTCCTAAGGTGTGGGTACAAAGATGCAGTCTCTCCCTCCACTCCCCACTGGGTTGGGGACACCTGAAAATCCCAGCCCACAGATTCCCCACAGCCTGGCAGTCACCTGATTTGCAAACTAAATGCTAGGAAGCTGTCTGCCAAGGGTAAGGAGAGAGATGGCAGTGATGGAAATCAGTGCAGGTCCCTTTCTCCCCCAGTACCCCCAGAGGAAGGGGAGCGCGCGCCCAAGCTGGACCCAAACCCCCAGGCCTCACGACTGCCCGAGCCTCTGCACCAGCCACGGCTCCATGCTGCGATGTCCGTGGTCACAGCCTTGGGGGCCAGGACTTAGAAACCTGAGACTGTGCAGCTGAGGCCCAAAGGACAGGGCTCCAAGGAAGTGGAACGCAGCCGCACACACAACCCTATAGCAAAACTCACGTGCTTTCCAAAATTGAATGGAATCAAAGTGATTTTTCAAAAACTGAAACGCTTGCTGGCCATTATGCAAGTCTCTTGGGAGCATTCCAAATTTAGCTCAATATTATTTACTTGACTTTTATCTTTCTTCTCTAGTTCATGGTATTAATAACTGGGTCATCTTTTAACTATTTGCAACATACCTTCAGGGGAGAGGGGGCGGGCTTTATAAATAACCTTTATCATTATTGTGCAGGCTGACTCTGTTCCCAGCACTGAAGGGAACATGAAAATACATGTTTGTGACTCATCCCCAAACCAGGGAGGATCGCCGGGTGCTGAGGACAACGGCTCTTGGCTCCCCGCTGCCCTGGGGTCCCTGCGCAGGGGAGGGAGAAAGGCTGGCACTTGGTCTTCAATCGCGTGAAGCCAGGGGATTTTGCTTGGCAACAAGTTGACTTGGCTCCTGTATTGTTTGCATAATCTCCCTGTTCCAAGGCAGTCACTGCGGGCAGGTGCAGCTGCCTCGGGGCCCAGAGAGCAAGGGCTTCAGACCTTTCCCCAACATCCAGGGCCTCCCACCTCCCACCCACATGGTCTGGGGGCTGGTGTGGAGTCACAGCCTGGCTGCTCCTGGCTGGCCGGGGACATTTAGGGACCCCACTCCCCATGTGGGTCAGTGTTCCAAACTTGGATCCTCGTGGGTTATCACCGGTCATGTCATCAGGAACCAAGTGCCATCAGAGCAAAGAGCTGTACACCCTGGAGCATGGAAAGAACTGAGACTATTCCAGGGAGCCAAGGATGCATAATTTGCAAATAAAACCAGAACCACGTATCAAGCCACCTCCTCATCACCCTCTCACAACCACACTGCCCAAATCTCTTGGCAAAATCCTGAGCTCTCACATCACTAACTTACTGTCCTGTGACCAGGTTTCTAGCTTCTGGGTCTAATTTCCAGTTACTTTGTTTTTTAAATTTTGGTTTGATAAGTAAGATCTCTTGGTAGAAACTCTAGAAAAGTATTAACGTGTCATGGTTATTAGCAAGTCAAAATAGCCTTTCTAAAAAGGTGGGAACAAAATGTCCTCTCGGCTTTGCTGTGGCCACTGGGTGATCCAGCCCAGCTCTCCACTCAGGTGGGGGCTCAACCCTAAAGGGGCTTGACTCCGGGTGCTGGTGTGTTAGGGGCTTCACGTTCACATAGGGACAGAACAGGTCCCGTGGCCCTCTGCTTGCTGAGAGCAGGCTGGGGTGTCTCTCCTTTGGCTGAGGAAAAGGGACCTGCCAGGGCTGCTGCGACTTCATTCCTAAAGCAGGTGTAAGGCCTTTCCCCAGGAGGCCAAGCAGGTAAGTACTTGTGGAAGGCCTCTGATCGCTGCTGGTTAACTCTTTGAAACTCTGCCCTGCCCTGCCAGCTTGTAGAAGCAGCTCGTTTCTATTGTGATTGCCTGCGCTGCTCTCTTTAATCCTCCCAGCCTGTGCCCCTCCCACCTCTACCTGTCTCCCCAGGGTGCTAACTGCTGGTCCTCCGAAAGCGTCCTCCAGCATCTGGCAACCTTGAATCAGTGTTAAAAAGTAGCATTTACTCCTTGACACCCCTCCCAGCGCCGCAGCAAGGTACCCCTGCCCCATATCCCCATGTCGCTGCCTTACCTGTGCAGGGCTCCCAGCGCTGGGCACCATGGCCAGGGGTTGCCAGGGGCAGGAGCAGGACACAGAGCGTCAGCAGGGCAGACATGAGGGGCTCCGGTCCCAATCTCCATGCAGGGGCTCCGCTCTGCCTGCAGGGAGGGAGCTGCTCCTCAGACACCAGAGTCAGCCGTTCCAGGGGCAGCCTCGGGACCCCCTGGGTGGTCACTGAGATGGCCACATGCCAGTGGCGAGGACATAGATGGCTCTGGTGGCTGCACTGAACCCTCTAGTTGCTCCTCGGAGGGAGGCAGGTGGCCCTGGCAGGTTGGGGCTGCAGCCACGGGGTTTATCTCTTCATTTCCATGCTGTGCAGGTGACAGGTGATAACAATCTCAGCACGGGCTGGGATTAGTCATTGGCAAAGCGCATTTTCCAAAAGGAAAGACAGAAATAGATCACTCAGTGGAGAGCTGAGAACAAACCAGAAAAACTTAGAAAACCTGTTTTCCTCGGGTGCGGACTCCCCCGGGCTTGCTGCCTTTTAGGACTGCAGGCGCAGGCGACCCTGGCGCGGCGGGAGCCGAGGGGCCGGGCGCGCTCCGCTGGGGGTCGGGGCGCAGCTGCAGGTCCCCGCGCCCTGTTGGGTCCCTGGCGGCGGAGGCGTCCCCAGGAGGGGCCGGGCTACCGCGGAGGGCTTTTTATCCGGTGCCCAGCCCTCCCGAGGGTGTGTAGGTTTGTCAACTGTTGGTTTCAGGAATTCCCCTCTGGGGGGAAGTCGGTCCTTAAAGGGAACAGCTAATGAGAAGGAGGGGGTGAGGGCCGCCCGGGCAAGGGGCGCAGCGACCGTCGTTTCATCCAAAGTTGGGGGCCCCTGGGGCCTGAACTCTCAAAACTGCAGTGACCTGAAAAGCCACTGGAGGCCGAACAGCTATTAAATATGAGTATTCTTTAAATGAATATATACCCCGCCTCCCTACCCTCTCCAAACAACACTGAACGCAGCATTCTTGAAGAAATATCTGGAACTGCAACCGTGCGCCGGGTAGATGTGCCTGGTGTGGAGACCCCGCCATCCAGGATGGGGCCTTTCCCCGGCTCATAGGCCCCTGTCTGTCATAGGCCCCAAAGTGCACATTTTTGCTCGTTTCGGAAGGAAAGTCCCGGCGCAGAGGCCTGTGCAGAGCCTGCGTCTGACACAGAAGGTGTTTGCAAAGAGAAGGACAGAGACACACAGAGACGGGGAGAGACAGACAGAGAGGGGACAGACACAGAGCTCCTGAGAGCACTGACCACGCTTTCCAGGAAACACCCCCTATGATTGGAGAGATTCTCGTCCTCCCTCTCCCCCTCTCTTAGTCCCTCCCCCAGTAGATAGTAATTCATAGTCTACGTCCCAGTTACAAGGTTTTGGGTAACTGGGGTCATATGCAGAAAAGCCTGAAAAGGTTCCTATTACATATGACCCCCCTCCACATGGCTGGGCGACCCTTGGGGTGGCCTCCCTCACCCCAGGCCCCTGCTGGCTGGGGAAGGACCCCCGCTGGTTCTTGCAGCTGTGAACCTCTCACACACACAGTACAATTCATTATGACTTGAATTTGACAAAAGGACAGAAGACATAGGTCCCCAAAGGAGCAGAAAGCCTGGTCTGTGGATAAAGCGTTGCTGTTCAAATGGAGTAAATGGAGCTGCCTCTTCTCTCCTAATTGATGAGGACTTTGTCCTGGGCCAGGGCCACTCCCAGGCCAGCGGTGGGTCACAGTGGCCTCTGGGACCATATCCAAGGGTGGGCAGGGTGGGCAGGCAGCACCCCGTGCAGGGCCAACCCCCAGCAGCACCAGTGAGATTCGTGCCGACCCCCATGACCACTTGACCTTTGACACCCAAGTCTCTTGCTGAATTTTAACTGGTTGATAAAAATGAAATTGTGTATCTTTTTTTATTTCAAAATATTAAGGGGGTACAAATGTTTTTGCTACATGGATAGCTTTCATAATGCTTAAGTCAGGGCTATGAGTGTGCCCGTCACCCGAACAGTGTTCATTGCACCTGTTAGGTAGGTTTTCACCCCACCCCTCCTCCCCACGTATCATTTTTTAATATCTTGATTTAAAGAATCAAAATTATGTTGCCTTGAACCCTTCCAGAAAAATTTTCCTTATGTTATATTTGATCCAGTAATACTAGTAATACTCAATGACTGACAAGCATTCATCAGTGGAAATATTGCTCATATACAGAACCACACAAATATGTGCCTGAATTCAGAGCAAAGCTCAGAATTTCCTTCTTTAGACTGTTCCCTGTGTGACCCTGGACCAGTCACTTAGATTCTCTTAAGTTTAATTTCCACACATCTGCAAAATGTGCCTAGGAAGACCTGTATGGGAGGGCTATCCTATAAATTAAATGATACATATAATTTACATAAAGCAGCATTTTGCAAAACATATCCAGGGCACATCAGCTCTGAATGTGGAATGAGAAAAAGGAGCTGTGTGTGTGTAGGCAGATTCCACATCCCCTGCCTCAGGGACACACACAAGTTCAGCTCGCCCACATGGCGCTCCCAGGCTTCGGCAATAAAGAAACCTGCTTAAAGTTTTCTATCCCAATTTTCTCCAAGCTCATTTTGTTGTGGAAGTCATATTCCCCACATCATACGCACTGAAGTCTCATGGAGATGCATCCCAGAACCCACTAAGAGAAACTCACGTGTGACGAAGAAACTACATCCGTGCCACAATGTCACAAATCAGAGCTACTGCATGATTGTTCAGAACCTGCCCAGTCTTACTTAGTTCAAACTTCACTCCAGGAAGCAGGCTAGGTAAGTTCTCCAGCTGTTAGAAGATGGAATTCACAGGCCCAACAAGCCCAGCAGGAAGGAACCGCAGCCAGTCCTGGGTCTGCTAACTCCTCCTCCAAACAAGAAAATAGAAAATCTCCCAAGAATGTCCCCCTGTCCTGGTGCATGTCACTCACTTTTGTCTGCTTCAAGGAAAATAAAGACAACTGATAGAAGGGGAGGACATTTATTCTGCTGAGGACACCGGCAATCTGACAGATCAGATGGATGAGCAGACACAGGTTGGTCACCGTGGGCCGAGCTGCAGTAACCACCTGCGAGCATCCTTGTTTGGCCAAAGGCCTCTGTGAAGTGTGTCCACTTATCATCAGGGGCCTGTTCAACAGGCCAGCCAGGGAATGATGCTTTCTCTGAGGAAATGAGGAACAGAGACTGGTCAAGGAGAAACTGGATGTGATAACTCTATGTTACAAAAATAAGGCACTGGCATCCACTCCCCCAGCTTTGGGTTCTGTTAAACTAACCCTTCACCTATGTGGGCTATGAACCCAGTGGTTTTTAATAATTTGAAGACACAAAAATTCCTCTGGGATATACCATAATTTGGTATTTAGCAACCATTGTTCTAAGGATGTTTGAGAAGTTCTCTGGAAAAGAGAGAGAGAGAAAGAGAGCGTTTTACATTTGATGAGTTTATATAGACTTGGGAGCATTTGGTGAGGCTGGAAATTGACCCTTAGCTGACTGTCAGGGCCCACCTGCTCCTGGGCTGGCCCCCAGGGCTGGGCTCCGCCATCACCCCACATCACCCGGTTGGTCCCATCAGCCACTCACTCACCTGGAGAGGCACAAATGAGGCCAATTGTGTCCAGGAAACACAGGTTAGAATTCCATTTTGAAAGTGATTTAATAAGAAGATTGTATTAAGTTATTTAAATAAGAGAGTAATTATTTTTTCTTATCACATGAAGAGTTCTTTAGATAGTGGGGTATTATCCCTTTGTCTGCTAAAAGGTTGCTCCAAATACCTTCTCCCTATCATTTCCCCTTTTTCGGTGCTTTGTTTTACCTTGTCATTTTGCCAGATATTTAAAATATTTATTTAGTCAGCAACATTCTCCTTAAGACTTACGAGTCTTAAAATACAATTTTTAGATTTATTTACCATTGTATGTTTATGTTAGATTCTATTCCATCCGGAATGTGATTTTGAATATGGTGCGGTGAGTCTGTTTCCAGAAAGTCATTATGCAGGTACTTCTCCTTTCCCCACCAACTTGAAATGTCACATTTATGATGGATTGGACTCCATCTATTAATGGACCCATTCTATGAATCTCTGTTCTACTTATCTCTTTGTCTACTTCCTTTGGCAGCATTATATTATTTTGACAACAGTGCTTATAGTAAGTGTTCATACTAATAGATGAAGGATATATGTACTAGTTTCCCTTTTCAAAAATATATTAACAATTCTAACATATTTACTCTTCCACATGAACTTTAAAAATTATTGGTTTCCATCTCCACCACCCAAACCAAAATCAAACAAACAAGCAAAAAACATTATAGGAAAACCTATTGGAATGGACATACATTTATAGATTAATTTGAGAATGATGGACATTTTTATGATATAAAGTCTCCCCACTCAGGAACATGGTATATCTCTTTGTTTATTCCAATCTTGAATTAAGTTTATCAAAAGAACTTTTTATAGTTTTGACTGTAGAGGTCCTGCACTTTTTCTGTAAAGTTATTCCTGTAAATGTCCTATAAATGTATTTATAATGTTATCATTATTGTGAACATATTCCCCCAATTTCCATTTGTAATTAGTTATTGCTAGTATAGGAAAACTGTTCACTTTTGTACAGTTATCTTATATCTAGCAACATTAAATGTACTCAGTGATTTTAGAATCTCTTCTTTTTCTAGGTAAACAAACATTATCTGCAAATAAAAATAATTTCCCTCTTCTGTTTTAATATGTGTACCAATTTATTTGTTTTCTTACTCTACAGTGTGAACTACAGCCTTCGAAACATTGTTGAAAACAGTGATTTATTTCTTCAGGTTGTTTCATAGTGGACTTCTTATTTTCACTCCTGATTTCAATGAGAATGGCTGGGGGGGTTACTAGTCATTATCACATTAAAAATTTTTCTTCTTTTCGTCTTTTACTTAGAGTAGGAATGGCTGCTGAACTTTCTCAAATGCTTTTGCACATCAGTTGGTATGATCTCACATGTTTCCAATTTTAGTTTATCCATGGAATTGATTAGAAATATCTCTTTCCTAAGCTGAACCTGCTTACATTCCTTTCGTAAATCACACGGGGTCAGGATGCACTTTTCTCGTAACACTGTGCAGTCTGATGCTTCCTACTTGCGTTTGTGCTCACACTCTGCTCGCCTGCTCCTCTTTCCAGGCAGTGTCCTCGGGCTTCAGTCACACCACTCTGCTGAGCCACAGGCCTGTATCTGCAGCGCTCACCTGACATCCTCCTGGGTGTCTCAAAAGTAATTCTGTGAGGTGGGAAATGCTTCCTACTCAACAACAGCCCCGTCCCCGCTAAGCCACCTTTGTGGCCCCAGCTATCACTGACCACATCCCCTTTGGGTCTCCGGGACCTGTTCTGTTTGGGGAATCTCTGTGAAACCCAAAACTGGTTGGGTCAGGTCTCCCCTCAGGGGTTTACCCAGAATACAGACAACGTGCCAGGATGTAGTCTTGCCTGCTGCCAGGCTGTAATTTCAGCCCTCCACACACCCTCTCTTCCGCTCCAGCCGCGGGATGTCTCTCAGACCCACATCCAGGATATCCCCAGGCTGGGCCCCTCCCTGAGCACCCTCCCTCCCTCCTCAGTCCTAATTAACCCCTCTGGGGAAAGCCTCCTCCTTAGGAGCTCCCGCCACACCCTGTGCGGCCTCTCCTTCCTGGTGATTTTAATCCCTTGCTGAGGTGATTGTTGCCTGTGTTCTCCCCAGACCATGCGTCTTTGGGCTCAGCCTTGTATCCTCCATGCCTGGCATTCGGTAAACATCTAATCCGCTCATGAACTCAGAGTCTTGATTGCGGGCTGATACTGAGGTTATGCTAACTTTATAAAGCTAACTGGAATGCTTTTCATGCTTTGTCATGGTCTAGAATACTCTATCATAAGAATTTTTTTTTCTGAAGATAAACTGGAACTAATTTGTGACAACTTTGAGCCTTCTTCTCCTTGTGACATTTTAAAAACTTTTCAACCTATAGAAGATTTGCTGAACAACCCTAACCTCAACACCTGCCTAGTTAACACTTCATCACATTGGCTTTCTGTCTCATGTCTACATGTGCCCATGTAAACTCTTTTTATGTTGTTAAATTATTTGGACATAAATTTTTAACATGATTTTCACCCTTAGATATTTCTGCAATGTTTCCTAAAAGTAAGGATACTCTTCAAAATTTCTGCAATAAGATTATCACATCTAAGAAAAATACCATTGACCCCATAGGATTAGCTAATATACAGCCTATATTTCATTCCAGCTGGGGACTCTTTAAGTGGTAAATGTTTCAAACTTTCCAATTTTTTATGAGTATTGGTCCATTCTGCTTTTCTACACCTTCATGAGGTAATAGTGATGACTTCTATTTTCTAAGAAAGTCACCCACTTCCTCTAAATTTTCAAATTTATTACCAAAGAATTAACATAATTCACTTCTCCCTGTGATTCTGTCCATTGTTGTATTATAAATGCTGATGCCATATTGTTAGGTGCATATATATTTGTGATCATTATACACTCTCTATTTATTTTTCCCTGGTTGGTATACAATATTTCTCTTTACTCCTGAAGCTCTCCCAGTCAGCTCCAGCTCTGCCTGGGCCCCTGCTCCACCAACACTCACAGTGTTTTAGTCCATGTCACTTGTCTCTGCTTTCATACACCAGACACCACGACACAGATTTCCACCTGACAACACAAGTAGCAGAAGAGCCTACAGGAGGGCTCTGGCTTTGGGAAGTTGGGGAAAGAGTTACAAAATGGGAGACATTTGAACCAGTCCTGAAATACGAACATATTGCAAATCCTCATTGTAAGGAACGCAGACTTTACTGGTGAATTTCATGTCAGACAGATCCTAATGCCGAACTTATGTCCACCCTCTGCTCTTCCTCTTAAACACCCCTTTATCACCAGAGTGAAAGGGGAGGTACTCTACCATACCATCCCTGGCCAACCCAGTCAGTAAAGAAAAGGATGCTGCACAGTAACCGCAGCCCACACTCTCAGGAAAGGCACCCAGTTTTCCAGGGGCCCAGGACTGCCTGCTAAGAGCCCACGAGAAATATCCTAGGAGAAAGTGCCTTGATTTGGGAAATTAATGATGCTCTGCAATTTGTTAGTGTGATGGTTAATTTTATGGGTCAACTTGGCTAGGCCACAGTACCCAGATATTTGGTTAAACATGCCTGGATGTTGCTGTGAAGGTATTTTTTAGATGAGATTAACTTTTAAGTCGGTAGACTTTGAGTAAAGCAGATGACCTTCCATAACGTGAGTGGGCCTTGTCCAATCAATTGAAGGCCTTAAGAAAAAGACTGACCCCCTCTCAAGGACGAGGGGTTCTGTCAGAAGTCAGCCTTCAGACTTGGGCTGCAACATCAACATTTACCGAATGCCAGGCATGGAGGATACAAGGCTGAGCCCTGGATCTCCAGCCTGCTGGCCGGACCTGCAGGTTCTGGGCTTACAGCCTCCACAGCCATAAGCCAATTCCTTCAAATAGGTCCCCCCCCCCTTCCTATTTATCTATGTACATCTCCTGTCAATTCTGTTTCTCTAGAGAGCCCTGACTATTAAAGCTAGGGCAGTGCTTCTGAAATTATTTTCCAACACACACCCTAGGGGGGTGGGGAGAGCTGAGGAGGAGGAGGAGGAGGAGGAGGAGGAGGAGTTCTGCTTTTATCATTCTCATAAACTGGGGCTCCATGTAATGTCACTTTACTCTCCTAAATTAAAACTTAAGCCTGGAAACCAGTGCTCTGGGGAATTTCTATGTGACCTATTTGTGTGGACTTAGACAGTAGGATCTGTTTTCAGTGCCCCCCCAATTCCTTGAGTAGGTTATGCCATGCATTAGGTATTTATTTACTGTTTTTCACAATATTCTGCTCTATAATAATATCCCATAAATGTCTACGAGCCTCTTTAGTGTGGACTCTGCCCAGACAAACCCTTTCCAAGGGCTCAGTAAATTCCGTCACGCTTGCGCTTCCAGGAAGGCACTGGGCGTTTTTCTCTGTGGGTTCCGGGCTTTGCCAGGTTTGCTCGCAGTGAGCCTCGTGCCTGTGCGTGGGGACCAGACGCGGGCCGGCCAGGGGCCCTCGGTCCCGGAGACGAAGAGGCAGCTCGCCGCTGGCGGGGCGCGCCCGCAGGAAGCATTTCTGTTCACGACTTCTCCCAGCACCAGGGCCCCAGCCCCCAGCCCCACGTAATCATTCCTAGAAGCAGGTCTACTGCTGGGGCTGTCGTCTGTCAAGGCCTCACCATTGTGTTTTCTTGTAGAGAATCAGAGCAACGCGGGTGGAGTAAGAAGGAACCATTTCCCTGCTTTTCCTCCAATAGCTAACTGGCTTTTGGCTCATTTCAAATACCAAAATCTGCATCAGTTTAATCACCCGTTAGTTTTATTACCTAGTTGTGAACAGGGAGCAGACACGAAAGTGGCTAACTCGCCAGGGCGTGCTGCTTCCTGCTGTCAGACTGCGGGGCTCTAATGGCACAGACATGGAACGTCCGCGTTCCAAGGCACACTTGCTCGGAGCAGCAGCAGGAGCAGGACCAAGGCACTGGCGCGGCCACAGTGCCAGCCCCCCGCGGGCCCTCCCGGTGCACAGCCTGTCATTTCAGCTCGCCTGGGGCCCCAGTTCCCATCTCCAGGCAAAGCCCACCCTACCACACAAAGCGTGTTCTTAAAATTCTTTACAGATTAACCCAAATTAATCTAAACCCGATAAAAGCGCGAGTTTTACCTTCTCCTCTGAGCTGCATTGTAATTTCCCCAACGACCTGTTGAAAAGACCGGGGGAACTTAGCCACCAGCAGCCTGCCGGCGGCGAGGCTGCAATTACGCGCGCCGCGGGCAGCAGCCCCGCTTCAAAGGCGCGGGCGGGGCTGCGCGGAGGCGCGGGCTGTAATTAGCGGGCACCCGGGGCGAGCGCACGCCTCCCGGGCGGCGCGCGGGGAACAAAGGCGCCCGGCGTCTGTCGGGACCCGCCCGGCCCGGGGGCAGGGGTGGGGAGCCAGCGCGCAGTGGGGAGCCCGGCCGGGGGAGGTCGCGCGGGCCGGGACGGCGTCCGCTGCCCGCGCTGCCCCGGCGCCCCGAAGCGGCGCGGAGAGGCCCACGCGCCCGGGTCACGCGGCGCCTGCGGCACGGGGCTGGACGGCGCACGCCCCGGACCGGGCAGGCTGCGGACGGTGCCGGCGCCCGACCTGCGTGTCGAGTGGGAAGGGGCCCGGGGAGCCCCGTGCTCCTTACGGACAGGACCAGAGAGCTGGGGAGGGCGGCCGCGTGGGGAAGCTTCCAGACGAACCCACAGAGACGGAAGGACGGGATTCACGGTGGCCACCCACTGGCCACCTGCCCAACGGCCAGGTGGTCCCAGAATGACTCCAAATCAGAGTATTTTGGCCTCTGTGTCGGTGTCCTATCCTTGTTATCTTAAGGTATCATTTTCTAAGGACACAGACACAGGATGTGGACCCCTGGGAGCAAGGTGCTGAGCAGTGTGTGTGACGGGGCGTGCCCGTGGGTGTGAACGGGAAAGTCTGGGTCCAAGAAGGTCCACTGTGGGGAAGACCGTGGGGCCACAGGGAAGGAATGTGCACATCTCTGTGGTGTCTGACTAGTCTAGGCTTTAATCATGGATTACTTTTTTCTAGAAAGACCAAAAGGGATTATTTGAGATTGTGGGTTCTTACAGTTTCCTAGTATATTTTTAAAAATCTAATAAAGGTTATTTTTAAAAAGAGCTTAAGCCAGGGCCATGCTTTGGAGCATATTCTGGTGCGGAGACCGGCTGACCGGGACAGGAACGTCTGCAGGCACCGTGCAGCCTGTCCCCGCTGTGCAGCCTGCGCACTCTAACGTCTGCCCAAGACGCTACGAAAATGAGGGGGCAGATGCCATTGTTAAATACGGAAATGGCAAGTTCAGAAAAGTGAGGTTAATTTTGCAAGTGTCACTGAGGCTCTATGTGTACAGTTTAAACTGTGTTTTGTGGCAGTCAGTGATGGGGAAGCTATTTATTAAATAACTAGTTAATGCAGGACTTTTTAGCTTCAATAGAAATAGAGTTTGTGGCAGTTTGTGGATTTTCTTAGTCCTGAATCAAGCTTTTCTTTGGCGGTATCTTCCTGCCTGAATGGCAAGTTCCTCTGCCTGCTCAGTGAGGGGGCAGTGAGAGAGCCCGCAGGGGTGGGGGTGCTTGTGGGGCCACGGGGCGGCAGGGGGGGGTCCTGTGGGGAGGGCATTTGTGGGGCCGCAGAGAGCAGGGGGAATCCTGTAGGGCCCTGGACGGTTGTGGGGAGGTTCTGTGGGGCCACAGTGGGCAAGGCCCTCAGCACGCACGTCTCCTTGCCTTTCCACCAGCACGGCCCTGGCGTTAGCCTGTTTCTGGGATGCACCTGCAGACATCATGAGCTGGTACCCAGGAGCCTGCTGAACTGCCGCTGCAGATCACAGAGAGGTGCCCTTGCTGGTGCTGTCTAATGCCCTCCCTGCAGCTGAGCAGCCTGTCCTGCCTGCTCCTCCCCAACCAGTCCCACACGCCTGCCCAACTCTGTGCCTCCCCACCCCAGTGCTGCAGATGAGGTGGGTCCCTTTCTGCCATCAAGGGCCACCACAGCCATCAAGGGCCACCACAGCCATCCCCAGCCCCTCTCCAGCGTCCTCATTCCTGGGAGCACCCCTGCCTCCCCACCCCATGCTGCAGATGAGGCGGGTCCCCATCTGCCATCAAGGGCCACCACAGCCATCAAGGGCCACCACAGCCATCCCCAGCCCCTCTCCAGCGTCCTCATTCCTGGGAGCACCCCTGCCTACTCAGCCTGGCTACCTCTTCCCTCTAAGGGAATCTGCTAAGGGACCTGCCAGGACAGAGGTTCTCAAAGTGTAGCACACAGGAACTCCTGGGGGCTCTGGCTGGTGAGGTCAGCACAGGCCGGGACTGTCCTAGCCCCACTTTGAGAAACACGGCAGCTCTGCCCTCCACCTGGAGGTGCTGGTTCCCTGTGGGCTACTTCTCTGTCTTGGAGACAAGTGCCCCTGTGCTGTTCCCATGGGACCTGTACCTCCTCACCGCTCATTGCAGAGCAAGCCTCTCCTCACGCTCCCTCCCCTGCACCCCAGCTTCTCCCTCCATCTCAGCTTCCTGCCACCTGTAAGCCTGTGGCTGCCCCTAAGCCTGGATGCCCAGGCTGAGTCCCTCCCCGCGCGGCACCCCCAGGCCTGGCTCAGCCCCGACATCCAGCGCTCAGGTGGGCCCAGCTTCTGAGCGCAGCTCCCAGGCCCCGGAGGGCCGAGGCCTTCCTGCCATAACCCCTGGGTTTCCCCTGGGAGCATATGCCCAGGAGTAGAACCTGTCGCCACCTTCCCAGTGGGCTTCAAGTGACCACAGTTTTAGCACTTCCCACCCCACTTGCTGATATCTCAGAAATCACATGTCATTTGTTCACCCCATGAACCCCAATGGAGCACTTGCTGGGTGCCAGCCACGCTGGGCCCGGCAAGGCTCAGAGACCCGCACGCTGGCAGTGGTGCTGCTGGGGGGCTGCAGGGCGGAAAGTTTAGGGGCCTTCCTGGGTCCCGAGCCTCTCTGAGGGGGCCATTGTCACTCAGGTGGCAGGAAGCAGACCGTGTGCTTCCAGGAGTAGGGGCAGAGTGAAGAAGCCTTGAGGCAGGAGGAGCCGCGTGCAGAGAGGAAGAGATGGAGTCAGAGGAAGCAGGAGGGATTCTCAGGGATGGGAGGCCGCGGAGACGCCCACCACCACGGAAGCAGCCAGGAAGCCACGGAGGCTCAGAGGAGAGGGGTTCCTCACCAACATGTGAAACGGTGCCCGGTGGCTAGTGGGGGTGGGCTGTGCAAGGCAGGTGGGGATGCTGGGGACAGTGTGGACTGTGGGTGCATCCAGGAGAGCGAGGCAGTGGCCAGAATAGGACACAGGAAGCAGAGGGACAAGGAGCTGGCCTGGGGAACAACTGGGGGGACATTTGGGGGGCAGCATGCAGGACATGGTGTGTGGGTGTTACCAAAAGTTCAGCACTTGTCCCCGAGGCCACATCAGAAGAACAAAGACAAGTGGTTTGAGGAGAAGGAAAGGGAAGTTTATTAATTTGCCGGCAAATGAGGAGGATGGAGACTCTCGTCTTAAAGTGCCACAGTCTGATCTATAAGCAGAAACACGGAGCTTTCAAAGGGGGGTTCAGCTTCAGGCGATTGCTGTTTGCCTGTAGCTGACGGTCCTGATCAGCCCCATCTCCGGGGAAGACAGTCTCATGACCTCTGCCCGGACAATTTCATGGAGCCGTCTCCTGTGGTACAAAGAACAAAGGACACTCCCCTGCTTCTCTGATTATTGGCCTTGGGCAGGGATTTAGGTTTTAATTCCCAAAAAGAGTGGGGGGGTGTTTTAAAGAGACAACTCCTAAAACCTTTTACCCCTTTTCAGGCTGTTCCCTCTGTTACGTGGGGAGACAGGACCAGAGGGCCTCGCCTCCAAGGAGACCACCTGTCAGCACCTGATTCATGTTTCAAGGAAGCCAACAGGACAAGACGCCAGCTCCCTCAGGAGGGACAGGGGTGGTGCTCACAGGCAAGCACGAAGGCCCCCTGAGCAGAGGCAGCAGGGGAAACCGGCACAAATAACAAATGGGCTGGGGATCTGACGTTTTCCCATGTTTACCCTTGGATATATTTAAAATAGTCATTTTCACCATTGTATTCCTTTGCTCAGGCTGCTGTAACAAAGGACCACAGACCAGGCAGCTTAAACCACAGACATTGAGTCTCTCGCATCCTGGAGGCGGGAAGTCCGAGGTCAGGGTGCGGCAGGGCTGGGTCCTCTGAGGCCTGTCCTTGGTGTGCAGACGGCGCCTCCTCCCTGTGTCCTCAGAGGTCATCCCTCTGTGCGTGTCTGTGTCCTCATCTCCTCTTCTTATGAGGACACCAGTCAGACTGGGTCAGGGCCACTCCAATGGCCTCATTTTATCTAAATGACCTCTATGAAGACCCTGTCTCCAAATCCAGTCACTTCCTGAGATACTGGGGATCAGGGCTTCAACATAGGAATTTTGGAGGAACACAATTCAGCTCATAAAAACTGTTATCATAGAATAGATGAGTTAAATCATTATTTATTCAGAATAAAAGTAGGTTTATAAAAGCATATCATGGTATTAGTCCTATTCCCAGCATCAGGAATCAATCGACCACACGACAACTAATTATGCGTCATCACCCAGTGATGTTTGTGGTGGGAGGTGGGAGAGTGAAGATTGTAGAACCCTGGCTTTGAATAATGTTAATTCAAGTTAAATATAAAAAATCTGTTGGTCAATTGTCCTTTGAATAGCTGCATTTTCCTCAGGTAGAATTCCAAAATTGCGGTGAGTTCCCAGCACGGGCCCTCCCCTGGCACATCGATTCACTCTGTGTTGCTGGACAAGAATGTGCTCATGTCTTATTTGTGTGATTTGTTAAAATAACAATGACAGAAAGGCCATTGAGCGCTTATAGTTTTATTCCCCGCTGACAGATTTGAGGGTTGCTGTCAGCCAGAAAGCTTTTGCAGCAGTCTATGACGGTTCTGGTCTATTGTATCCAGCAAATAAATTACATCACTTAGACATACATTTGCTTTTACAAATAACTTTATTTTTCTTATTACACAAGTAATAATAGGTTCATTGTTGAAACCTCATCACATACTGATGACAAAAAGAAGGAAGTGAAAATTAACCATAATCTCACTGTCAGAGATAACCACTTAGCATCTTGGCATATTGCAGCAAGAATTTTTATATATATACACACCTATAGTATATAAGATATATATATGCACAAAATATGGACTGGCACTCTTTTGCCCTGTTAGCCACCAACACTATGGACATGTGAGGGGCGTATGCATTGAGTCACTGCTGTAAATAGCCAGACCCCTCTCTTCAAGGGGTCTGGGGAGGGGAGAGTACATCTGGATGTACAGAGATCGTCTCCCCCTCTGCGTGGCCTGTGCAGGGCTGGTGCAGCAGGTGTGAGCAAGCTCACCAGGAGGACCAGGAGGACCACTGGTCCTAGCCCCGGGGCTCCCTTGAGTCCCCCACCCCCTAGCTCACCTGAGGTCAGAGACCCCCTGCCCCGACCCTGTGAACGCACAGAGATTACAGGGGCAGTGCCCACTGGACTGCAGGCCCTGGGCAGGCGGCCATCCAGGGTACTCCACCCTGCCCTCTCCAGGGTTCCCCCAGTCCCCCCGAGCTCACATCTGCATCTAGAGCACTCATGGTGTGCATCTGTGCGCCCTTCACAAAGAAGCGCCATGGTGAGCCAGGCTGCGAGCAGGCTGGAGGCTCAAGCCTGTGCATGGAGAGCAGCAAGGAGAACAGAGCCCCTGACGTGGCAGCAGGCACAGCCAAGCACCCAGGAAGGGGAGGGGACAGAGAACCTGGCATCTTCTGAGCTCCTAGGCACCCAGGAGGTGTGTCCTACAGGGGCTTCTCTGGAATTCCTAAATCCCGTTGATGTCCCTGCAGACACCCAGGTCCCAACAGAGGCAGCTCCCTTGAGTTCCACCATAAGGACGTGTCGAATCTGCCTGGCCAGCTCCCTGAATGTTGGGCTGGCAGATGGTCTTCAATCCCACATGAGCTTCTTGGTGGGTGTCTTAGTCAGTTTGGGTGGCTATAACAAAATAGCACAGACTGCTTGGCTTCAACAACAGAAATTTATTTCTCACCCTTCTAGAGGCTGGAAGTTCCAGGTCAAGGTGCCAGTGGGGTTGGGTTCTGGTGAGGACACTCTTCCCGGCTTGCTGACAGCTGCTTTCTCCTTGTACCCTCACGTGGCAGACATCGGAGGGAGCAAGGGCTCCTGGTGTCTCCTTACATGGCACCAACCCTCGGGAGTCGCCCCCAGCCTCACACCCTCACCACCTCCCAAAGGCCCCACCTCCTAATCCCATCACATTAGGGGGAGGATTTCAACATAGGAATTTTGGGGAGACACATTCAGTCCATAACATTCCATGCCTGGTCCCCCAAAATTCATGTCTTCCTCACATGCAAAATATATTCATCTCATCCCCAAAACCCCAAAAATCTTAACTTGTTTCAGCATCAACTCTAAAGTCCAAAGTCCAAAGTCTCATCTGAATATCTAAATCAGATGCGGGTGAGACTACAGGTAAAATTCTTCCCCAGCTGTGAACCTGTGACACCAGATGAGTTACGTGCTTCTAAAATACAATGGTAGCATAAGCGCAGGGCAGGCGTTATCGTTCCAAAAGGAATATTAATAGGGAAGAAGAAAGGGCAACAGATGCCAAGTAAGTCTGAAACCCAGCAGAGCAAACAACATTGAATGTTAAGGCTTACGAATAATCTTTGACTTGAGGCTTTGCCCTCCACACCCACTGGGGCAGTGGTCCCGCCCCTCCAGACACACTAGGGTGGTGGTCCCCTCCCTCTAGACACACTAGGGTGGTGGTCCCCTCCCTCCAGACACACTAGGGTGGTGGTCCCCTCCCTCCAGACACACTAGGACAGTGGTTCCCTCCCTCCAGACACACCGGGACAGTGGTTCCCTCCCTCCAGACACACTAGGGCAGTGGTTCTGCCCTCCAGACACACTGGGCAGTGGTCCTGCCCCTTCAGACACACTGGGCAGTGGTCCTGCCCCTACAGCTCTGGTGGGCAGGGGTCATGCCCACAAGGCTCTGGGCAGCCATGCCTCCATGGTTTTGGGTAGAGGTCTCCTGGATTGTTGACACCCACGTGGTGGCCCTTGTGATCTCTGAATCGCCTTCTGGTCTTTCTTTCCTGGTCTTGAGGAGCGTCAAACGTCCGTGGCCCGATAGCCCCTGGTCCTGCTCCGTGCGAGCTATCCCGTGCCATCTCCGTCCCCTTCGGAGTAACTGGCAGTGTCTGCTGGGGGTGCCGAGCCTATGGTTCACACCCACACTTATCTCCTTATCAAAAGGTCACTTGGTCACACTCTTAATGTTCTCTTTCAAACACACTTTCTCATTTTTCACATTTTGGATAGGCTGAGAATTTTCCAAATCTTTAAGTTTTGTTTTCTTTTTGCTTAACAATTCAGTCATCAAATCATTTCTCTCTTCTCAAATTTTACTGTAAGCAGCCGGGAGGAACTAAGCTGTCCCTAATACTGCTTAGAAGGCTCCTCAGCCAGATGTCCTGTTTCATCTTACCTTTCAAAGGCATCATTTCAGCAGGGACCAGACGTTCACCGAATCAGTAGAGGCCACACCCAACCAGCCAAGACACACCTCTATTATCAGCCCTCACCAGAGGACTCAAGGGCTGTGAGAAGAGCAGGACTTCACCAGGTGGACAAGGCCATCTCGCTAGACACGATCCTGCTGTCACTTGTGGTTGGCACCTGGCACCCGCCAATGAAGCCTCTGCCCAAATCAAGGACTCTTCCTTGCAGGAGCCGGATCAGCCCAGGGCACCCTCCTTGCCCACGTCCCTCTCCTTGGACTGGTTCATCAGCCCCTTTCTTATCCCTTCTCTCCTGATGTTAATTGTTACTTTATTTGAAGTAGAAATTTTAATCTATAACATTTATATATTGATTCTGTATACTACTACGTATGGTTTGCAGTATTGACTAGCTTGTGGACCGGCTTGGGCCTCTGTGCCCGCGGCTCTGACTGCGAGGGAATGGGCAGTACTAAGAAGACTGCCCCTTGGGAACCCACGCAGCTCGTGGCTTTTACGCTTCAATAGGCATCAGTAAGATCTGACCTGTGTGTGGACCTGCTATGTCTGACCTTGCACTGCTCATGACAGTGCGGCTGAATCCAATCCTGCTTGGTCTTCCTGGCTGCCAGCCTGTCCTGAAGCTACTCAGGGGCCCCAGCACCAGCCACCTCATTAGCACACAGAAGACACCAATCCCGAGAGTTCAAGGGTCGTAGAAGCTCTTGTGCCATCAAATAGTGACGAAGACAAAATATTATAACAAAAGATGCTTCTATCACCCATATCACACAGGAAGTTACAGGAGTTTTAGGAGCTCTGTGCCAGGAACCAGGGGCAGAGATGACATGTATATTTCTCATTATGTCCCTGGGGAGAAGACTGGATCCCCCTGTGACAGCAGGTGGAGGCTACACTCCAGGGTGCCACACAGCTTCATCTGGGGAACAGGATTCTTGGGCAGGGTTTTAGCTGTTCTCTGACACCTGTTCCTGCCCCCAGGGCTTGTGGGAGGCTGGTACGTCCCTGCCGCCAGAGTTGGGCTGACCACAGGCTTCCCAGGTGGGCAGTGGCTGGCCTTTGGCTCTGACTGCGATCTTCCTGGGCTGTGGTGGCTGAGGGGGTACAGGGTATGGTGGGGCCTCCCTCTGCTCGGGCCCTGAGTAACTTCAACCCTCGTCGGATGTGGAAACAAGCAAAAATGCATCTTTGCTGGTTTGAGCCCCTGAATGTGGGACTGTTTGTTACTGCAGCAAAACCCATCCTGAGCTGAATAGCACATCTGGGCTTGCGCCTTTGAACCCACTCAGCTGCTTCTGATCTTGGCATGAGGGTGTGAGGGGGACCCCTCAGAGGAGTGTGACCCTGGGAGGTGGGACCCCTGCGGTGGGCAGGGGATATCATCAGAGGAAGCTCCCAAGTTCCCTGCGGCTGTCATCTCTGTATGTCACTGCTTGAGATCGGGGCCCAGCTCGGGTGGGGCTCTGGGCTCAAGGTAGACCACCCCCAGAAGACGGAGGGAGAGCAAAAACTTTCACTTTGCTGAGCTTCCATTTCTGGATCCCTGAAATGGGAACACTAGCAGGCAGCATTCTCTGCCCCAGGTCCATACGAAGCAAGTGGCCTGAGCCACATTGTGAGAGGCCTTGCCCAGCCCCCTCCATGGGGCCAGGAGAGGTGTCATCACCAAGAAAGAACAGAGAGATTCCACCAGTATAAACTGCAGCGGTGCTCTCAAATGCCACGCAGCCACTAGAAACCCAGCCTTTCACCTAAAAGGGCCACGGAAGTGGGAAGTGGTCCCTGTTGGTCATTCCATGGAGCGGGGGCTTGCCCACTTCCCTGCAGGCCGGGCATCTAGTTGGCCACACTCTCTGTGTGGGTCAGTGTTGGACTGTCTACTTCAGTGACTTCTGGCCTGTACATGGATACAGGTCTTCAGGACACACGTGTCATCCCTGTGCTTCCCCAAACACGGAGGTTTGGGAAAATGTGGCCAGAGCTAGCGCAGTGGCCACACTGCTCTGTGGGCCCTGGCAGGCTCTCACTGCCACCTGGTCCCTCCTGGCCTCACTCCTGCAATTCCCACTTCCAGCCTCGCCCTCAGTGCCTGGCCCTGGAGCACCCTCTGCCTTCTCCCTCTGCCCACAGCTGGGACAGTCCCTGCTGTCCAGGGGACTCCCGCTTCTGACCCCAGACCCCAGCTGTGGGGAGGGTCCTGGCAGGGCTGGAAGGGGACAAGTTGAGAGGCCCCATCCCAGGAACAGAGGCCTGGAGCTGCTCTACTGGGGCTGCCCAAGCAGCAGGTGCAGGGCGGTGAGCAGGGCGTGGCCGTCCCAGCAAGGACTCCTGGCCTCCTGCAGGAGCTTCCTCTGTCTTCTCACTAGGAAGAGCTAATGTTCCAGGATGGAGGTGAATGTCCATGAAAATGAGGGCCCAGAAATTCTTCATGGGTCTCAATGAGCCCGACAGTGCTTTGGAGTCACTTGGAAACGGGGAGTCTGGCACAGCGAGAGGCCAGGGCTCAGTGGACCCCGAGACACTCAGCACTGGGGAAAGGGCAGCCCCTGCTGCCAAGCTCCCAGCCCCCTGCAGCTCCCACCCCACCCCACACCCCTGCCCCCCACCACTTCCCCAGTGGCCTTCTGACAACAACTTAATGCTGAAAGGCACAAAAAGTGCACTGGACACGCAGCAGAACGTGTAGGGGATCTTCCCACTGGACAGACGTCTGCACATGCTGTTTGTTCATTCAAGCTCTGAATTCAGAGTCAGGCTCATTCACCATAAGGAGAGAGGACAACCGACTCTCCTCTCAGCAGGACACGTCACATCCTCCCGGGATACGCAGGGTCTCTGTTCCCCCACGGCAGGCACGGGCATCGCCTGCAGAGTGCAAGAGACAGTGTCCTCATCTGACTCTGGTGAGCAGGGACATGATCTGAGATGTCAGGCGTGTTAGCTTCCTGGGGCTGCCATAACAAAGTACCTCAAACTGGGGACTCAACACAACAGACAATGTATTGTCTCAGGTCGGGAGGCCAGAAGTCCAAGATCCCGGCGTTGGCTGGGCCACGCTCCCTGCAGGAGGCTCCTGGGAGGCTCCTTCCTGCCTCCTCCAGCTCCTGGGGACCCAGGCGTCCTTGGCTTGTGGCCTCATCTCTCCAATTTCTGCATCTGTGGCCACATGGTCACCTTCCCTGTGTCTCTGGCTTTCAAACAAGGACATATCGGATTAGGGGCCACCCTAGACCTCATCTTAACTTGACTACATCTGCAAAGACCCCATCTCCAAATGAGGTCATATTCACAGGTGTGGAGCTGAGGACCCACAATAATAGGTGACCACCCGGAATCGTGGATCTTTCCACAGGCAGACCTTGGAGGTCATGAAGTCCAGCCTTTTGGTGGTCAGTGGGGGAAGTTGAGGCAGAGAGGTCTAGAGGTTTCCTCAAGGCGTGGCTGGCTGCAGAGAGGTTGGGCCACGCTCCCAGCCGCCACACCTCACTGCCGAGCCCCTGGCGCTCTCCAGCATGAGAAATACAATCCTGAGCCCCCAACTGACTGCACAGAGAAACCTTAAGACTGAGTTCCCAGCCAAGATGGGGGGGGGTCGGACGCGCCTCGTCACACCGCCTCCCTTGCTACCCGCCACAGGCTTTGTCCCTGAGGGTTGGACAGAACCAGGCTCTGGAAAGACTTGCCGCACCGCTGGTTTCAACCACCCCCCCAAAGCAGCTCCCCCCTTTTGCGGTTTCCGCACAACCACTGACCAGCTTTCCTTCCTGATCGGAGGCCGCCGACCCCGGAGTGGTTCTGGCCAGACCACAGAGGGTGCAGTGAGGGGTTTCGTGTCCTCTGCTTCACCTTCTGACGGCAGAGGGCCGAGAACTGCACCTCGGGTCATGCTAAGGCCACCGCGTCCTGAACCCAGATCCCGTGAAGGGGCTTGAAGCTCAGGGGCACGTGCGCGTGTTTCTCCTCTCGCAGATATCCGTGACTGCCCCTGTAGCTCGTTAAATACACCTACTCAGCCACCCCGCTCAGCACGAGTTCCTGTTCCCGCTGCCCGCCCTCCAAGTGCTTCCCCGCCTGTCGGGACCTCCCCCTGCAGGCTGCAACCCTCTGTGGGAGACAACGCTGTCCTTGCCAAGCGTGGGGACCTCGTTGCTCTTCAGCTGACACGGAGAAGCCTTGCTCTGAGGACGTTTGTGTGGTGTCACCCCATTCCACATCCCTGGGTCCCCCAGGCCCACTCGACTTCCCAGCTCTGTCCTCAGGAGCCACAGCAAGGCCACTGCAGGGCCTGGGCATGCCCGCCCCGGCTGCAGGGCTCCGTGCCTTCCCGCCGCGCCCGCCCTCCCATCATCTGCCAAGTTGCCGACACAAGAGCAAATGAGAGGCGGCGGCGGCTTCCACAGGGTTCACGTGGCAAACTACAGCAAGGTCGACTTTAAATGATAGTTTACAGCAGTCTGTGTGTCTGAATGCCAAGGACAACAGCCCAGCAGGAACAAGTTAGGAAACAAGCACGGGACACCCACAGTCCTGCTGAACTGGCAGAGTGTGGGCAGCCAGGCCAGCACAGCATGAGTGACACAGCCAACATGGGCTAACGTGTCCTCGGGAGGAACAGGCACTAGGCATGCTAGGCGAATGCATGCGGGGACACATGCCCTGAGTAAATCACACCTCCACCCCACAAGCCTTTGCTGGCTGCCCACCTATCTGCTGTGGGGCCACAGAGCCCCTGTACTGGTGGCTGATGGAAACAACCAGTGTCCCAGAGTGGGGACAGCAGACAGCGGTGGAGCAGCTGCACCCAGCAGGCTGCAGGCCTCTCTCAGAAGGGACCTGGAAGGGGAGGCACCATGCAGCGAGTGGGGGTCGTGGGGAGGTGGGGAAGGGGAGGAGGGGGAAGGGCTGCATCCCTCTTGGGGGCCAGGGAAGGAGGTCTGGGTCTTCCTCTGGTGTGACAGGGAGCCACGGAGGGTTTGAACAGGGTGGAGGGGGCATGATCTGAGCTCCAGGGAAAGTGGACTTGGGCAGAGGTGAGAGCAGGAGCCCCCTGGGAGAGTCTGGGACATCCTGGACAGGTGACACTTGCACAAAACCAACACATTTTGAAGGCTGAGAGGACAGGGCCACAGAAGGATGACAGGTAGGTGTGAGGGAGGGCAGCAGGCAGGGACCCCCACTCCTCACATGGCTGCTCAGCCAGACTGCAGACAGCACTACGGGGAGGGACTGTGGTCATTGCATGGACTCTGGAGTTTTCTCTTTGGTCAAAAAATGCACCATGAAGAGTGAGTTGGGAGTAAATTAATTTTAAAATGTGTATCATTTTGAATATTAAAGGAAGAAAAAGGATGTCTCTAAATGGACGTGGGTAGTAAATGATCCCCCTGAACTGCTCCCCAGCCCAGTTTCCCCTCACCTGTGAACCAGAGGCAGCCCTGCTTCTGCTGAACAGCCCCTGTGAACAGTAGATTCTGAACACAATGATGGAGGGAAGACCTCGGAGCTGGGAGGACAGGAACTTGGCCTGGGGCACATCAGGGAGGGCTTCCTGGAAGAGGGGGTGCCTGAGCCAGGCTTCAAAGGATGAGAACAGCTTTTCTCAGTGAAGAAAGGAGGGAACAGGAGCTCCAGGCAGAGAACACGCTGGCGGATGCAGAAGCACCCGGAAAGGAGAAAGTCTTAATGTTGAATGCTTGCAAAACACTTCACCGGAAAGTGTGCTAGAGGCCTTAGGAGCTCACCACAAGCTGTCAAGAAGGCAGAACCAGAGCCATATGCCTTCTTTGTTTTGTCGGGCGACATCACTCTTATGTACCTGGTGGGATGTATGAGCCATATTTGGGGGTAATCTCTCAGTATTTAGAATGGCAACATCTTCTGACCTGGTGATTCCTACTTAGAACTTTTTTACAGATTTACCTCCACATATGCATAAAAACACGTGACAGTGCTGTGTTTAAGAACAGAAGATGAAAACAATTTGTCAATAGAGAAGGGATTTGAGTACAGGTTGTGACGTCAATTCAAAGGACACTAAGCAGCCACTGAAGGGAATGAAGTAGATCTGGATATTTTCCATGACATAAGAGCCCAGATAGATCATTAAATAAAGACAGTGAACATCACAAGCTACCACCTGGTAAGCATGCATAGAGCATCCCTCCAAGGATGCACAAATCCAGCAGCTGGTGGACAGGTGGAAGGAACTCATCACGCTCTGTGCAACTCTAAGCCCTGTTCGTGCATCGCCTACTCAAAACAATCCAAGCCAGGGCCCTGGCCTGGTGGGCACCACCCAGGTGGGCTCTTGTCCCTCTTGCAGAGACCTCTGAGCAACGACCTGACATCTTCCATGGGGGTCGGCCTCCGACCCAGGAAACCCTGACCAGCCTCGCCTTCCCGCTCAGCAGACAGGAAATCAGGAGGAACCCACCCTACTTCTGCACTTCCTCCTGTGCTGGAGCCAAGAGCCCCAAGTCTCCTGAATGGTGTGGGCCCCAAGGCCAGCCAGGGAGCTTTTAGCAGGGAAAGGTGAGCAGGTGCTGGAGAGGCCAAAACCATCCACGTCCCCACAGAGGGGACAGCAATGGTCCCAGTGGGAGAGGGTAAGAGAGCAGAAGACACAACCACATGCAGACTTCAGAAACGTGAAGGGAGTGAACAACAGCAACCCTAAAGCAAGGTCCTCAACTAGGGGCTGGCCCCACTTCCCGGGACATGTGGTCCTCAGAGGATGCCAGCCAGAGAGCTTTGATATATTCTTATCTTGAACTATAAAGTAAAAAGTGTGTTTTATTAAAAGGGGGTGCTCTAAAGGCACAGCTGGCATTGGGGCAGCCCTCCTTAACCACTCCTTTTCTAGCCCCTGCACCTGCCAGAGGACATACTGCTCCCAGGACAGTCCTGTTTGAGTAATGACAACATCAGGAAGACGGCAAAGGTGGCAGAGTGGACCCTGAGTCCATGTAGGAGACATCTGGGACAAGCCACTCACCCCTCCTTCTCTCCATCCACCTGCCATCCATCCATCTACGTGTCCCTCTCTCAGAGCTAAGATACCTTGTTATCCACAACACGCTGCAAAATGCCTCTCTGCATCCTCTCTGTTCTGGGCCAAGAGGGCTCTGCTCTCATGCCCACACCTCAGCCTGTGTCAGCTGCACATTTGCAGCATCTCACGGAGGAGGAGGTGGGAAGTCTCGCATTTACTTCTGGTGGATCAGTAATGCCCCTTGAAGGAAAAGGACGCGTGTCAGGACTCCCTCCCCCATTCCCTCTCCCCTCCCTGCTTCCCCCTTCATCTCCTCTCCCTTCTCCTCTCCCCCCCTTCTCCCCTCTCCTCCCCCTCCTCCTCCCCTCCCCTCTCTCAGAGCCCAGCTGCCATGTGAGAAAGCCCAGGCGCTCCTGCTGGAGCAGCCACGGGTAGAGAACTACAGTGCTGACTGCCACCAGCCCTGTGCAGGAGGCTCCCTGGAAGTGGACCACCAGCCCCAGTAAAACCTTCGGACGATGCAGCCCGAGCCAACATCAGACTGCAAGCCCATGGGATGCCTTGAACCAGAACCACAACCAAGCTTTTCCCATATCCAGCACCCTCAGAAACGGTGAGATAAAACATGCGGGCTGTTTTGAGCTGCTAGGTTTTGGGGTGATTTGTTACACAGCAGCAGACTACAGTGCCCATTACAGACCCAGAGTCGCCTCCTTCTGGGCACAAGCCTTTCTTGCCCCCAGCTGCTGTGTCCCCACCTCTCCACTCAGACTGGTCAGTCCTGACTTGACTCAGATCACATGAGCTGCCATACAAGGCCAGTTCTAGTTTGAGTAAGGCACGTAACACAGTCACCAAAATACTTATCATCAGCCCAGACTCACTAGTGCCCCAAGACGTTATCATCATTTTGCTTTTAATTCCCAGAGAGCTGTTTCATTCTATCCAAAGTGGCAAGTGGATGCATGAACACGAGTAGCACACACACGTGCACTACACAGAAATCCCAACACTCATCTAAGCAACAGCTGCACTTTCCAAACAATTGCCTACTATATTTTTAAATATTTTATTAAATATTATGATAATTGTGCAGTTTTACACATTTTTGTATTAATATTAAGGGAAACCCTAGAAAAAATCCAAAAGAAATTATTTAGCACTTAGAGCCTTATGTTCATAGAATATTTTTAAAATGTAATTTCAGTTTATGTGTCTATTTTTGTTGCAGAGGAGTATGGTGAGCAACAGAAGACTTTCTGGAATAAAAACGTCTGACATTGGGTAAAATTCTGTGAGGAAGTGGACCCTCTGCTCCCTGTTCTGTGTCATTCTCTGGGTTCACCTCTCCTATTGTCCTCACTGGCCATTAGAGAAGTCTGGTTTCTCGGGGTCTGGCTGGCCTGGCTGTGCCTCCATTAGACACACCGCTCACCAGGAGGGCTTCCCCTGCCCTCAGGGCCCCCAGCCCAGACTCACACCTGAGTCAGACCCCAGGCCGCCTGGGCAGAGAGGGGAACAGCCCTAGGGACATCACCTGCGAACTCATTAGAAATGCAAATTCTCAGGCCCCACCCAGCCCTTTGCTTCAGAGATGCAGGGTGGGGTCCATCCCGTTTCAACACGCCCTCAGAGCGGTTCTGATTCTCCCCGGGATGGGGAACCGTATGATCAGCCAGTGCCTTTGCACGTGGCATGGCCGCACAGGGCTGATGGGGGGGGTGTGTGTGTGAGAGTGTATGTGATTGTGTGTGTGCATGCATGTGTGTGTGCACACGTGTAGCTGTCTAACCGACAAGGGCAACAGCTTCATTAGATTCCAAGGCTACGTGAGTCACTGCCTGCCACAGGTAATTAAAATGGGGTATAGATAGAATCTAGCCAGATAAAGTAAATGATTGCATCTCCAGGTGGCTGAAGGGGAGGAAGCTGGACATGTTCCGAGTGTGACTCCAGGTTTCAAGTGTAAAGCGCCGAGAGCCACGTCAGTTGGGTGCCATCACTAACAAGGCAGCTGGCAACTGGTCTCAACGTGCGTCTGTGCCCATAAAAGATGAAAGACAAGCACCCCGTGAGAAACTGCACACTTTCATTGTCAGTGGCACTCAGAGGCCCCGGACTACCTGTTCTGTGGCCAGCCTGTGTGCTCACAGTGGCGGCTGTCTTGGGAGAGGACAGTGGCCTTGAAGATACTTTAGTAGAAAGCTGGGTCAAGGCATCCCAGGGACCCCAGGGGAGGTCCGGTCCAGCCCAGCACCATGGAGAGGCATGGTGCTGACAACCACGACGGTCACAGCAATGGACTCTGTTACTGTGCACCTGCCATGTGCCAAGCTCACGGAAAAATAATTATAAGCAAAATGTTTGCTCCTCTGTCACAGAGCTCGCGTGGCAGGTCCAGGATTGAACACAAGTCTGTCTGATTCCACAGCCCAAGTTCTCACCCAGCCTCCAGGCCACTCCGTGGGCCCCGATGAAGGGTATTGCAGCTCCGACCTCAGGATGAGTGGGCTCAGGGTCGGTTTCGGCCAATACTTTATTTTTCATCATTACAGCTTCTTGGAGAATTCTGTCCACAACCAGCAGAAGGGCTTCTCGGGGAATCCTCAGTGCAAGAGATAGCCACATAAAACGTGTATACATACGGCTCCGACATGAACAAATAAGCTCTGGACTTCAAGCAGTGCCGAGCAAATGAAAGGAGGCGGGAACTGACGACACACCCCTCTGCACCTGTGCGGCGGCAGGCCAGGTCGCCTGTGCCCCTCTTCACGCCGGAGACTGCTTACACAGCTACAAAAATATTTTTAAAATCTCATCAATGTCATCAAAGAGGTAACAACCAGTAAGCACTACTGGGCTAAGACCCAGGGGAGGACAGAAGGCGAAGAGACAGGCCCAGGGCTTGGAACCACTTTGCTCTGGGGGCATTTCCAACCTGCAGGAGGTGGCTAAGCTGCGAGTGTCCCATGACAGGTGGGTGGCCTGGGAAGTGCCCGCTTCATGCCAGGGCCTGGGAGGGTTGCAGTCTAAGAAACAAGTCAGCCCTTGCATGGCCTGCAGCCTGGCTTCCAGTCATTCACTGGCCCAGGAAACATCAATCCAGAAATGATAGTAAGGCAGTCTCCAAATACTAGTAGTACCTGCAGGCACCTAGCAGAAGCAATTTTTAAAGTCCTATCTGGAAGAAAATAACATCCCAGGCCTCAAATTACTTTTTATGAATAAATTTTCAAATAAAATGCCCAGCATACAAAGGTAACCAGGCATACAAGGATATACAACCACATGGACCAAAACTGGCCAAAATGACAGAAAATAGAACCAGACACTTAAAGACTCCAGATATTAGAATGATTGGCTATAGATGTAAAATTCTAGACAAGCTTGAACATTTTGGCAGGAAACTGGAAACTATGAAGTGTGGAATTTGAGTGTTTGAAACACCACATAGAAATCATATGACTAAAAATTACAGAAACTTTATTAGTTTCCCATTGCTGCTACAACAAATTGCCACAAACTTAGAGGCTTAAAACAACATATTCTCTTACGGTTCTGGAGGTTAGAAGTCCAAAATGAGTCTCGCTGGGCTAAAGTCAAGGTGTCAGAAGGGCTGGTTCCCTCTGGAGTCCGGGGAGAATCTTGTTCTTGCCTTTTCCAGCTTCTAGAGGCTGCCACATTCCACAGCTCTTGGCCACATCACTCTGCCCTCTGCTTCCGTGGCCACCTCCTCTCTGACTCTGACCCTCCTGCCACACTTCCATCGTCCAGGTGAGCCTACCTGGATAATCCAGGATAATCAAATCCCTTTCTCCTTGCAAGGTAACATGTTCGCAGACTTCAGGATTAGAACACGGACATCTTTGGGGGCCATTATTCTGCCTACCACGGTGAGCAAAATCAAGCATTTAATGGGTGGGTTTAACACAGATTCAAATCACAGCTGAAAAGAGAATCAGTAAAGTGGAAATTAGATAATATATCCAGAAAGATTCACGGGAAGACAAAAGGATGGAAGATACAGAGGAAAGGGTAAGTGACACAGAGCGCACAGTGAGAAATCCCAACATATTTCAAGTAATAGACCCTGGAAGGAAAGCAGAGGGAAAATGTGGAGAAAGGGGCATTTGAGAAGGTAACAGCTGGGAGTTTTCAAACTGATAAAAAGCATCAGTTACAGATTCAAGAAGACAAATGAAAACTAAGCTGGATAAATAAAAAGAGACGCACAGCTAGACTCACCGCAGTGAAATCACAGAAAACTCAAGTCAAAGAGAAAACATCACAGCAGCCAAAGAAAAAGGGCAGGTTTCCTTCACAGGACCCACCGAATGCCTGACAGGGGCAGCGGGGGCACCTCCAGTGCACTCACAGTCACTCCCCACCACGTAAATGCTGGGACGTTCCCCCAACTCTCTGTACAGCTGGGTTGGTAAAATGGAGACCTTGATGTGCTGCTACTTGAAGGCATCACTCATTCCACAAGTATTCATGGGGCAGCTCCTCTGCCAGGGACGGTTCTGTGTGCTGGGTTAAATGTCCTCTCTTTATGGAGTGGGTAGAAACAGACAAGAAACCAGACTAATAGGGGGAGAAATTGTGGTCGGGGAGGGTCTGGCTTAGCAGTGGCACGGTTGGGGAAGACCCCACTGACATTTGAGGAAAGACCTGCAGGAGGTGAGGGAATGAGCCCTGGGGTATTCCAGAAAAAGCAGGTTAGGCAGAGGAACAGCCAGTGCAAAGGCCCTGGGGCATGGTGGGTCTCGAATGAGCAGATTCCTGAGGAGGGTACTAAGAAACCTGGGGAGGATAACTTGTCAGCGTTTTGTTGTGAATTAAGAACACCATCTTGACCCTTTTTGTAATTTCCCTGAGAGCCCTCCAGCAGAATTCAAATTACTCTTTAATTTTTCAAATTTATTAAGAACAGGCAGAATTGGAGTGATGGAGAAGAGCGGGAGGGTGCTCCTACTGGAGTTCAGGAATGTGGGGAGGTTCCCGAAGGCCAGTGGCTGCAGCACCAAAGCGTACTGGAGGAGTAGGGGGGGTCGGGAGCCAGGCAGGACCCAAAGTGCCCACGGTCCACTCTGCAGGGCCACCAGACTTGCAGACAAATGCTTCTCGTGAGATTTGTCTGGACAGGACGTGCGATGGGGCCTCTTTGCCTCCCTCTTCCCCCAACAGCCGCCCAGCCGTCTTAGGGAAATTGTCAAGAATATGTGCAAAGATGGTGCTTGCCACGGTTTTTGTGGTAGCAAAGACCTGAATTCCACAGGGAGGACCGGCAGAGCTGCTGGGTGGCTTTGTGGTGGGGGCCACCCCGACGTCTGGCTGCCAACTGGAGGGAATGCACAAAGATGCTGAGAGACGCGTGGGTCTGGGCTCCGACCGCGCGATACGTCCAGCAACAGTGGTCCTTCCAGGCCCGGCCTCAGCGCAGGGGACGCCGGCAGGCAGGCTGGCCGCACGGTGGAGAAAGTCCCACTTGACTCTGGTTGGCCCCACGGGGGGCGGGGAGGCCCACCCTCGCCAGCCCACGTGCTGGTGTAGATGTTGTGCCGTTTAAGACATGACGTATGCACACGCAGACCAGGGCACGAGACGCCCGAGGCGGTCACTAGCAGTGCTGACCCAGGGGCGGGGATCGAGTTCAGCTCCCACTTTTTGCTGATCTTTATCTTTTTTAATGTTTCCAAAATGATCACAAATTGATTTTTCATTGAGAATTAAAAAGCTTTTTTCCGTTTTTTTGATCGGAGGCAACTGCCACGGTCCAGGTGAGAAGGCGCAGACCAGGCTGTGAGTGGGCAGTTTGAGAACTGCCAGGACAGGGGCCTGACAGGGAGGCAGTGGGCTGCCCCCACCGCGGGGCCAAGCGCAGTGACTGGGGCTCCAGCCCATGGTGGCACCAGCTGGTCTGCACACAGGTTTGGACAGGGACAGGTGCAGAGATGGTCTCGGGAAAACCATGAGGAGGCTGAGGAGGGAGAATGGGCGATGGAGGGGGCACCAGGGCAGAGCCCCAAGGAACCCACATGAAAGGGGCTGTGGGGGAGGCTGCCAAGAAGGAGGCCACACAGGGGGACAGAGGGCAGGAGGGGTCACAGGATGACACTAACACTGGGCCAGGCTGGCTCAGCACTGGGACAAACCCGGAAATCTCTGAACGCGGAACACAGAACGATGCCGGGGAAATGTGAAAACATCCGTGGAGGCAGTTTGAGGAGGAACCTGATGCTCAGGTCCCCAAGAGCCCAACAGAAGCACAAGCACCGGCTCTGCGAGGATGCTCCCCCAGCACGTGGCCAACGCAGTTGGAAAGGACAGGGGAAAGCCCTGCACTCTTCCCTGAGGCGGCACGTGGCGGGGTGGTTGCTCCTTGGGCCTGGTCCCTGAGCGACTCTGTGGAGCAGAGCCCCTCCACGGATCACCCTGGACTGGTGGCCACAGCCCTGAGATGGGGGTTCTTTGTGCCCCGCCCTGCAGCCCCACAGAGCCACACACAGGTGAGAGGTGTTTGACTGCAGCACGAGTGGCCACCAACAGCCCCGCTTGGTCCGGGAGCCCACAAGGCCAGTTCCTGAGGCCCAGAATGGCCCTGTGGCCAGAGGACACCACCTCCCTGCTCCGCAGGGCCCCCTCCACCCACCCACCCAGCCAGTGCGGAGGCTCCGGCCGTGGCGAGGGACTGCCCCATCACCCAGGCCAGCTTGGGGCGTGTGCCAGCTCACACTGTGACTTCCTGTGCCACCTGCAGGTGGACATGGTTGCAGCAGGTCTGTGAAGAGGTCACTGTCCTCCCTGAGGTGGAGGCTGCAGGGACCCCAGCTCTCTGCTGCAGGGACGTTCGCCTGATAGCCAACAAGTGTAGGCTGGCAAATCACAGGTGACTCATGTGGCTCATTTATTTATGACAATCACGCTAAATTTAGGTTAATTACTTTTTAATCATTGTCTGGAGGGTGCATGAAAATACTTGAAGCTGGTCCACAAACACAGAGTGCTGCTGGGTAAGCGAGACACTATCTGATGGACCCGGTGCCAGCCGCCAGGGCAGGAGCAGGGAGGGTAGCTCGCGAGCTGGGGGCATCTGCCCACAGCGGGTGCTCCCAGGCACGGGAGCCCCAGACGGCACCAGTCCAGCTTTGCAGGCTGGCAGCCCTGGACAGTTGGCTGTGCACGTGTGTGCACCAGGTGGCTTGTCCAAGCCCGGGGGGCCCTGGGTCCCGCCACAGCCTGCTTTCCCTGGACTTCCTGCCCCGCCGTCCCTGCCCACGCAGCAGCACAGCAGGGCTTCCAGCAGGTAAATCTGGACCCAACGCACTGTGCTGCCCCCCTCACGGTGCTGGACCCCAGACCCACGCCACAGGCTCAGGAGCCACCCCCACGTTCCCTGGCTCCCTCTGCCAGCTGCGGCCCCCCTCACCCCACCAGGCCCAGCCCCTCCTCCGCGCATCCACTCTCTCGGTCCTCATTTTGGCTGAGAGCAGCCGGTGGGTTCTCTGGCTCCAATAGGACATGGAAGTGAGAGACGTCTCTGCCCCCCACAGAGGGCTCCCCAACAGCCACGGCCAGAGAGTGCTGGCCAGCAGGCACGTCCTCCTCCATGCACCGTGTGCACACCAACTCGGTAGAACATTCCTGAAGCCCCTGCTGCCCCATGGCTGGTCCCTTGCTCCCCCCCACACACCAAGCCAGAGGTGTTGCCAGATGATGCCACCCTGCTCCCAGGGGCCTCACATCTCAGGGGGCTTGTCCACAGGACAGTGGATGGACTCCTTGCACAGAGTACTCTGGCCACAGCCCCACGGCCAGCATGGCCAGCACCCAGCTCTGGGCACCCGACACACCTGCCCAGCAGCCTTGCCGTGAGGGGTTCTGGCCTTTCCTGCGTCTCCAGACAGGCCCTATGCCAAGTTCTGCGTGGGAATATCCAAACGAGGCCCCAAACCCTGGGTGTGCGCCCAGACAGCAGGTGGCCAGAGCCAAAACCTAACATAAAATCATTTCTAAAAGCTCTTTAAAGGATGAGGAACTGGCATCAAACAAAACCGGATTTATTTTCACACCCCCTCCCTAGAGACTCACACAGCAGAAGGTTCTGGTCTCATCTCTGTCCCGCCCCCAGGGTGCTGAGTGAACAGCAGTTGGCCTGGACATCCCAGCAAGGTCAGAGTTGTACCCACACAAGGTGGGTAACAGCTTTTACCAACATTTTAATCTTTATTTTATGTTTTCAAATTATAAAAGTAACACGTGTTGGCTCTAACAAGGGGATCAATACAAAATAAAAGATCCTAATTCCCTAAGGCTTCTGCCACTGACTGATAGGTAACCAGTCCTGGACTAGCACTTCTGCCCTACACAGCCAAAAACGGGACAAAACACGCAGACAGCTGTCTACAGGCAGCGGCCACGGAAGGTGAAGGCCATGATCAGAGGAACAGCTGCGGTCACCACAGTGCCCTTCCCGAGCCACTTCCCGCCAAGGCGTGGAGAGCTGGACTCCAGGCAGGGCAGCTGAGCCCAAGAGGCAGAGACAGGTGAGGGGGCTGCATAGAGATGGGCCCCGTGGGAACGGGCAGAGAAGCCGCCCTGGGGTGGAGGGAGGAAGGGGCGCGAGGGGTCGAGCGTGCCAGGGACGCGGAGTCCTGGCTGAGCCAGCGTGCAGAGACCCCCCCCAGGCGTCCAGCTGAGAAGCCAGAAGGGCCACACTGGGCAGTGAGGATGATGCCCTCGAGTGGGGTCCATGCTGGACCCGCCCTGGCAAAGCCTGGAATAAAGCCGGACAGGAGCCACGGGGCAGAGGGTGGGCGTCCAGGCCTGCCCAGTTAGAGGGGCTCGGGAGGCGCCGGGACAGTTCCCAGATCCCACCTAGCAAAGCACGAGGCCACACTTACACCAGGTCAGGCTGGCCCAGCCGTTCTCAGGAGCCGCTGCTCAGAGGGAGGTGAAGCCGGAGCGTCTTCCGCAGAGCAGCAGCCAGTTTCACACACGACGAAACGTTGCCAGACACGAAAGGAGGCTGTGACCCACGGGCATGAAGACGTGACACAGGCGAGCTGCGACGGCACGGAGGCCGCTGTGGCGAGACCTCAGAGCAGCCGCGGTGAGTGGGTTCAGAGAGTGAAAGAAGCAGTTGAGGATAAATACGAAGGTATGGGATACAGCAGATAAAAGGAAACTAAAAAAATACAAATTATGCTTCTCTGCTGTAGTGTTTCTGGAATGAAGAATTCATTGGATGGGCTTAACTTGAGAACAGATTGGTAGGGATTAACCCGCCTGAAGAGAGACTCGGGGACAGGCGCGACTGTTCCGACCCACGGCAGCCGGTGTCCGTGAGGGAGGAGAGGAGAGTGAGAGCAGGACAGGAAAGTGCTGAAGGAGCCACAAGCACAAATCTCCCAGATTTGGTGGATTTCATGTCCAAAAGGCTCGGCAAGATAAATGTGAGGAAAACTGTGCAGAGGCACATCAAAGTCAAACTGCCAAAAGTTGAAGAAAAAGAGAAACCTTAAAATCAGACAGAAAAAAACCCCTTTTACCTACAAGGGAGCAACGTGCACCTGGCCGCTGCCTTCCCGTCAGAAATGCGTGGCCACAGTACCACGCAATGGCGTCTTTAAAGAGCTGAAAGGGAAGAAAGTCTGTCCAGAATTCTATAACCAGAAAAAATATACCCCAAATATGAAAATGAAATAAAGACACTTTCAGGCCAGTGGATGCAGAGAGCACTTCTGCCCTACGAGGTGCGCCGACGGTGCGCGTCAGGCTGGAGGTCGGTGACACCGGGGGGAACCCGGGTGGACAGGAAAGAAGCCAGAGCAGACACACGGGAAGTGAGTGCGCAGGTGTAAAGGACCATGGGGTTTTTCCCTCACCGTTTCCTTAAAAGACAACTATCCGCTAGAGTGAAAACATCGCATTGTAAGGCGGCATCTTCGTAACGCCCCGCAATGGCACAAAGCGCAGAGGGGCGAGAAACGGAGTAGAAACACGGAGGGTTGCTACGTCTTCGAAATAGCGAACGTGAGACAAGAAGTGAGAAGTGGGACAGGGAAGCCGGGGGTGGGGGGGCCACGCGGATTCCAGACTCCGCGCGAACGGTAACAGTGGAAGGCGCGTGCTGGTAGCGCTGAGACAAAAACAAGGAGGAACAGCCAAAAAGCCGACAGAGGAGCACTGTAGTTTGAACGTGTCCCCTCCAAAATTCGGGTGTTGAAACTCAATGGCCACTGGGATGGTGCTGTGGGGAGGCCTTCACGAGGTGGCGGGGCACGAGGCTCCTCCCTGGTGAGTGGGATCAGGGCCCTTCTGAGAGCAGTGTCACCCAGCGATCAGCTACGGTGCCCACCATAGCCTCCCGCCCACTGACCACAGCTGGAACCTCTGGACAGATGCAGAAAGCAGCCCCCCAAGGACCGAGAAGTAAACCACAGTGGGTGACTTGGGACAGGGGTGAAGCTTGAACAACGACCCACGAGAGGTGAGTTCCCTCCTCTGTCTCAGCTTTGACTGAAGGGCTGAACTGCAGAGCCGGCAGCAAGTCTGGAAAGCAAAGCCCAGAGAACGCCCCTCTCTGAAAGAGGGTCGGGGAGTCCTCTGCAGGGTGACGACTGGTTCTTAACCTCCAACCGAAGAATCACGGCCAGAGGAACCATGGACGTGTCACGGCAACTGAAATCGGATAGACCGGGAACACACCGAGCAGCACACGAGGATGCAGAGAGAACAGGTTTATTTTACGCCGGCAGGCTCAGCGGGGACTCTGCCACCAAATGCTGAGCATCGCGCTTTAGATGTAGTGACCTTTTATAGAGGTCTATACCGGGAAGTGTACAGATGAGGAAGTTGCTGCAAGGGAGCTGCTGAAAGCTGATTACAGAAGCGAGAGTTGCAGTCGTTAAGCAGTTTCAAGGACAGTGGGATTTTCCATTTTCCCCATCAGACGGAGAAATCAGCAAGCCACAAACCCACAGGCCACACAAGCAGCCTTTGTTGCACAGCAAAAGTACATCTCGCAGAAGGGACGGGTCGGTCCCCGCGAGTGGAGACAAACTTGCAGAATATAAGGTTTGTTCTCTTTATTATGGATGTGGGGGTTGTGGCTTTGGGGTGGAGACCCCTCCCTGCGTCAGTTTTCCACAGTCCTCCCTGAAAACCCACTGCAGCTGGGGTGGGGGGCGGTGATACCACAATGCAGCCACGTCATAAGGTCACACTCGGTCACCCTTCTCCTACCAGTGCGTATGCTTTGTGCAGGGGGAAGTCACAACTTCCCGTTGTTGTGTTTAATCACTCCTTTTTTTATTGTGTAAGCCCATGGAGTCGTTTGTTTAATCTTGTTTAATCGACCACTGCAGGCTGAGGAAACCCCACCCTTCACCCACCTCCTTGCTGAGGCGTCCTCCTCCCCTAACTGCACCCCAACACTTTCTTGTCTTCCTCCTCCCTCCGCACCCTGCCCCAAGCCCAGCCTGTCTCGGGCTGCCGCCTGCAGCCGTGCAGGGCAGGTGTCCAGCACCCCAAGGAAGGAGCCATAGTTCTGGCCAAAAGAACTGGAAGAAAAGGCTGTTACCCAAGGATGGTAGAGGGGAAGCCCCCTATTTCTCTCTGCTTTCACCCACAGCTTCACTCTGAAGGCAGCTCCAGTGTGAACTGCATGGCAGCACAGAAGACAGAAGTCCTGACAGAATTCCAAATTCTGGCCAGAGGAAGTGGGGAAATGAGCCCTCGAGCTCTCCGAAGCATCAGAGAGGGCTGAGAAGGGACCCCTGCCTGCGTGTGGACCAGCATCAGCCCTGGGCCCCAGGCTGCACCCACAGAGAGGCCAAAGAAGCACAGAAACGCTTCTGAGAACCACTCCAGCCCCACGCCAACCCCGAGTGTGTGTGCTGCAGATGGACCCAAACCACAGCAGAGGCCTTGACAACAGAACCAACATCGGAACCACCAGAGACAGAGAGAGAGACAGAGAGAGACACAGAGAGAGACAGAGAGAGAGAGACACACACACACAGAGAGAGACACAGACACAGAGAGAGAGAGACACAGAGAGACAGAGAGAGAGACACAGAGAGAGAGACACACAGAGAGACAGAGAGAGACACAGAGAGAGAGAGACACAGAGAGAGAGAGAGACAGAGAGACAGAGAGAGAGAGACACAGAGAGAGAGAGAGAGACACAGAGAGAGAGAGAGAGGTTTATTACGGGAACTAGTGCACACGGCTGGGCGACCAGGCCTGCACGAGCGCAGGTATGTGTGCAGTGTGTGTGTGAGCCTGTGTGCAGGGGTGTGCACATGTGTGAGTGTGCTGGTGGGTGCTCACATGTGGGCGTAGGTGTGTGGTTGCAGATGTGAGGTGAATGTGAGGCTGTTTGAGCGTGCACGTGTGAGTCTGCATGTGTTGGTGTGAGTGAGTGTGTACACACAGGTGTGGAGGCCTGGCCACCCCACCAGGCGAGGGTGGTGCCGGGCTGCTGCTGGGTGGCTCTCCAGCCCCCTCCTGACCCCACCCCCCCAGTGCCTGGTGTCCGGCGTGTGGCAGGCTCTGCCCTCCTCTGCTCCCCTCCAGCCGCCACACCCTTGTCCAGGGGAAGCCCCGGCCCAGGCTCCGGGAGGAGCAGCTCCCCAGGTTACGTTCAATCAGTACAACTGGGTTTGGGGCCCTGGGGGGTGCAGGTTGGCACCTGCCTCTGCCTACTGGTGGCCAACAGCACACCAGCACTCATGGGACAACCAGAAAGGTCTGGAAAGGTCTGCAGACACTGCCCAATGTCCCTGGGGGCCAAACAGCCCCTGGTTGAGAACCTGTGACAAATACAGGGGTGGGACAGATTGGGGACCATGACACATTGGATGTAGTTTTGGCCAGTTTCCTGCCAGAAGCTGCCAGAAAGGGACAGGTGTTGGTGAGCTGATTCCAGGATCTCTGTCCCGGAGGCCCATGGCCTGGGGCTCTCTATCCTGCCCCAATCAGCAGGGCCTCCATGGCCAGGCCCCCACTCCAGGCAGCTCCCCAGGGTCTCTCGCTGGAGCCCTCCAGGCATAGACTGTCCTGGCCCCATGCCAGCGAGGAGGTCACACAGCAGGTGGGGGCAGGTTGGGGATGCCACCTACTTGCTGCAGAGGCAGAGGCCCTAACCACTGCCCCACCCTGCCCTCCATCCGGGAACACGGCTCTGTGGGTCCAGAGGGGACTGTGGCATCTCCACCTGGCCCTAGGGTCTCTGCCGGCAGGCCCACGGCTGGCCAGCTAACGGCCCATCTGCCTTGCCCAGGTCCCCACTGGTTTCAGGGGGTCGGGTTTGCAGCAGCCCCTGTGTGAGGAGGGAGGAGCGTGCTCCACAGCCGGCTGCCAGCGGTGCTGCTCTGGGTGAGTGGGCTCCTCCTGGGACGTCCTGCGAAGCAGCCCTGGCAAGTGAGGAGACAGAGACAGATGGAAAAACAGGGAGACAGAGACAAAGATGGAGACAGAGAAGGGGAGAGAGCTGCACAGGAGTAGGCCGAATGCTTTCCTGGGACTATTCCAAAGATACCCCCCACGGGCACACACACACACACGGGCACACGTGCACACACATATATGCACAGGTGTACGCAATGCTCACGAATGCACACACAATCACGTGCTCAGTGACGTGGGGCCTGGAGGTCTGGGGCAGGGTTGGCTCACCTTGGGACATTTGGGACATGCTGTGGCCTTGTCTCCTGCTTAGTGGCTCCGTCAGGTGGGAACTGGTCCAAGAGGGAGAAACCCGTGAATCCCCGGACTTTTCTGCCCGTAAGCTGCAACTGTTTCATGTGGTTCCAACTCATTTGGTGTATTATTCAGGATTTCAGAGATCCATTAGCAAAAGACAATCCTCCCCGTCTCTTGTTCCCATCTGAATCGGTTCCAGCGTCAGACAGTCCTGTGCCAGAAAGTCCGGCGTGCACATGCACACACACCTTGAGAAGAACTTGTCTCCACTGTTCCCCGCTGCTCCACCATCAGCCCTGAGCAAACAGGACTCCCAGGGATGGAGGCCGGGGCCATGGCCTGTGCTGGCCGTGTGCTCCATGCCCAGCCTGGATGAGCCTGCCATGAATGTCCAAGGGGCCAGGCACTGGGGCACAGGCCACCCCAGGATGTGTGGAACTCCTGCCCTGGTCAGAAAGCTCTTCAGGTGCAGACAGGAACCCTGAGGGCCCGAGATGGTGGCCCCTGGCAGGGTCCTCACCGGTGCAGTGGGGAGGGGAGCTGGGCACCCAGGCCACTCTGTGGGAGACGTCCTGGCAGGGAAGCCACCCCAGGGTGGAGCTCCCTGTGGACAGGCCTGGGCAGGATACATCTGAGGCCTCCTTGCTAACTGCTGCTGACAAACCTCAGGGCCCCAGCATCCATGCCCAGGATGTGGCTCATGTCACACTTCTGGAGGATGATGCCGCTGGCCATGACACTCCCTGACTCCCCTTCCCTCCTTGCACACAAACCCACTGCCACTTGGGGGGCTGATAAGGTAAGCAGACAGCTGAGGGCAGTTTCCTGACCATGGCTCGGCACATGCTGGACTGGGAGGGGCCTGCCCTGAGGGAGGTGGCGGGCGAGGCAGGAGCAGCCTCCCAGCCACACTGGGTGGCTCAGCACAGGGGAGGCTGCTGTCCCCATCTCAGCTGCCCAGTGTCCTAAGTGCTTTGCACATACGGTCTCTGTGGGACTGGAGCCTTACTGCTATCACACCCGTTTCACAGATTAACAAAGGCCCAGAGAGGTCATCCAGCTGCTGGAGTCTGAGCCAGGCCAAGCCTCAGCAGGCTGGCCGGAGCTGCCCCCTAACCGCCAGGCCCACCACCTCCTCCATAGCCACTGGGCAGCAGTGGGTAACAGGGCAGGACCCTGGCAGGTACCATCCTTCCTTCCAGTATCCCCTGAGGCCCTCCCCATTGCCAGGAGCCCACTCTCACCTGGGCAAGCCCTGCACATCAGCCCTGGCAGTGCCACGTGCAGCTTCCGGGTCTGTGGCCACCACACAACTGGGCCCAGCCCCACCCTCACGTCATCACACAACGTGACACCACCGTGGAGCCTAAAGCAATGACAGGGCCCTGCAAGGTCTCCCGACTGCAGGATGGAGCTCTACACTGTGCGCTTATACATTTGAAAAATCGGCTTTTCAAATTAGTTATCCTCGATTCGCAGGAAAGTATAAATTTAGCTAAAAAAGAAAGCGACGGCCAAAGAAAGCTACCGCGTCTGTTCCTGTTCTACCGAGGACAAAACAACTGGGAGCAGAGCGCTGCCAGCTGACAGGCCAGTGGCTCTTCTGAACTCACTAGCACAACCCTGACCACACGCCAGCCCCACGGGTGGGCCGTACCACCCGCGCTGTTCAGGAGGAGCTTAGGGAGAGGCTCCCCGCCTGCTGTGTGGCCCACCCCACACTCCCAGTGGCTGCGGAAGAAAGAAAATCTGGACCCTGGGGCAGAAGGGGGCGTGGCCAGGATGCACAGAGCAGCCCCTCCCCCAGCTCCGGGGCTGGGAAGACTCCCAGGCGGAGGCAGGGCTGGTTTCCCTGGTGGGGCCTCTGCCAACGGCAGTGGATGGGCTGATCAGCCTAATGGTGGCTGGTGTCCTAGAGGACCACAGGTGGGAGGAGGGTTGTGAGGTCACTGTGTCACAAGGGCCAGCAGCGGCCAAAGCTGTCCGCAGGGACCTGGGCCGCTCGGCATGGGAGTGGTGCGGAGTGGGGCTCGTCAACGAAAGGGAGGTGCTCCCGGCAGCTGATGCCAAGCCACCACAGCAGTCCCAGGTGTGGGGTCTTCGAGATTCAGTGCTGCACTCAGGGCCCCACTTCAAGTGACATCACCTCCCTGGCCTCAACTCCTCACTCGGAGGAGGGGACCTGGGCTGTCTGGATGAGGGTGTTTGTGTGATGCACCTGGAGGAGGGAATGCCTGCACCCTCAGCCAGGAGTGTCTGGCTCAGAGCTCCTGCCCTGGAGGTCGCTCCTGGTCCAGCAGGTATAGGAGCTGGGCAGGGGAGAGGTGCACGGGCAGTGGACAGCCGTCAAGGACCTCGGGAATGCACACTGCTCAGCCAGGGGCAGGAACTGAGGCCTCCCTTACAGAGGGTGTTGGGGTGCAGAGTGACCTGCACCAACATTTCTTCTCAAGGACATGGGCTGGCCACCCCGACAGTGGGCACCGGGACAGTGGGTGCCTGAACAGCAGGCCCCAGACAGTGAGGGCCCTAGCACAGCGAGGGCCAGGACAGCGGGCAGCGCAGGGGCTTGGGAGACACTACAAGCACACGGACTATGGCAGGCTGCAGTGGGCTGGGCTGAGCCAGGTCGGTGGGGTGGAAGCAGACCTCTCCTGACCCTGCAGGGAGGTGCATGTTGTTTTGTCCCCTGGACAAAGCTGGGCACTGGGGGGTCAGGGTACCAGGGGCCTAGCCTAGAGGGATCTGAGGGACGGAACCTCCCAACACCATTCCCTCTGTTGACGGAGACCTCCACCCTGCATCAGAGCCACTAGACCTGCATGGACTACCCCACAGTGTCAGCCCCCACACCACTCTGGCACCATTCCCTCCGCCTGCCCTACCTGCCCTACCGTCCCTCCGGGATGGAGTTTCCAGAATCCACCCGGCCTGCTGCAGGTGCCCGCCCTGCTGGGCAGCCCCAAATCCCTCTCCCTGTCCCCTTCTCATGCCTGGTGGCATCCCTGGGGTTCCCGCCTCCAACACGTGGGCCCCATGGGAACCCTGTTTGCTCCACGCGGCCACGGTGGGTGAGGGGCATCCTTTGTGCGCAGCTAGAGCAGGCTCTGTATTCCTTGAAGAAACTCTGATGTCGGTCAGTACTTACCTCTGAAAAATGAGTAACCTCATCTACACAGAAACCACCCTGGAAGAAGCCACAGCAGATACAAGAGTCCTGGGAGCTGGAGCCACAGCCTGGGGGCCAGACCCAGGCTCAAGCAGGGAATGAGGACTGCTGGCCCCCAGGAAGAACCAAAGCCCTCACACCTAGATGAGACCCTAGAGCTCCCATGACCATCCAGCAGCCCTCCCCATCCTGGGAAGCAGACAGGCAAGCAGGAAAACCAAAGGTGGCTGTCCAAACGTGGCAAACTGCAGAAAACCAGTGCCAACAGATAAAAACCCCAAAATATAATGGAGCAAACAAATGTTTAAAATAAATCTAATTAAAACCCCCAGAGGAGAAAAATTCAGGACATCTGTTCAGTGGAGTCCACACGGCAGGTCTAGGATGGCTGTCCGGAGACCTGCCAGCTGGCGTCTGGACACTTGGATGTCGGGAGGGTTCCTGCCACCCGGCCTCACTGGGCTTCAGCTGTCTGTACAAACCACACAGTTTATGCTGAGCACCTGCTCCCCCTCTGGGAGTCTGGAATCTCGGCACATCCAGGCAGAAGGTGCCTACGTGACCACCCCCAGTGCCAACCCTGGGCACTGAGTCTCTGATGAGCTCCCTGGTGGACACCATCATACGTATCATCACAGCCGCTTGCTGGGAGCTGGGCCACCCCAACCGGCCTCCAGGACTCCAGAAGCCTGCACCTGGCTTCCCCTGGACTCAGCTCCACACACTGTTTCCCTATGGTGATCTTGCTGTGTCCTTTCACTGCAGCAAATCACAGCCATGGGCACCACGACCCACCATGTCCTATGAGGAGTCCTGGAAAATCCCTGGCCCTGGGGTGGTCTTGGGGACCCCCAACTCAGTATCACATTAGAGTTCTAAGATATTAAAAAAGCATGGTTACAGCAGACACTGGGCAAAAGGCAGAATAAACACTGCAGGGCAGCGCTGAGGCGCTCACCCAGAGCACAGGGCCAAGAGGGCTGGCAGCGAGGCTCCAGCTAGGCTTGCTGCGAACCCAGGGCCCTGGCCGTGCCGGGGGACCCCATCTCAGAAGAATATCTTGAAATGAACAAAGACAAGCACAGGATTGCAAAGGAAGGAAAACCAACTGTAAGTTACCAAACAGTAACAGCAAATAGGTGAAACAGAATCTGCCTCTTTATTAACACACTAAATAAAAATATTTAGAGGCAGATCCAGTAACAGCTGTAACCTCAAAGCAGCGATGAGAATAGCTGTACTTTGAGGTATCCACCGAACTTAAGTGTGGCCTGAACATCCTGCTTGTTCCTACTGGTGACAAGTCATAAGTACCACTCCCACGATGGTGTAAGTTGAAAAAACTGCCAAGCTTCGGTTTCAGGTTGGTGAGCACACACATCTACACTCAGGTTCACAGTCCGCCAGAACCCTGTCACAGACCCCACTGAGAAACCCGAGAAGCCCAGAGAGACAACAGGATGAAGGAAGGGAAGTAAGAAACCAAGAGAACACAACTTTGCTAACACAAGTCTTCGGGATAAAATCCCTGATGCGGGACCCCGGTGCCGGAACATCAGCCTAGACAGTCAGGCTGCGTCCTGCCCTGTGCCTGTCCAGGACAAGCTGCCAGGGCCCCTGGCATGCTCCGCAGCAGGCAGCCTGGTCTTGGACTTCTTTCTGATTATATGAAAATACGACAAAGAAAAATACACTGCAGAATGGGGGAAAATATATAACTTTATTTTTAACATAGTAATTAAATTCCACCACAGAATAGGGACACTATGGGATTTTTTTTTCATTTAATAAATACAAATGAATAAAAATACTTTGTTTTGTAAAGAGACTGCCTCTCCTCCCTCCCCACATCTCATGGATGCCTACGGGTAATCACGTGCCCCTCTGGGGCCTACCTGCTGACAGAGCCCCACGCCCACAGCCCTACCTACTCACACAAACCACTTATCTCCACTCTATGGAGAGGACTACATCTCGTCTGCCTGCAAATACTATTTAGGTACAATACCTCTCTTTTCCCCAACCCCTTCCAAATACATGTTCTTGTATTGCATTTCAAATTTTAAACGATTCCCTTCTGAGAAGGAAAGAATCTGGCATACACAGAAGCCGGACACAGGGCCACTTCAACCAGAAATTGTCAACACCTTGACATTATGTGTGAGGTTTCAGTCACACAGACAACTGCCCACTGGATCCATTATGAAAGGGAAGGGGAAAAGGAACATGTAAAGTAAAATCTATTGTATGCCTCATAGACCATCCCTTATTTCAAAAATAGAAATTCCTATTTAAATTTAACCTGTTCGAAACAGGCCAAATATTTGATTCTGCATGCAACAGATCTGTTATTGCTTATTATGTGACCTCCTGGCACTGTGCTGCTCAGATGACCATTTTAGAGAACAAAGGAACCGAATCAAATTCATAAATCACAAAAAAGTGCTGCCTCCATCCTGGGGCTTGGGAGCCCCACAGGCCCACTTCCATGAGCACCGTCTGTTCGGGGATAAGGCACTCCTCTGAGCTAAGAGGACTCCTGACTCGAGTTGCAAAGAATGATTTTTGCGCCAACAGTTAAATTCCAGTGCAACCACAATGTTACAAAATCCTAGAGCTTCCCAGTTTTTAAACTAGGAAAGAAAAACTCCTGTAGATCCAGAAGGAACTTCACTAAAACTTTAAGGATCTTACCTGTACCTGCCCTAGTGATGCACCAGTAACTAAGACATAAATGTAAATGTTTGATAAATATGATCAGGAAAAAAAACTATCAGTCTCACCCATCTTTATGATCAGCAATAAACTTCTTTTCTGTGTACCCCATTTCTTATTAATCCACATTTAAAAAAAATATTTCCTGAAAGTATTTCTAAGGGTGATGGTTTATAATACTCAACAAATGTAAAAGATGTAACTAGATTATGAGAAAAACATCTGCTTGTAAAACGTGAGCTCAGAAAGGAAGTGATAAACTCGTGGGCACAGGGGGCACTAGCAAGGACCACACCAAGCGTCGCTCCCCTTCCTGTGCTTCAGCTGCAGTGCCCCACGTCTTCAGAAGGAGCACTGCTGGTATTCCACCACCCCCTGGACGTCTGGCACCTACAACCCCCCTGGACCCAGGAAGGAAGGGCATCCGCAGGAAGCCATGAACAGCTGGGTCTGTCGGTGCTTCAGCTGCGAGAGGTAGTGATGACAGCTTTAACAATCTACCTGAACCACCCTGCGAGGAATACTTTAAAACTGCAGTAAGCTGTCAATATTCTACATAAATCATAATTTCAGAAGAGAAGCATGTTTGGGGTGAGAAAATTTAAAAAAAAAAAAAAAATGATGCTGTGGTTCTTGCAAGTCTGCCTTTTTTGGTACCAGCACAGAGTATCACTGTCACTAAGTGTTCCCAAGGAGAACACCGGAACTGTTGGTGGTGTGTGTTTACACGCATGTGCAGGAGCACACATCTGAGTGCATGCGTGAGGCGAGGTCTCAGAGCCCCAGAGACTTCTGTACGATCTGCTTGGCGATCTTGTAAAACTGCTCCCGGTCGTCCCGCCACATTTTGGAAGCATCCACATTAGCTCCACTTTCATCGTTGGGCTCTGCATGAAAAGGGAAACACTCTCGATATAAAACAGAATCCTAAAAGTAAACTACGTGGCAAGATCTTCCACTTCATTTAAAAGCACTGATGGCAGCAGTGAGCTATGATGTCACCACTGCACTCCACCCTGGGCCACAGAGCGAGACCCTGTCTTAAAAAAATAAAAATAAGAAAAAAACAATAAAATAAAAAACACTGATGCTCCTTTCAGGAGATGTATCCTGGAAACAAACAAGGACCCGAGAACTGGGGTGAAGTCTGCACTGCCTCTGGACTGGTGGACACACCTATCGCAAGGCAAAAGGATCCACTCTCGAGACTCCTGTGTTCTGAGTGTCTGAAGACGCCAACACCAGTCATTTTCTTTTGTTTTTTTGTTTTGTTTTCCATGAGTTACCAAGAAAACTAGTCATTTCTGTCATGCTCTGAAAATCGATGACAACCCAACAGACCCACACAGTCTCCCACAAGACCAGGCTGGGCTGCTGCGTCTTTAGCACCCAGACAAGCTACACAAAATCCGTCTGCTGCCTATTTCACCTTTCTGGAGACACTCTGTGGCAGTCACTGCTCTCTCTCACAGAGGACCCCGCGCAGCGGGACCGCCCTTTCGCAGCTCCTCCCGGGACAGCCCCAGGCAGATGTGCAGCCTGAGGTGGACACCTGGCCCCAGATGCCTAATCCATCCACTAGCCAGGAGGGCCAGCAGTCACACCAGCCAGGAAGGCAGAAAGGAGACGACCACCAGAACGGGACGCTACATGGTACTGAAGCAGAAGCTGTAGTGGCAGCTGCACAGTGGCACTGGTCAGAGTGCCCGAACTGACGGGGCAGAGTTTATAAGGGTACAATTCACAAATGACATCTGAAGACAGCCCGAACCACCGCCTCCCTCCCAGATCTTCCACCCCCTCACCTGCACCCAGCATGTGAACAGAGCTCTGCGCCTGCCCTGAGAGCATATGCAAGCCCCTACCCCACATTCCCTCAGGACCCCACTCCACCGGCACCCAGACGGTGGCCTCACACAACTGAGCAGCGTCACTTGGATGTCCACCCTCTGTGCCTCCTGCTAGCTCAGTGCTTTCCCTTTGGACATTCCTCCCTTCGTGCCTGTAGCATCTTGTTATCCCCAGCCTCCCAGACCACCCGCCTTCGTGCCTCTGAGGATTCCTCTCCTATGCAATCACCCTTTGTCCCACACCATCACCTACGGCCCTATCCAGAAATGACCCCCACACCTTCACCTCCATATCCGGCCCCTGTGGGCAGACGGAGGCCCCTTCTCCCTCATGCCCCAAACTCTTCCCCAAATCCTGCTCTCTGTGTTCCTGAGCCCAGAGGCAGCACCCTCGGCCCTCACACAGAAACAGGTGTGCCCCTGCTGGCTGCCCAGCGCCCTGGCGCCTGCTCCTCCAGGTCTCCCAGCCCAGCCCTTCCTCTTGGCCCTGGGACCGTCTGAGCCCTTCTCCCACCTCTCCCAAGCTACTGCCACACCCACTGACAAGTCTTGGCTTCTCCTCCAATCACACTATCTGGAAGCTGCTGCAAAGATGGTCTTTCTAAGGCATAGGTCAGTGGACGGAATCCCCACCCAAGTTCCCAGGGTCACCAGGGCTCCCAGCTGAGCTCCCCCTTCCCCCGCCTTGGCTCAAGCCAGAACGCACGGGCAGTGCCCCTGTAAGCCAGCCACCTCTTGCCCCTGGGCCCGCAGCCCAGGCTGCTTCCTTTGCCCCAAATGCCTTTCCCTTCTCCCACCCTGTTGCCTCCTCACGGCCTACACGCAAACCAGACAGCCCACCTGGGCAAGTGGCCAAGAGCCCCTGTGTGCATCCTGAGCTTGGGGTTTATCACACTGGCTCGCAACTGCAGGTGGATTTGGAAAGCTCCCCCAGAATGTGGGACTTGAGAGTTGAGATCTCTGCCACACTGAGCTTTGTATCCCCAGTACAGTGTGTGGCACATGGTATGTCCCCAGCAAATACCTACTGAATGAACAAAATGGCCCAGGACCAGGGAACAGCTAATCATGGTCAATAACATGATATGCCACACCAGGTTGTCCCTGGAACTTACCAGTACGGAAAGTATGCTTACACTGGAAAAGCGCACCACAGGGCCTCACCTGCCAGCATGCTCACCACCGACAGCAGGATCTTCTCCACACTCTGCACGGGGCTCCACCTCTCGGCACTGCTCTCATAGCCCATGGGGTCGTCGCCTGGCGCGTGGAGGATGGAAATGCAGACTCGCCCGTCCGGGTAGACTGCAAGAGGCAGAAGCGGCCAGGTGAACCCAGGGAACCGTGCCTGAGGCGATACCGCACTTGGGCAGCCTCCCCAGGTAGGGAGAACAAGGGCTGCAGACACAGAAACCGAGCTGCCTGCACAGCTGGGGCTCAGCCCAGGGCCCTGAGCGTGGCTTCCAATCACACAGACCCCAGCGGGGCCGCACTGGGCCCTGCTCATTCACTGGCCTGTCCCGTTCGAGCCAGTCATAGTTCGATTCCATCTTCATACAAAGTTTTTAAGCATTATATCCAGAAAGAGTAAATGAAAAGTTCTCTGGCAAATATTTCACCAAAATTTCTAATGTCATTATGATTATTCATGATACTTTCCAGAGATAGTTTCTTACAGTTCTGATCCTACCACTAAATCCCTGAACTGGACTGTTAAAATTTATATTCACATGGCTTGGAAAAGGCAAGTGGAATTACCGAAACACCCAGAAAAAGAAAGGCACCCAGATTCTCTTGGTGACTTCCTCTGGCAGAGAGATCGCCACCAGAACTACCTGCAGGTCAGTGTGTCCAGAACAGCCCCTCTCCCATCAACACCATCAACAAGACACCCGAGGTCTGACAGGAAGAAATGGATTTTCAATTCACAGCAGGTAATCAGTCTGATCAAGGAAGCTAAAACCATCTCTTATTTTTCTTTTACACATGATTGGGGGAAACTCTCAGATGGCTCAATTATAAAATTTGGATATTTGGATAGACTCAATTACAAAATTATAAAGCCATTAAAGTTATAATAACAGAAATGATAACTTAAAATAAATTTATTTCACTCACCTTTATTCATGAGTTCAGAATTTCATGAAAACTAAGAAATGTTAAGAGTTATCATTTACCTCCAAATGGCCTTGTCTTTCATACCCAGTTCCTTGTTTTTTCCATTCATCTGCTGTTTTAGCGGCTACTGCTCTTTTGCTATCCAGGAACTGTACCACAAATTCTCGTGCAAGGAAACAGTTTAAGAAACTAGGCGCACGCTTGTCATGGGCATTTGGACGTCCACCTATGGTCCACAGCCACGGAGCCTAGACGCCTAGAGCTCTCTGAACCATCCTCTCTGCCACAGGAGAAGAGCAGGTGTCAGGAAATTTCCCACTGCAGCGTCACTTCCTCGAGGTGACTGTACCGTGCAGTCACACTGCACATCCAGAAACATCCGAGTCCCTGCCACCGCGCCCTCTTCACCACGACCCATCAGTTCCACTTCCTACACTGCTTGTAGGTCACCCACACCTCTCCATCTCCAATGCCCACATTCGGTTCCAAGCTGCTGGCATCTCTCCCCTAGACCACTGCAGCCGAGGCCCACTCGGCTGTCTCCCATCTGTTCTCTGCTCACTACAACCACAGTGACCCTTCAGAGATCACTCTGGCTACACGACTACCTCACACCTACTTGGAACCCTGCAGTGGATCTCCACAGCTCCTGGATGAACACGAAAACCTTCAATACTGACCAAAAGGCACGAACTAGTTTGGACCCTGCCTTCCTGTCCCCTTACTTCCTACACAGGCCTTTGCACATGCTAAATCCTGCCTCCTCCCCACTGCAATCACCCAGGTAACTCCCAGTTCACTTTCTGCAGATGGTCAGCTCCGCCACCACCTCTGCAGGGTGTGTCCTGGACCATCCTGCAGTGCCTTTAGATTTATCCATATGATTCCTTCCATTAGTGTCTATCCCTGTCCTCAGACTCCTGATGGTCCTTTATTATCTGCTCACCATTGTATCCCAGCAACTCTCAGGAAATGCGAACTTTTTTTTACAAGTATTTATCAACTGATCAATTTTTATGACATTGGTAAACCAATAGTTCAAAGAAATTATTTTTACAAAATAAAAGTAACACATATCCACTTACAATAAGGCAAAAATTTTAAACTATATTAATTACCTGAACACTAAAAATCACTATCAGAACACTAAAAATAACGATCAGACTATTTTTAGTACATTTTCACATAATTTCATCAGTTTACGGCCATATCTGTCTCTAATACCAAGCCACAGGTATTGTGCTGAGGAGTGTATTTATCTGCAATGCAATCGCATTATGTTTAATTACCTATGATCCTCTTCACAGTCGCACTGATGGTTTAATCAACTTGGAATTGCCGACCTCTTCAATGACTTTTTATCTATCAACCATAATATATTTTTTAACTTTTCATTATGGAAAATTCCAAAACACACTAAAGGAGACAATAGTATGATGAACTTCCACACACACAGATCACCCAGCAGCAACCACTGTTCCTGGCCAGTCTTCCTAAAAGAACGAATGTTTGTGAACATCTCCTGTGCACAGAAGGTTGAAATAATGCTGGTGAGAAAAAAAGTACCAGACGGTCTCTCTGAGAAGCTAGCTCGTTACCTACGTGTGAGTTACAACATCAGCAGCCGATGAGAAGTTCTAAGCGAGGGTGTGGCCTGCAAGTCCAGCAGCAAAGAGCGTTTCCACCAGGCGGGGCAGTCCTGAAAAGCTCCAAGGCAGGGAGGCATTTGGGCACGCGCTGCCCAGGGAGGTGGAGAATAGCGGAAGGTATGCCAAATGGATGCATTTTTAAATCACTAGAGAAGTCAGAGACTCAGAAAATTTTATAAATCCTCTCAAGAGTCAAATTAGCCTTTAGCTATTTGATATGTAGAAAAGTATAGGATAAGGAACTGGCAAATAAATAACTTTCATTTTTACAGACAGAATATCTTACTTGCTTTTCTTCTCCGTAGCTATTAACATCATGATTCCTAGTGACAATAATAATCATTTATAATAAGAAACATTATTCTAAATACAATCATTGAAAATATAACATATTTCCTTATTAATTCTCCTATATATAATCTCCACTTGTAAAAGGAAGAAATAAAAACTTCAGCTGTTCAGGACTTCCAATTCCTGCTACTGGACACATTTCCAACTAAGCTACAGTATAATTTATTTAAGTGACCTTATTTTTTCCTCTTTTTAAAAGTAATACATGTTTATTCAGGGGGGAAAAAGATTTATAAAAGAAAAAATAATCTCCATCAAGGAAAAAAGAATCACTTTTAACATTTTTGTGCTTACCTTTCAAGTTATATATACATTTACATGTGAATTTTTTTCAAAAGATGAAATTATAACATTCCTATTGCTTTTCCCAGTCAATACAGCATAAATATTATTTCATATCACCATGAATTTAGATCATTTTAAATATCTACATCACATTCTAACATATATAATTTACTTAACATAATTCTCGTGTTGAAAACCTAGATTGAGTCCAACTTTTTCACCATTAAAAATAACACTGTGACAAAGACTAGTGTAGCCCACTCTGAGCACACACCCACGAGTCAAACTTCTTCCTAACCACCCCAGTAAAGCAGGATGGCTGGGTCAGATGGCATCCACAGTTTTAGGTTCATATTTTCTTGCATCTACATTAAACTGACCTTCAAAATTGAAATCAGGTGTTAATACCACCCTGACTCCGTTGATAAACTTCAAATCATAAGAAAATTTTTTTAAAGGTGTACATACCATATATAGTACATTTCTTGTAATTATATAATCTCTGTACCTCTCCAGGTAGCTCAAAAACTACTCCCGAAAGCACTTACTGTTGGGATGAAACATCTCACAGGTAAACCTCATCTTTGGGGGACTTAATGGGTAATCAAGTGGGAAACTCAGAATGGCAGGAAAAACACCAAATTCAAAACAGGTGTCTTCTGGGCCCCTAGAAGATATAAAAATTTGTAGTCAGAACTCCAAAGTACATTTTTCAATGTCTACCACGATTCAGAAATAAGCTAAGGAAATTTTTACTGCTTTACAAATGCTCATGAAAAGATTATCTATTCTAAATAATAATGAACTGATTCTTTTTTTTCTGAATGGAAAGCAATATCTTTCTCCCATTCCAATCTGGTTTAAATCTTAGGTATAAGCACAAAGACTGAATTATAGCCACAGTTTTTACACTAATAGACGTAAGAGTCAGGCAGCAGAACCTCTTTATAATACGGGATCAGAGAACTAATGCCAGCGTGGCAAGATCCTGGGGATTTAGTTTTTCTGTAGATGTGGTAAATTACATTTTAGGATAAAGCTATGAATTATGGCACATGTTGCAGCAAGATTCTATTGTACTTCAATAAATGAGGGGCTGAGAGTTTTATTTCAAAGGCTATTTTTTGTTTTTAAACATGCCTAAGAAGTGATTTTTGTAACCTTCAAAAAGCAGATAAAGAGCACACACGCACTCACTTGTGCGCAGTGCGACAGGCCAGGCACACACACACGCACCACGACCCCAGGCTGCGCCAACACTCAGCAACTCACCCTCGCTGGCACAAACGCACAGGTGCGCACTCCGTGGATTTATGTTTTCCTCACAGGTAAATGGCAGAAATGGACTAAACCATTTCAGAAGTCCTGTCCAAATGGTAAAACCCAACAGGTATAAATTAACACCATTTGACCTATACAAGATGTGAAATCGGCCGGAGAGGAAGAGGGGCAGCCACCCAGCCTGCACCTTCTCAGGACAGATAAGCTCCTCCTCCCTACACATTCCATTAGTAAAACACACATTACAGCAGTTTTCAAACATCTTCAACAATATTATGTGAATTTAGTAAGAAAACATAACTGCTGAATGACAGCTATGGACACTCAAACAACAGAAATTACTCTGGGTGTGAACCATCATGTCAACAAATGAGAAAGGAAACCCCATATATTAATACGAACTGCAAACAAATCCCTTTATAAACAGCTCTGCCGCTCTAAACAGTAACTGCTCAGGCAGAAAGAACACCTCTGCAGAGGCCGAGACCCCACAGGACGGTTCCACACCAGACTTGCTGCCTTCAAAATGAATCCAAGATATGGCACAGAAAAAAATAATGAAAATATGTTTACTCTAAATCTTCATTTAAAAAATAGATTTATGAAAAGTACAAATTTGTTTTAAAATCTTGGTAATAAATTATTTTGGTTCAGTGAAATTAATAAAAGACAGAGATGAAAATATTAGAAGCAATATTTATCTCCACAATTAAAGAAAAAAGACCAGGAAAAAAAAAAAAAAAGAAACTGAACAAAGAGCTTTAATATTCACTTGGTGGTGACACTCAGGGCTGTTGGGGGCACTGCGGCAGCACATGCCAGAACTGCCCCGAGGCCCTGTGGGGCTGGTCTGTGGGAAATACTCAAAATGAGAACAATGCGGTCGTTGTTTCCTGGAGCCAAATTTTTTTAATCTAAGAGACAAATCTTGATTCTGAAAACTATGTCCTTGCTACTTTTTGGATAGTGAATAGCTACTTTGTTTGGAGGGGCTGAATGTTCCTCTAGGACAGCCCCCTGGCGCCTCGGCGCGGGGCCAGGCCGGGGAGCCGCACCAAGAGGCAGCAGCACGGGGCCTGGCTACCGGCACAGTGGCAAAGCGGCACAAGGCGCCGCACAGGGTAGACCCGGGTGACGGCCCACCACCGCCTGGCAGCCCCGGTCATTCTGCTTTTCCTGCAGCCGCCCGACCAGATGCCCTGGGAGCCCCTCCCTGACACAGGGTCAGCACAGACTGTACGCAGACACGAGTGGCGTACAGTCACCCCAAGCCTCCGGTCCAGTGCAAGAGCTCAAAGCACATGATAAACCCACCCCTTTCACACGCCTCACCGCCTTCTGAGGAGAGGCTAGCAAGGACTGCTGTTTTCATTTTACTGTTAAGCAAAGCTGGAAAATCCAGGCATGAGATGACTTAGTCAAGGTCCTGAGTGAATTCAGTACTGGAGCTAAGAACAGAACACAGCTCAAACTGCTCAATCACAAAGTTGGGCACATAAAGATACTATCTTTCAACGTAGCACTGTTAACACGTCAGGAATGCCTGCCAGCACCTCAATACTTCTGGCAGCTCTGAGTCTAGAATAAGAAAAAATGTCTGGGTAGTGTTTTTGGAATGAGCCAAATGGTATTTGCTCAATACTTTGATAACAGTTCTTTGTTTCTCATAATAAGGCTTTCTTTAAAACTGTATTTTAAAAAATCCACCAGGTCGTTGGTAGCCTCAGAAGCATGACCAAACATTTCCTAAAGTGCGCCCACATCTCAGATATCAAAGGTATTTGCAAAAGCTCTGTTCACTACTGGCTTGAAACTGGGGTTTCTCTCTCTTTTCCAGAAGGCCCCAGTGCTCAGACAAGGACGCAGGTGGGCAGTGGTGTGCAGCAGCACGCCTCTGCCCCTACGGAAAACACCATCGAGCAAATTCCTGAACTGAGAGGTGACAGCATCAGTGCTGTTTTAGACAAGTTTTACTGCCATGCTCCTGGAAACCTCACCTCTCTTTCACTGGAGATGCAGCACCTCAAAATCTTCAAAAGAAAGAAAAAACAAGGAGGAAACAAAACAAATTTATCCACAGCAAATATAAATTTTTCAAAGCCTGTAAATTATTTCCATCTTATTGATTAAAATAATGTCATAAATTACTTCACAGCCGAGATAGGACTTAGAGCATTTATTTTCCAAAACAACATCACAACCACACTGCCCTCTATACGGGAAATGACATATCACACAGCTCACTGTCCCGTAAAGGTGAAACAGATGCAAAACCAAACACCGAGAGAGCAACACCCCTGGTCTAACCCTGACCATGTCAGCAATTCCCACCCATCACAAAGGACAACGGCCCCTACCTCGCCCCCCCAGAGCCGCACCACTGCAGTCACAAGTCGGCAACGTCAGTCACAGAGCTGAGAAGATCAGAGCTGTGCTCCTCTGGTCTCTCAACATCAAACTCACATGAAAAGTTGTTCTTGGCTTTTGACCTCTCGCACTTGTCACTTTCTAGATAACAAAAGCAGCAGACAGGCCTGTACACTGAAAGCAGCAGGAAGGTCAGAGAGGTTTGTCAAGTAACCACCGCAAGTCTGGGTGTAACTGCGCCATGTGCCCGCCAGGCATGTTCCAGGACCTCTGTCAGCACGTGGCGCCAGCTGCAGGCAAGTGTTGGAGAAGCGGACTGTTTTTGCTGTTCTTTTCTTTAGCATGTTTGTCGCAGCACACAAACAAAACACCTCCAACATACATGAGATAGGGTATTAAAATCATGGGAATGTAAAGCCAGTCATTAGTATTTAAAACCTGAGCTGGATTACTAAGGGATGGTTATTCCCCAGAAGTCAGAACCACGTGGAGCAGAAAGAAGAAAGAAAGGCAGACTGCTTCTTAAACACCCTCCACTCTGAGGGATGGAGGCCCCAGCACCCTCACGCCACAGAACCCACAGAGAGGATTCCAGCAGGGACGGCCATGGGGCACACGGTGTCAGAGCATGGGCACATCTCCTTCCTTCAACCTCTGCCTTGCAGTTCAGCAAAAGCTTCTTGCCAATGCTCCCACCTCACTAATGCCTGGGGCAGGGTGACCAAGGTGGGCTGTGTGCCCAGCCCCCATGCTGGGCACTTTAGCAGTCAGAGGACACTGGCTCTGCTGTGTGCCACCAAGTCATGGCATTAACTGGGCTCTGGTCTGTGAACCCAGCAAAGGCTAAAGGAGCACGTGCAGGTCGCTGTGCCAGGCAGGGGAGTCAAACAGAAACGGATCCTAACACCCTGGTGGGCAAAGACAGAGGCTGTCAGAAGCCTTGATCTAGGGAAAGTGCCCGCCCTCCTGCACCCTTCTCGGGCACTTGGTGGTCTCAACCAAGATGACATATTTCACCCCTGTGGCACAGCCCTGCCCCTGGAGGGACACGGAGATCCTTGTGTTTCCTTTCTGTCTGGTTCTAGTCTAAGTACCCCAGGTGATTCTCATGTAAAGAAGCAATGCTAAGAACTGTGGGGAAGAAAAGGTGGGACCCTCCCATTTCAGGGAACTGTGGAAGTAGCAAATACAGATTTTTGTTCCATGTCAGTATCTTCATGATTAATCTATCCAAAAGGAGTCTACAGCAATACCTTAATTATTCTTTTGCAATACAGATATTTCTAAAAAACTTTAAATCAAATATATTTGAACTATATTTAATGTGCACTAGATAAGTTCATCCATTTTAAGAACTTTATAGTGAATTCTAAAGTAGACAATCACTTTTACAACATAAACTTTGACCTTATTTAACTAGAAAAATATGTGCATGTTGGAAAATATTCAAATCCAGAAGGATATAAAATAAAAAGCAAATACTTCCCTCACTGCCCCTTCTGAAATCATCTCCCTGAGGTAACCACTGTTAACAGCTGGTTATTGTTCCAGGCTTTTCCCTATGCATATATAAACTCATACACTCTCACTCACAAAACTGGATTTTTTTAAATTAAAATGTATCATGGCATTGCTGAGAATTTTAAAACACCTAAATAAATGGAGAGACAGTCCATGTTCATGGACTAGAGTGTTCAATATTGTTAAGACAGCAATATTCCTCAAATTGATCTAAAGATTCAATGCAATCCCTATCAAAATCCTAGCAGGCATTTTTCTAGAAATTGACAAGTTGATCTTAAAATGTATATGGAAATGCAAAGGACCCAGAATAGCCTACACAATCTTGAAAAAGAAAAACAAAGATGGAGGACTCACATTTCCCAATTTTAAAATTTACTATAAAGCTACAATAATCAAGTACTGGCATAAGGATAGGCACATATCATGGAATGGAATTCAGAGTCCAGATATAAATCCCTGCATTTATGGCCAACTGATTTTTGACAAAGGTCCCAAGATTACCCAATGGGGAAAGGGCTGTCTTTTCAACAAGCGGTGCAGAGACAACTGGTCTCCACATGCTAAAAAATGAAGTAGACTCCTGCCTAATTCAATACACAGAAACTAACTCAAAATGGATCAAAGACCTAAATGCAAAAGCTGTTAACTATAAAACTTCTTAAAAAAAAAGAGAGAGACAAAACCTTTGGTTATATATGACACCAAATGCATGATCCATGTAAGAAAAAAATTGCAAAATTGCACTTCATCAAAATTAACAAAATTAGCTTCAAAAGACTCTATTAAGAAAACAAAAAGGGAAGTTGCAGACTAGAATATTTGAAAATCATATGTCTGATAATGGAATTGTATCTAAGATACATTTTAAAAACCTCTTATGACCCAACAATAAGAAAAACACCTAATTAAGAAATGGGCAAAAGTTCTGAAGTTCACCAAGGAAGAGACCTAAGGACGGCAAATAAGCCATGACCAGATGCTCGATGCCCACTTCCACCCAGGAAGTGCACACAGAACCCACCAGGAGACCCCACGCCACGCCGCTAGGCAGCTTCAGCCAGAGAACAGCAAGCGTGGGAGAAAGTGAAACTCTCACATGCGGCTGGCGGGAACGCAAAATGGTGAGCTACTCTGGAAAAGTTTGGTCGTTTCTCAAAGAGTTAAATGTACATTTAATCCACACCCCAGCAATTCCACACCTACGTATCCAGCCAATATAAATGAAGGTGTATGTCCACAGACTTGTGTGCAAGTGTTCACAGCAGCATTATTCCAAAGAGCCAAAAAACAGAAACCCCAAAGATCCATCAACCACGGAATGGACAAGTTAGGAGCTACTGAAACATGCTGCTACACGGATAAACTGCAGACTCATGCAAAGTAAGAGATGCCAGACACCGATGATTAGATGTTGTATGATTCCATTTACGGGAAAAGTCCAGAAAAGGCAAACTTTTAGTCAGAGGCCAGTGCAGTGGCTGCCTGCGGCTGAGGGTGGGAACGGGAACTGACTGCAAACAGGCGTTTTTGGAAATGCTCTAAAACCGGACTGCGGCGATGACTGCAAGACTCTAGAAATTTACTAAAACCACACTGACTTGCATACTTGATACAGGTAAACTTACAGTGTATGAACTGCATCTCAATGAAGCTGTTTAAGAAACGTACATGGGGAAACAGCTCATCCACACCAGCATTCTCAACATCAGCACCACTGACCACTTCGTCTGAAGGCCTGTCCCATGCACTGTGGACGCTTGGCAGTCTGCCTGCGAGTGCCTGCGGTGGAGCTCCCCAACCCCTGTCAAGGCAACCAAAAATGTCTCCAGACACTGTCAAATGTCCCTGGAGGTTGTAATCACCCCCAGCTGAAACCACTGGTCTGGGCCTATTATTCTAGAATTTGCTTTTTTCACTTGACACATTGTGCACATCTTTCCATGCCAGGACGTAGATTTCCACCTGAGTTGTTTTAGTACTACATTGTATTCCACTATATGGATGTCCCATAAATTATGTGGGACAGTGATGTTTCCATTTGTTTTTAATACTACAATGAATGCGGCAATAAAACCTCCTCATATAGGGATCTTTACAACACTTCTGTTGAAGAAACTGCCAGGGTTGGGATTTGTGGGTCAGAGAACATACAATACAAATTACAAACATCTACTTTAATATCTCAGGTTTATTGTAACAGAGCACAATCCTGACAAGAGACGGTCTGTGCCAAGCTTCAGTCAACAAGAAATCTTGATATAAAGGATGATTACTGTGATTGTGACAATTGCACCTCGAGTGGGAGAGGCCCTTGGCAGGCCTTTGCTGTGACAGCCCGGGAACCCTTGAGCTCGCTGCTGTGTGCCAGCTGGAGGACCTCTGGAGCATCACTCCAGCACCTGGGCCCCAAATGCACTGGGGTGTGGAGTCAATCAAGGGTCCCCAATCACCATTTAGTAATTCTTATTTTACCACAGCCTCAAGAGCGACTGGTTTAGACAGGTGACAACAGTTAGGCCATGGGCCAGGCAGGGAGGTCATCAATGCTTCTAGAATGCTGGGGCAAGACAGACCAACTGTCCAGCCATGGAGGATGAACAGCTGTCCTGCACCACAGGGCTCCTTCTGTTCTTCTACAGGAGTGCTCCACTTGAAGAGCGTGTCTGCCCTCTCTGCAGCTGCACCCTCAACACCGCAGCTCAGTGGCAACAGGGTCACAGAAGCCATGGGCCCTAGGGCTGGGCAAGACCCAAAGCCATCTGTCTAAAGGACGCTGAGCCTCTCTGTCTGATCCAAACAAGTGATAGTCACAGAGGCAAAGTGACCGGGCCAAAACCAGAGGCCATGCCAGCAACACACAGCCATGGGGGTCACACTGCGAGGGCCCTGCAGGCACGGCCATCTCTGCTGGACCACATGCTCACACTCCACCGTAAGCTCAGCAGAGGCATTAGTTATTTTCCATTTTTAATTAGACATGTGTCATGGCAAACTTATTATTTAGTCTTCTTATTCACTAATTTGTTAAATGCTCTGTCCCCGTCCCTTGACCCTGTTCTTTCAGAGCAAAGATTTGGGTTCACCCATGACACACCTGCATCCTCAGACAAGGGCCCTGATGTATAAGGCACTTAGTATGTGTTGCCTGAATATCTGAAAAGACATTTTCTTCACCAGCCCTGAAGGTAGCCCAATAGCAAGAGCTGACAGCATTAGACTTCCAAGACGCAAGCCTGGTTTTTAGAAATACAAGGGTATAGAGGTGGCCCTGGAAACCATCGAAGCATAAAGAGAGAGAAGAAAACCTATCGCTGAAGAGTAAAAACTGTCACTTGTCTGCCAAAATAGCAATGGAAAGGACAGTTAATTCCCTAATAGATGTTTTAAGTACATCTGTAAACGGCCTCAAAACCCACAAACTCACCAGGATCTTCAAGCAGGGAAATTCCACACAAATGCAAATGCCTTATTCAAACACGAAAGTGCTCTACCTAAAAATAGTTCTAATTACTTTTTAAGACAGGTTTTCAAAATATTGGTTTAATTTTACACTGTTTATCTAAAATTAGTAATAGTTACCCTAACAGATTTTTAACAATGAACATTTTTTAAAAACCACATTGGAAGGCTCAACTGTTCCTTTAATGAGTTTCTAAATAAGGCTACCATGCATATGCGTGAGCCAACATCCTCTGAACCACAGAACCACCAGGTGCCCTCGACCTCTGCACTCAGACAGGCCTCCCACCAATCCGTGACCCTACAATAGGATTGCTACCCAGGTGCTGTGTGTGTGAGTGCAGGTGTGTCTATTTATACATGACACAGAAGATGAAACAAGCAGGCTATAAATCAGTTCATACGTATGATCTTCTGCTTCCATAAATATGAAAGAGCTGCCCCTGACAACAAGTGCGCTATATAACACTCCACTAACGAGGACAGCGCTAATTGTAGGACTTGACACTCACATTGTAACTGCCTTGGTGTGAAAGACACAAAACCATGTTAGGTACAATACAGACTCCAGAAACCTTTGGACGTAGGAAAAACATATGCCGTAAGCCGTAAGCCCAAGAAATTAGGCTACTCCAAATTATCAGGAAATGCTAGGCCTACTGTACTTTCTCTGGACACTGTTTATTGATGACTTTAAAAAAACGTTTTGCTTATCAAAAAGACTCATTTTCACATCAATTTTCATGTATTATCTAACCTCCACAGACAACACTTAGCAGCAGTTTGTTCCTCAGACTAACACATGGAGTGTTAAGGACTAATGTGGTACGAGCAACAGGGAAATTCCAAAGTGTGGTGAAGTCTAAGACTGTGCCCTCACTCCAGCCAGAGCTCATGCTCACCCCACAGCCCTGCCCACTGGAGCACTTCTCAATCTAAGAACTCCAACCTGGGAACTTTCTAGTGAACTGAAAGAACTAATTTCACTAATGAGAAAACTGATTATAAATTTCAACTTCCTGAATTTTACCTAACCTAACTTTGTTGTAAATATACTAAGTCTAAGAGTGGCCAAAAATTGCATGTTAAGGTAGAAAGACGAAAAGCAAAGGGCCTGAGTCAGGGCCACAGAACTGTCTAGAACTGGGGCCCATGTATTTCTCTTTCCAAGCAACACCACTGCAAGGTAAATGCCACAAAATCTAGAGCCACACTGGTCACCTTAGAACCGAGCCACATCCTGGGTCAGAAACAATGCGAGGCCCACAAGCCCAGACAAGGCGAACGGAGAAAGGAGAAGTGGCAGAGGGGAGGCCGACCCAGAGGAAGGGAGAAGGAAGACAAGTCCCGGCCCACAGGCAGGGCAGGGCCCACGCTGGCTAACAGGCATCTTTGAGGACCCTTTTCTCACTGCCAAGACCTTGGACTTCCAGTGACTGCTGGTAGTCAAAGCCACCCACAGTTTTTGAGGCTAATTCACCATGGTGACACAATATTCCAAAATTATCATCTTAAAACTCTACAAATACATAATATTTACAACTAAACCTTTTATTGGTTCTAAAGAAACTGTCATCTCTTTTGGATCAATACTCAGGTTGTTTTCTGCTTTCAGATTAGCAGACTAGAGAAGAGCTGGAAGGTACGAGAGCCACTTAGCCTTTTTTCCAGGTGACGCTTGGGAGCACAGCCACACTGCTAAAGTGATTCTTAGGCCTAATTTCCAGTAAAGCCCTAAGAACAATAACATATGATTAACTTACATGATCAACGCCTCCCATTCAAAAAAATTCTCTTCATTCATGGGGCCTGCAGGGAAAGAAAAATTCCACAACATTTTAACTCTGAAGGCAACTTTGGAAATTAAAAGTAAAAGATAAGGATGTTAATATTAGTACCTCACCTGCCACAATTCCTTCTGGAGGATTCAGTGTTAATTCTATAAAATAAAAAGTAAAACCATTACTAAACAACAAATGTTACATTGTCATTTTAACAAAACACGTTTACAAAGTATGTGAGACTATAAATTCACATATTAACAGCTGAAAATTGTTTGCCCAAAGTGAATGTCTAGTCCAATTACAACTGTGATAAAGACTATGTGAACAGTTCTTTATGCCAACAAAATACAGATTTTACTGTCTTTCCCAAATACTCCTGCTGGTTACTTTGATGAAAATTCATTAATCTAACATAGTATGTTATTTTCCAACTGAATGGACTGTCTGTCATTCTAAGAATTGGCACAAACCTTTCTGAACGTAACAAACTAGAAGTATGAACCAGAGCTGAGGTTGCAGCAGTTTGACATTATCAAATATAACAAACATTTTATAAGTTAGCTATTGATCTTCAAATACCACTCTACAAAATCTGTCAGACCTCACAGACCTGATATTCTACAGAATGTCAGACTTCGGCACTGAAAATAAAAATAACAAGAAAAGCCAATCAGTAGTTGTTGAAGACTTGAGGCCCAGCTCTGCCACTGAGAAGCTGCCACAAGGTGCCCTTTCAACTCTTGGCCTCTTAATTTTCCATCTGTTGATACGGGAGGCTCCAGAACGAAGCCAACCCTACAGACATGTTTGGAAAGGCAAAGAACAGGCAAGTGCAGAAGTCACAGCAGGAAGGGTGGCAACACAGGGTCAGGAATCAGGCCAGAAATGCACTCTGTTTGGGCAGGGTATTGGGGAAATCAGTAAAATAGTAAGTAAACATAGAAAAGATCAACAAAACCAAAAGGTAGTTCTTTAAAGAGATAGAAAGTTAATAAATCCCTGCCAAATAAATACAAGGCGTAAGGATTAAAAAAGAAATAAAACTCATTATTCACAATGCTATGCTTCTATACATAGAAAGTCCAAAAGAACCCAAAGATAAACCAGAAAAAGTGAGTTTGGCAAAGTTGCTGAATACGAGGTCAATATATCTAACAGAATTGTATAGTCATCCCTCGGTATTTATGGGGAATTGGTTCCATGATCTCCCATGGAAACCCAAATCCACTCAAGTCCCTGATATAAAATGGCATAGTAGTTGCATATAACCTGTGAACATCCACCCCATACTTTAAAATCATCTCTAGAGTACTTATAATACCTAATATAACATAAATACTACATAGTTGTTATACTGTATTGTTAAGGGAACACTGACAAGAAAAAAGTCTGTACATGTTCAGTACAGACACAATTTTTTTTAGTATTTTCAATCCATGGTTGGTTGAATCCATAGATCAGAACCCCCGGATACAGAGGGCAGACTGTATTAGCAAGTTAGAAAACGAAAGTCTAAAAAAGACACCAATTATAATGGAAAACACATGGAAATAAGTCTCTGAAAGACTTATAAGGTCCCTAACAGAATAAAACATTAGCAAAAAGTTTTAAAAGACCTCACTTAATAAATAGGGATATCATGTTCATTGATTAAAAACTCAATATTATAAAAATATCAATCCTCCTCAAACTGAACCTATAGATTCAATGCAACCTCACTTAAGATCTCAGAAGGTTTTCTTCTTTGAATTTGGCAAGATAATTTTTTTCCATTTTTTTAAATTTCCAAGTGGCAGACGAGATGATCCTAAAAGACACATAAAAATGTGACGACCAAGAATAACTAAGACACTCTCTAGAGAACAAACTGAGAAAACTCCATCTATGAGTTCTCAAGACTTCTCATAGAGCTACAGTAGTAATTAAGGCAGTGTGGTACGGGTTCAGGTCAAACAGTCCAATGGGATGGAAGACAGAGCGCCCAGCAGCAAACCCAGGCCAACACAGACCCTCGCCTACTACAAAAGCACCCACGGCAGAGGCAAAAGGACAGTCTTTTCCATTAATGATGCTGATCTGTAAGACCAAAAAATAAAACTTTTCCCACATACAAAAATCAAAATATATACGAGAGAAAAAGAAGGGAGAGGCAACAGATTTGAAGAGACCCATCACCAAAGACGACAGGGTGGTGCTATGGTCTGAATGTTTGTGTCCCTTCAAAACGCGTATGTTGAAATCTTAACATATGTGGTATTGGGAGTTGGGGCCTTTAGAGGTGATTAGGTCATGAGGGGCCCTCATGAATGGACTTAGTGCCTTTATAAGAAGAAATAGAAGAGAAAAGGGTTTCTCTCTCCGCCATGTGAGGACATAACGAGAAAACAGCCAATTGCAAACCAGGAAAAGAGCCCTCATCAGACACTAGATGTGCCAGAGCCTTGATCTCGGACTTCCCAGAAGTCCAAGCAATTCCCAGAATTGTAAGCAATAAATGTTTGCTGTTCAACTCCCCTCCCACCCCACCCCCGGTCTATGGTATCTTTGTTATAGTAGCCTGAACTGACCAAAACAGATGGCAAATAACCACATGAAAAGATGCCCCACACAAGGGAAACGCAAATTAAAACCACAATAAGCTATCAATAAATATCTTTAACATTATCAATGCCTTTATTTAGTCACAATAGAATGGGTAAAATTAAAAAGACTGACAATACCAAGGGTTAGCAAGTTTAGCAATTAGATCTCTCATGCATCACTGGCAGGAATGCAAAATGGTTACCCTTTGGTAAACAGTTTGACCACTTCCAGTAAAGTCAAACATACACTGATCCTATGACCCAGCAATTCTACTGGGTCATATGTCCCCGTAGACTCCCATGGGAATGTTCATAGTAGCTAAATTCATAATAGCCCCAAATTGGAAACAACCCAAATGTCCATTAACTGGAAAGTGAACGAAAGTGTCATATCGCTACAATGGAATATTACTCAGCAATAAAAAGAGCAAACTATGGATACGTGCAACATACATGACTCTCAAAAGCATTATACTACGTGAAAGAGCCTGACGCAAAATACTACACGTTGTATGATTCTATTTACATGAAAGTTTAGGAAAAAACCTATAGTAATGGAAAGCAAATCAAATGTTGCCAGGAGCCAAAAGAACGGGAACGGACTGCAAAAGGGCCAAGGGAGCTTTTCCGGGCAACGGAAATGTCCTATATCACGGCTATAACCATGGCCACACAACACTGTACACCGGTCAAAGCTCAAAGGATCATGTATTTGAAATTGGCACACATTTTATTGTATGTAAATTTTATCTCAATAAAGCTGACCTCCCCAAATTAATTTTAGCTGTTTTATAAAATATCAAACAATAAATTTCTTAGAGGATAATATTGGAGAATATCTTCATGCTCTTAGTATAAAGACTTCTTAAATAGGACTATCAATAAATTTAATAACCAAAAAGCACTAACCTTAAAGAAAAAGACTGATACTATTAAGAACACTAAAATTTAAAATGCTGATATCAAAAGATATCTTTAAAGAATGAAAAGATAAGCCCCAGACAAGAAGAAATTTGCAACAGATACAACCAACAAAAGGCTAATATCCAGAACTTCTAAAGAATGGCTTACAAATCAATTTTTAAAAATATAAACAACCCAAAAGAAAAATGTGCAAGAGACTTGAACAGGCACTTTACAAAAAAAGAACTAAGTGGTCCATAAACACATGACAAGGTGCTCGGCCTCATTAATGCTGGGGAAGTGTGAACTGAAGCCACAATGAGATACTGCTACACCCACCAGAATAACCTAGTAACCAAAGTGTGGAATACAGACAACAGGAAGTATCTGCAAGGATGTGAAGGGACAGAAACACTTTTGCTGGTGGAGTATAAATTGGTTTAACCACTCTGGAAAAGACTGTGATATATTATTTACTCTGTCCCAGCAATTCCTGAGAAGTCTCTCCTCAACAGCAGGACTGCACGCATGTGCACCAAGGGCATGCCACGACTCCTCGCAGCAGCATTATCAGTAACAGCTGGAAAATGGAAAGAACCCAACAACTACCAGTAGAAAAGATCAATACATTGTGGTATTCATATTAATACAATGGAACAAAATGAAAATGAACAACCCACAGCTACACACAATATAATGTTGTGTAAAATAAGCCAGACCTAAAACAATACACAATACATAATTATATTTATAGATCAAGAACAGGCTAGGCACAGTGGCTCACGCCTGTAATCCTAGCACTTTGGGAAGCTGAGGCAGGAGGATCACTTGAGCCCAGGAATTTGAAACTAGTCTGAGGGACATACTGAGACCTCGTCTCTACAAAACATTTTTCAAAAATTACACGTGCCTGTAGTCCCAGCTACTTGGGAGGCTGAGGCAGAAGGACTGCTTGAGCCCAGGAGCATGAGGTTGCAGTGAGTTATGATGACGCCACTGCACTCTAGCCCAGGTACCAGATTGAGATCCTGTCTCAAAACAAACAAACAAAAAAACAGGCAACACTAAATTACCCTATTTAAGAATACATGCTTTTGTGGAAAAACAAAGAGAAGCAAGAAAATACTCCTGTAAGCACAGACAGGCTACCTTGGGGGTAGGGGCACAATGCTGCTCTCTCTGAAGCTGGTGACTTCCCTGCACCTGGGAAGTGATATCTCTGTGATAACTGAGCTAAACATGTCTTTCCTTGAACTTTTCTTTATGTCAGTTATGTTTCATGCTAATGAACAGTTTTAAAAGTTGTGCTGCAACAGTCCAGGCAGGGAAGATGGTGGCTTGGACCAGAGCAGCAACTGTACAAGTGGCATGATAGGGGTCTACTCTGCAGGTGGGATGGCAGGCTTGCTGATGAAGTGGATGTGGTCTTTGAGGAGAAAACAAGAATGGTCCCAGGTTTTTGACCCAAACACCTGAGTAAACGGTGATACATTAGGATGGAAAGGGGGAAGGAACAGGTTAGAGGGAAAACCAGCAGTTGTAATTTAAACATGTATTAAGGTTGAGATGTCTAGTACACAGACAAATATGACAGGCAGGTGGTTGGAGAAGTGAGTCTGAAGCTCAAAGGAAAGACTGACATTGCAGATATAAATTTGGGAGTTATTTGCATCAAACATATGTAACCCCTGGTGACTGACTGGGCCCCTCTAGAGTAGTATTTCCCGGGAAATATTTGGAAATACAGGGCACCATTTTTTGGCATCCACAGTGATTGGGGAATGCTACTGCCATTTAGTAGAAAAGGGCCAGGAATACTCAACATCCCGCCACAAACAAGGCCCACACAAAGAAAAACTATTTCAGAGAAAATAAGAAGCACATCTGTTGAGAAACCCTGATCCAGAACAAGCAAAGGTGCAGCAGACAGCCAAGCACAATTACCGAGGGTGTGCTAACACTGAGAAGGGGAAAGACAGAGAGACAGCAAGAGACGTTAAGGAGATGCCAGCAAAGTAGGACAAACCAGAGTGTTGACCCCAAGAGTCAAGTGCATTAACTTGTTTCAAAGGGGGAGGAATCAAAGGTGAATGAGGTCAAGTGTCAGTAGGCTAAAACCCTTGGATTTCACAAGATACACCTTAACAGTCTCCCTTACGTCTCTTCACAGGGAGTGGACTGGGAGAAGGAACCAAAGAACCCATTTGCCAGGCTTATACAGCCAGTCATCTGAGATATAGTCCAGTTTTCCTGTCTAATGTGAAATCACCTAATTATAAGAAAAAAGTAACATTAAGGCAGATGGGTTTTAAACTGCCAAATGGGCAAGGGCAGGAGAAAACAGGATGTCGGTGGGAAACACAGTAGGGTGCCTAAGAACAAAATACAGAAGAGTTCTACTATCGCTTCCGTGGGACCACGAGGAGGAGCTTGTAGCAAAAAGAGCTGGCTCTGTTCTCCACTCAGAGTTCCCCTCCCGACTCCCGGCCCGCTCTCCCTCCCCAGCATCGTGCCTCAACGGCGGCCTCTGCCGGCCGGTGGAGAGCTGCACTGAGTGAGTTCGGAGAATGGAGGGCATGTGTCTGGACTATGCTCTCCCAAAACATACACGCTCAAAACCATATACAGTTTCATATGCTTACTGATAAAAACAAGTTCAAAAAAAGAAAGAAATCTTAATATCAGAAATTTTCAAAGACCACTCTTGCCACACTGATTCCTTGAGAATGCTAATTTGTCAAAAACTTATTTATTTTTCTTAAAATAGTGTCTTAAAAATAGCCTCCATGCAAAATGAAATATAAATTTAACCTTTGACCCAGCAACCCCATTCCTAGGAATCTATCCCATAGACACACTGGTAAAAATAAGAAAAAACATATGCATAAGGCTATTTACCTCTGGATTATTTGTAATAGCAAAAAACTGGAAAGGACCCAAATGTCTATCAGTAGGGGACCAGTCAAATTACGCTCCATTTACCAGTGGAGTCCCTTGTGGCTGTAAATACCTCAATGTACTAGCGTAGAATGAACTCCAGGTCATATTACATGAAAAAAGCAAGGCTGAGAAAAGTGTGTAACTAGGGTCTTTAAAGAGGTAATGAAGATTAAATGAGGTCATTAGGGTGGGCCCTAACCCAATTCGACTGGTGTCTTCGTAAGAGTAGATCAGAACATGGAGAAGCGCAGAGAAGGGCCCCAGCAGAAACCAGCCTGGCCCACGCCTTGATTTTGGACTTCCAGACTCCAGGCCTGTGAGGAAATAAATTTCTTTTGTTTAAACCACCCAGTTTGTGGTATCGTAGCCCCAGCTAATTAATATGGCATTTGAACTGGATTGCCAGTTGCAAATAATTTGCAAATACACTTTGACCTTTATTTCATACCATATACAAACCTTTACTTGATGTAGATCACGGACCTAAATATTAAGAGCTGAAAGTATAAATCACCTAGAAGAAATCATAGGAGAAAATCTTACTGATCTGACATTAGGCAATGATTTCTTAAATGTAACACAAAAGCAAGAACTATTTTAAAAGTCAATAAATCGGACCTCATTGAAGTTTTTTTTTTAAAGCCTGCTCTTTAAAAGGCACTATCACAAAAATTTAAAAGGCAAGCCACATAAGGTGTTGTTCAATGGATATAATCTCAGTCACACAGATGAAAAGTCTAGAGATCTGCTGCGCAACGAGCATATACTTAATACTATAATGTACACTTAAAAACTGTTAAGAGGGTAGAACTATGTGTTCACCACAAAAAAAAAAAAGGAAAGCTGCAGGAAAAATATTTACAAGACAAATATCCAACAAGACTTGCATCTACACTCCATAAAGAACTCTTACAACTTAAGAAAATCACCATTAGAAAATCAGTAGACTCAAGACACTTCATCAGAAAAGACAGGGATGGCAAATAAACACATAAAATGATGCTCAGTATCATTAGTCATTAGGGAAATGCAAACTGAAACCACAATAAGACACTGCTACACACCCAACAGAATGGTTAACATTTTAACAACTAACCATCCAGGCATCAGCAAGGAGGTGGGGCAGCTGGAACTCTTCATACGCTGCTAGTTAGGAATGTGACATGGTGCAACCACTGGGGAAAAGAGTCTGGTGGTTTCTTTAAAAATTAAACACACACCTCACATGTGACCCAAGTATTTACACAAGAGAAATGAAAGCCTATATCCACAGAAAGACATGTACACAAATGTTCATAGCAGGTTTATTTGTAAAAGCCAAGAACCAAAAGCAATCCAAAAGTCCATCAACAGGTAAACACATAAACAAACTACAGCCTGTCCACACAATGGAATTATTACCCTGCAATAAAAAGGAACAATAACAAGCAGCAACATGGATGAATCTAAGTATCCTTATGCTGAGTAAGAGAAGCCCGACAAAAGAAAGTAAAAACAATCCAGCCAGTGAAAGCAGATCAGTTATTGCCTGGGAACTGCCGCACAAAGGGCAGCTTCTGAGGATGAGGGGCGTATTCATCACCTTGACTGCATTTCACAGGAATGCACACCTATGAAAATTCATCAAATTGCACACTTGAAATGTTATGTCCATTTATTGTGTGTCAGTAATGCCCCAAAGCTACTTTTTTAAAAAGTGGCTGTGAAAAAAAGACACCACAAAGGCTGAAAAGACAAAGCACAAACAGGGATAAAATAATTGTAACACATACAACCAACACAGGATTAGGGATGTACAAAGAGACAGGGAATACATAAAGAACTCCTACAAGCCAGTAAGAAAAAGACAGACAACTCATATAAAATTGGTAAAAGACATGACCACACATTTCGCAAAGGAAAAGCCACAAATGGCCTATACACATGAAAAGATGCTCAACCCCATTCACCATCACAGAGGTCCACGTGAAGACCTCAAGACACTATGCCACGCCCATCGGACTGGTAAAATGAAACGCTCCATACCAAGGCGTCCGTGAACGTTACAAGCAAGGGGAACTCTTAGCTGCTGCTGACAGTAACATCCACCGGACAACCACATTGAAAAACAGCTTGACATTATCTAGTAAAGCCAATCATGTGAGCGCTCCATGACCCTGTATTACACCCCAAATATATACCCTGCATGCATGTGCACCAAGAGACGTATTCAACAACATTCATAGCAGCATTATCTGTAAATATAAAAAACTGTAAGTAATCTAAGGGTCTACCAATAATGGAAGGGATGAATTTTGGCTTATTCATAAAATGGAATACTACTCAGCGGTGAAAATGAATGATAGCTACAGTCGTGCCCTGCCTAACGACATTTCAGTAGAGCACAGAGCACAGATACGAAAGTGGTCCCACACGTTAAAAGAGAGCTGAAACATTCGTATCGCCTAGTGATTTGTGTCACAATGGCTTACAGTATTCAAAACAGTAACAAGCTGTACAGGTTTGGAGCCTAACGCAATAGACTCGACCATCTAGGTTTGTTTAAGTACATTCCACGATGTTCAGGCATCGATGCAATTGCCAAACAACACATTTCTCAGAATGTATCCCTGTCGTCAAGGGGACACATGACTGCATATGCTTCAATACAAATGAATCTCAGAAAAAAGGCTGAACAAAAGATTTGATTTGTGGAAGAACATATACTGTACAATTCCATTTCAATTAAGTACAAAAACAGGTAAAAGTGAACAGTATGTTGTTGAGAGGTATGTAAAGAAAGATTTATACAAAATTCAGAAGGGCAGTAACTTTTGGCGGTAGTGGCATAAGCACAGAGATTTCTAAGTTACTGCTAATGTTCTATTTAAGCCGAGTATCATGGACATAGTCATTTTATTATTTAATCTGAACATACACTTTTATGTGCTTTTACATATATAATATACTTCACAATAAAAAAATTTTTTTTAAACCAAAAAGAGGCAACAGTCACAGGAAGGACAGACTGAGACTGTTGGTTCAGGGAGGGCTCCTGCCTGCAGAGGGAGGGTGCAGTGGTAAAGCCAACCGGGGAAGGGAAGTGTCACCACACCTAGAGGGCTAGGGGACGACCATGAGGCCAGAGAGGTTGCAGTGCCAGGCAGAGCACACAGAGTCTTACTAGCCGCTGTGAGGTCTCAGGTTTTGAGGGTGATGAAGGTCCTGAGCAGCATGGTCTCTGCTGTGCTGAGAGCAGGAGAAAATGCAGCAAGAGCAGGAGGAAGGAGAGGCAGGAAGCTAGGCCAGAGGTGACAGTGGCTTGTGCAAGCAGGGAGCGGTGAGGCTGGCATGCAGTCTGCAGAGAGGACAACACATTACACGTGGATATCAAAGAAAGTGAGGGGCAAGGACATTCTGAAGCTTTTAGCCCAAATAACTGGAAGAATGAGGGTGCCATCATTGAGATGGGGGAGGCTGCAGGAGCAACCGCAGTGGGCAAGAGCGGGCTCTGTTTGAGACACCTGTTTCAAGCTCCTATTATTTAGGTTATTAAGTATGGGCTCACCGATTTCCTTAAGTACTAAGTTAGTTGGTATCTCTGACATTTCACTTTGGTACTTCTTGTTTTATGTTTATTGTGGAGGTTCATCCTCATTCTTTCAAACGCACGATTTGGCTTGTGATTACCTGTCAAATTTTTTTTAGAGCAATTTTTGTGAAACCATGGTTAAGTCAAAAACTCATGTGATTTTTGAATATGAGTTCCATCATGGAACCAATGCAGCACAGACAGCCTGAAATATCAACAAAGTGCTTGGGAAGGATGTGGATAATGAACTTTCAGTACATCGATGGTTTGAGAAGTTCCATTCTGGTGATTTTAATCTTGAAAATGAGCCACGTGGGCAATCTGAGACCAAGGTGGATAATGATGAGCTGAAAGCTGTAGTGGAAGCAAATCCATGTCAACCTACGTGTGAATTAGCAGCAAGGCTTGACATTACTATTCCAACAATATTGGATCATTTGAAACAAACGGGCAAGGTAAAGAAGCTGGATAGATGGGTTCCGCATGGATTAAACAAGCGTCAGAAGAAAAATAAAGATGAAGTGCCGAAACACAATCCAAAACCGAATATTCATCAAAAAAAGCTAATGGTGCCAGGTCCAGCACTGGTATTATCCACTACAGCTTCATGAAACCTGCTCAATCCATTACAGCGGATGTCTACTGCAAGCAATTAGACGAAATGATGAGGATGCTTGTGATTAAGCAGCTGAGATTGGTCAACAGAGACAGGACAATCCTCTTGCAAGACAACGTGTCACACAAACAACACTGCTCAAACTACAGAGGCTGGACTTGGAAACTCTCTGTCATCCACCGTATTCACCAGACCTTGTACCAACTGACCACCACTTCTTCCAGGCTTTGGACCACATCTTGCAAGGAAAAATATTCAATTCTCAACAAGCTGTGGAAAACGGCTTTTGAGACTTCATCACCACTCGCTCTCCAGACTTCTTTGCTGCAGCATAAACAAGCCACCATTAAGAGGCAAAACTGTGTCAATAATTTAGGTGCATACTTTGATTAACTGTACTTCTTGTTTGAGATATAATAAACTACACTTTTGATTCGAAATCGGACGTTTCATATTTAATGACCTAATAGCTACCGTACTGGGTTAAATAGTGTCCTCTCAGAATTCAAGTCCACCCGGAATCTGTGAATATCACCTTATTTGGAAATGGGGTCTTTCTAGATGTGATCAAGTTGGTCATACCAATCAGGTGGGCCCAAAACTAATGACTGTGATGGCTGTAGAATGGAGACTTCTCAACCCATCACTACTTCTACATTTTTTTTTTAAGAGACAAGGTCTCACTCTGTCTCCCAGGCTGGAGTGCAGTGGCATCATCACATAACTCACTGCAACCTCCAACTCCTGGGCTCAAGAGATCCTCCCGTCTCAGCCCCCCAAAGTGCTGGGATTACAGGTGTGCGCCACCACACCCAGCCTCTGGTTTTCTTATAAGAGGGAAATTTGAACAGCAACACACAGAGGGAAGACAGCCACGTGAAGATGGACACAGAGCCTGAAGTTATGCTGCCACAAACTAAGAAACTCCAAGGAACTCCAAGGACTGCCAGCAACCACCAGAAGCTGGAAGAGGTGAGGAGGGATTCTCCCCTAGAACCCTCGGAGGGAGTGTGGTCCTGCCAACACCTTGATTTTGGACTCTGGCCAGAGTTGTGAGAGAATAAAGTTGTGTTGTGTTAAGCCCCACTGTGGGTGGCATGTGTGTGGCAGCCCCAGGACACTCACACCTGGCCTATCTGACACTCCCGGGAAAGGCTGGATGTGTCAAGATAAAACATCAAGAGAAGACAGCAGTTTAGACTATTCAGGTTCTTTCCCGGCTCTCTTTTTCCCCCAGTTTTTTGAACCTAGGCAAATCATTTTGCCTGTTACTCCATTTCCTGCAAAATCCATAAAATTAGGGAGCCTGAACAGAATCACACCCAAGGTCCTACCACCTCTAAATTTCTGCAGTTCTATTTGGGAATTAGTATTCCCAAATAAAATAAAGTGTGCCTGAACATCTATCCAAATCTATCTAAACCCCATTCCACATAGAGGTGGATTCTGTAAAGTCGACCTTTACACTGGGATGTGCTACTTTAAAATACATTGGGAGGACAAACTAGATGAAAAGACACAAGAGACAAGAAACACTGACGGGAATTTCATCACATTACTAAGATACAGAAAGAAAAAATCCCCTTAATAACATACTGTCTTCATTCTATCACTGCTGTAACAAATTACCACAAACTTAGTGGCTTAAACCAATAACCATTGATGATCTCAGTTTCCATGTGTCAGAAGTCTGGGCATAGCCTGGGCCAGCTGGTTCTCTGAGGCTCACAAGGCCAAAATCAAGGGGTTGGCAGGAGCTGCCGCTCCGAGTTCATTGAGGCTGCAGGCAGAACTCGGTTCCACACAGCTGCAGGACTGAGGCTCTTGGAGTCGTTCTCAGCTTCCTGATGCAGCCTGACTTCCTCAGCTCGTGGCCCCTCCTTCCATCTTCACAGCCAGCCACGGCAGGTGGAGTCCTTGTCACACCTGAAATCTCTCTGACCCCCTCTCCTACCTTCACCTCCTGCTTTGGGGCCTCATGGGATTATTAGATGCACCCAGATATTCTCCCTCTCTTAAAATCAGCTGATTAGTAACCTTAATTTCATCTCCAAAGTCCCTCCACGCAGTACTAGTGTTTGAACAACCAGGGCACTGGAATCTCAGGGAGACACCTTTAGAGTTCTCTGCCTTCCACACACTCTAAAATACATATGTTAACATGTAATAACACAAAATACGCTTCTGTAATACAGCTTTGAAAATCAACTGTTATTTAAGTTTCATTACTACAAACTAACTGACAATATGGTTGTAAGAACAGATGAGGCTTTTGTAAGGATGGTAAAAGGAGGAAAAAAATATTTGCTAATGCAAATATCCTTAGAAAATACAAGTTCAACAATGCAAAGGCTAACCTGAAGCACCAGCCTGAACTTAATTCCCTATGCAGGGGCTTAATAGTTTCCTTCCCTATAAAAATGAGAAAATACCTGCTCACAGTCTAGAAATAGGGCTTAAAAATAAGTGAAACAGAGACAGAAACACAGACCATGATGCCAAAAAATGGTAGGTGTCCACATGTCTGACCCACCAGCCAGGTATCCCATGAGGAGACAGACAGTCGCCCCATACCCAAACCTCTGTTCAGAGTGTGAAAGCTGTCAGCATCAAAATAGAGACACATCTGTCAAACCCTGACAAATGGATCCAAGGAAGGCCATGAAAGAGGGGTCCTCACCCTGTTACTACCTAATAACAGACACTATCACAAGACTGCCAAAACCACAACCTTGTAAAAAGATACTTCTATGAGGACATCTGCCCAGCAACTGCATGATCAACCTTGGACTGATGCCACCCTTGTTACTTATTTTATAGTCAAGGATTATTTTAAAACAACTTATGTAACCTTCATCATTTTACTTTAAAAACCCTGCCTTCCTGTATCTCCCTGAATATGCCCATGACCTGTCACAACCTGCATATCCCAGATTTGCAAATTCCCCGCTCATTCCCAAATAAATTCTTGTTATTTTTAGAAAGCCTCCCTTGTCATTTAGGTTGACAAGAGTGAACCAGCTCGACCACTGCCCCGCCACGGGTCTCTCTTAAATGTATAAATATACAGGCATACCTCAGAAACATTGCAGGTTTGATTCCAGACCACCGTAATAAAGCAAATATCATAATAAAGCAAGTCACATAAATGTTTTGGTTTTCCAGTGATATTATGTTGTATTTACACTAGACTGTAGTCTATTAAGTGTATAATAGCATTATGCCTAAAATCACGATATAAATCTTTAATTAAAAAATTATTTGCCAAAAATATGCTTTTTATTGCTAAAAAAAAATGCTAACAATCATGTGAGCCCTCAACAAGTCCCAATCACTCTACTGGTGGAGGGCCTTGCCTGAATGCTGGTGGTGGCCAAAAGCTGGGGGCCGTGGCAATTTCTTTTCTTTTCTTTTTTTTTGAGACAGGGTCTCACCCTTTCGCTGGGCTGGAGTGCAGTGGCATCATCACAGCTCACTGCAGCCTCCAGCTCCTGGGCTCAAGCATTCTCCTGCCTCAGCCTCCCAAGTAGCTGGGACTACAGGTGCGCACCACCACACCCGACTAAATTTTTAAAAATTTTTTTGTAGAGATGGGGTCTCACTATGTTGCCCAGGCTGGTCTCAAACTCCTGGGCTCAAGTGATCCTTCCACCTCGGCCTCCCAAAACGCTGAGATTACAGGCTTGAGCCACCATGCCCAGTTTCTTAAAATAAGACAAGAATGAAGTCTGCTGCACCAACTGACACTTACTTTCACAAAAGATTTCTCTGTAGTATGCAATGCTGTTTAATAGCAATTTACCTTTAGTAGAACTTCCTTCAAAATTGGACTCAATCCCTGCCACTGCTTTATCCACTAAGTTTACAGAATGTGCCAAATCCCTTGTTGTCATTTCAACAATATTCACAGCATCTTCACCAGGAATAGATTCCATCTCAAGAAACCACTTTCTTTGTTCATGCATAAGCAGCAACTCCTCATCTTTTAAAGTTTTATCACAAGATTGCAGCAATTCAGCCACATCTTCAGGCTCCACTTCTCTTGCTATTTCTACCACATATGCAGCTACTTCTTCCAGTGAAGTCTTGAATACCTCTAAGTCACCCATGAGGGTTGAAATCAGCTGCTTCCAAACTCCTGTGAATGTTGGCATTTTGACCTCCTCCCAGGAGTCACGGATGCTCCTAACAACATCTGGAGTGGTGGGTCCTCTCCACAAGGTTGTCAACTGACTCTGCCCAAATCCCTCAGAGGAATCACTGTCTATGGCAGCCACAGCCTTACAAAATGTTATCTCTTAAATAACAAGACTTGAAAGTCAAAATTACTCCTTAACCCATGGGCTGCAGAATGGATGTTGTGTTAGCAGGCATAAAAACAACTTTCATCTCCATTAGAGCTCTTGGGTGACTAGGTACCTTGTCAATGAGCACTAATATTTTGAAAGAAATCTCTCAACAGTGGGCTTAAAATATTCAGTAAAATGCTGTAAATAGATGTGCTGTGAACAAGGCTTTGTTGTTCCATTTCTAGAGCACAAGCAGAGTAGATTTAGCATAATTCTTAAGGACCCTAAGATTTTCAGGATAATAAATGTGCACTGGCTTCAACTTATAGTCACCAGCTGTATTAACCCCTAACAAGAGCGTCAGCCTGTCCCTGAAGCTTTGAAGCCAGGCATTGACTTCTCTAGCTGTGAAAGTCCTGGATGGCATCTTCTTCCAATACTGTAAAAGGCTTTTCTGCTTACATGGAAAATCTGTTATTTAGTGTAGCCACTTTCATCAATGATCTTAGCCAGATCTTCTGGATAACTTGCTGAAGCTTCTCCATCAGCACTTGCTACTTTACTTGCACTTTTATGTTATGGAGATGGCTTCTTTCCTTCCACCTCATGAACCAATGTCTGCTGGCTTCCAACTTTTCTTCTGTAGCTTCCTCACCTCTCTCAGCCTTCACAGAATTAAAGAAAGTTAGGGCCTTGCTCTGGATTAGGCTTTGGCTTATGGGAATGTTGTGGCTGGTTTGATCTTCTGTCCAGACCACTCAAACTTTCTCCACACCAACAGTAAGGCTGTGTCACTTTCTTATCATTCCATGTGTTCACTGGAGTAGCACTTTTAATTTTCTTCAAGAACTTTTCCTTTGCATTCACAACTTGGCTGACTGTTTGGTGCAAGAGGCCTGGCTTTTGGCCTATCTCAGCTTTCGACATGCCTCCCTCACTAAGCTGACTCACTTCTAGCTTCTGATTTAGAGTGAGTGGCGTGTGACTCTTCCTCTCACTTGAACACTTAGAGGCCATCATAGGGTTATTAATTGGCTTAATTTCAATACTGTTGTGTCTCAGGGAATAGGGAGGCCTGAGGAGAGGGAGAGAGACAGGTCAGCGAAGCAGTCAGAACACACACAACATTTAACGATTAAGTTCACCATCTTCTATGGGCGGAGTTTGTGTCACCCCAAAACAATGACAATAGCAACGTCAAAGATCACTTATCACAGATCACCATAACAGATACAATAAAGTTTGAAATATTCCAAGAACTACCAAAATGTCAAACAGAGACGAGAAGTAAGTACGTGCTGTTGGAAAAATAGTGCCACTAGATTTGTCAACTCAGGGTTGCCAGAAACCTTCGATTTGGAAAAAACACAGTATCTGCGAAGTACAATAAAGCGAAGCACAATAAATGAGGTATGTCTGTGTGTTCCTACTGTAGAGGACACTGGGTGGCAAGCATTATTTGAACATTTACAGCAGGCCCTCTGTATCCACAGGTTCTGCATCCATGGATTCAACCAACCTTGGATCAAAACATTCAGAAAAAGTAAATAAATAAAAAATGACAATGCAACAATAAAAAATAATACAAGTGAAAAAGCATAGTATAGCTACTATTTACAGGGCATTTACATTGTATTAGGAATTATAAGTAATCTAGAGATGATTTAAAGGTTGGGGAGGATGTCATAGGTTATATGCAAATATTACGGCATCTCACATCAGGGACTTGAGCATCCGTGGATTTTAGTATCCATGGGGGTCCTGACACCAATCCCCTGCAGATACTGGGAGAAAGAGGACTGTGTTTTACTGAGCCTGTATTTGCAACACTGTGATTTGCTCCAGCCAAGCATCAACGCTCGCTGTGCTGTGTCACCAATACAGTTTAAGAAACTGAACTGCATGTATATTTACCACCTATTTTTATCACATTCATTATTTTAGCTTATTTTTAACTTTCTTCCAAAACTATCCTCAATCTAATTACAACAATAATAGCAGCTAACTTTATTGAGAGTTACATACCAGGTATCTCGCTAAGCACTTCACCTGCAATACCAACTCTAATCTTTGCAGATGAAGAAACCGCAGAGGTTAAGAAAGGAGGCCAAGATCAAAGAGCTAATAAACAGAGGCACCGTCTGAGGCCACGTCTTTGGCTCCAGAACCCTGCTCTAAACTACAACCAGGTTAGCATCTTGTCTCCACCAGCCAATCAGGTTTCCAGCAACTTCAAACACAATGGCATCCCAAAACTTCCCACAGCAACTCCTCAAAGTGAGAATTCATTGTAAAAGGACGGAGTGCTAAGTGTTCCTAGCTTCTAATTTTTCTCTTTGCTTTCCCCAGATAATAGAAACATTTGCTGGCTAGGAAAACACTAACGCGGTTTTCTGAACACTACCTAAGAAAAGTGACAGGTGGCACTGTTCAAAAACCCTGTTCCCTTATTAGAGAGAAAGCCACCATCTGACCTTTCGCCTCAACCTGATCACAATGAGCTTTTCCCCTTCCAACGCAAACACTCCCCTCTCCCCCGCAACTTCTCAGCAGGCAATTCGGCCTTCCTCCCCTCCCTCGCACTGCAAGTTCGCAGGCCAGAATTCGGAGTCCCCTAGGACCAAAGAAGTCGAGAAAACACCACCACCAAACAAAACGAAAACCTCAAAGATTTACTGGAATCGTTTAAGCACTCTAACACAGTGTTAGCGTAGTCTTTTTTTTCTCCAGGGTTTCTCTTTACAGTTTACACGTCAAAGAGGGGGCAGCGGCCACGGGAGAGCGCAGAGAGCGGGCTCCCCACTGTGACTCCCCGCCGGCCGGCACCACGCCCACGCGCCCCGAGCCCGCACACGCCCGCAGGGCCGCGGGCCGGATCCCCGGCGGACGCCAGGCCGCGCAGAGCCCCGAGCCCCGAGCCCCGCCGGACGGCGCAGGGACGCGGGAGGCGGCCGGCGGCCTGGCCCCCGAACTCACGTTTGTACTCGGCCATCAGCCTCTTGAGCGCCGTCCCCGCCATGGCCCGGCACCAGCGGCGCCCAGCGGCCTCGCCTCCTCCACGCTCGTCCCTCCCGCCCCGGCGCCGGGGGCTGCTTCCGGGTCGCCGCCGCGCGCACAGAAGCCCCTCCGGGGCGTGGCGCGGCGCGCGCATGCGCGGTCGCCGTGGCGCGCCGGCGGGCGACGGGAGCGAGGCCGACGGCGGCGGGCCTGGCCCCGGGCTCTGGCCACGGCCTTACTCGCCCTGCGGGGTTGGCGCGGCCCCGGCAACTCCGCAGGCCTCAGGACCCCGGTCTTGTGGAGACTTCGTGTCCGGCCAGTGTGTCCGCTCACTGCTCGTGGCGGGCGGCCGGGACAGAGGAGGGGGCTGCGCACTGCAGGCCCGCCCTGAGCGCCCCCGACCGCCCCTGCTCAGGTTCCTGGCTTGAAAAAGTGACAGAGTTGGTGATGGTGGCGCTTTCACTCCCTGTGGGTGCGGCTCAGCTGGAGTTCGGGTTCCAGAACCTTGTCGGAGAGGGAGCTGCGGGGAGACCCGCGCCCGGAGCCCGGCCTTCCGCCCGCCGAGGGACTCCGGGCTGACCCGCGTCTCGGGCGGTCCGGTCGTGCTTCGCAGCACCCGCCTTCCTGACCTCGGGGACAGTTGGCACCGCCCGTGCCTCGCGGCGCCCTGGGCGAGGACACGTGCGCGCCTTGGCGACAGAGCAGCGCTCGTCGCTTCCGGGGTTATGGCGAGGCCTCTGGTCGTCTCCTTTCCCCTCTGTCTCCAGCGTTGCGGTGGCCCACTTAGACGATGCATCAGGTCATAGTGACACCCCCGCTCCTCCCCGTTTCACTGGAGTAGAGCCGGTCCGACCGCGGCCTTTGCCCTGCCTGGGTCCCGGCCCCCCGCGCCCACCGCCCCGACCCCACCCCCCACCCCCTCAACCCCCCCAACCCACCCCCCGACCCCCGGCCCCGCGCACGCGGCGCTCCCGCCGCCCTGGTGCCGCCGCCGTCGCTTCTCCCCCCACCCCTTTCAGCCTTCGCTCAAACGTCACCCCTTCAGTGTGGCCTTCACCCTGTACCTCACTTTTCGTTGCTGTCCACACTTACCCTACATGCTATGGTATGGAATTCACTAGCATACTGTATAATTTCTTTGTTGTCTTTTATTTTTAGTTTCTCATTTTTATTTTCATTACCTGAGCTTAATTAACTTGGGAACTTTATTATCTTTATTATCTGCCTTTAACCAGAAAACATATTCCATGACAGCAAGGGGTCTTTGTCTTAATTCTGATTTGTTGCTGGGTACAGCCTCAGTACCTGGACATGACGTGCTCTCCATAAGTATCTGTCAAATTGGATGAAATTTAACAATGCAAACCTCACAAGTATGCATATCGTAGGAAAATTTCCTAAAATAAATTTCAAAATTTCAGTCCAACACTTTTTTCAAATGACCACAGTGATTTATAAAAACGACACGGTCCTTTGAGACAGTTTCAAAGAGTAATTTGTGCAAATATGGAGTTTCCTTCCCCATTCCAAACAGCTGCCCTCTCCTCTGGGATCAAACTGCACCCCACACCCCCAAATCAGTCAATGCCCACTGCTACTAAAGGAAAACAGCTCCTCTTTCCCAGTTTCGGGAAACGCGGGCCGTGAAAGCATTATTGCCAACACTGAGGTGCAACAAGACTGAGCCCACAGACGCTTGCTACTTTCTCAACTGCATCAGTCTGTCCCAGACATCGTTTTCTAACTCACTGTAGAGCTCTGTGTGTTCTTCAATTCTTATTTCCAGAAATGTGGTTTACAGCTTGTATCAGGATTAGTTTCAGCTTCAAGTGACAAAAATCCAAAATATGAGTTGCTTAAACATAATGGAAGTTTCTCTCACCTCAATGTGGCTGGTACAACGGCCTTATCTTCAGGGAACCAGGATATCTGCAACACTTCTTCCTCCTCATAGTTATCATTCAGTTCTTTATCTGAAATTCAAGTTTAACTGGGCATCCTGCATTTGTATTTATTTATACACACACATACACACATATATATATATATATATATTTTTTTTAGAGATGGGGTCTCTCTCTGTTGCCCAGGCTGGACTTGAACTCTTAGCTCAAGCAATCCTTGAGCCCAGGAGTTCTGCTTCAACCTTCCAAGTAGCTGGGACTACAGGCACACCACCGCGCCTGGCTCTGGCTTGTGTATTTTAACTCGCTAAATCTGGCAACTCTCAACTTGCATCAATTGGTAACTGGAGTCCCAGGGTTCTGAGTAGCATGTGTGTGATATTTAATGGCTTTCCTAAGCAACATACCCTGGGAGGCCAACAGTACAGAAAAAAATTAGTGTCATATTTTGGCAACTAAAGTTCTGAAGTATAAAAGGGATCTCACAGCTTAACCTGTATTATATAGTACAGCTTCTCCAACTGTGCACTTGTGCAGCACAGCTAAGGTGACAACCCAGTTTGCCTGGGACTAAGGTTCCTGGGATGTGGCCCTTTCATTGCTAAAACTGGGAAAGTCCCAGTTGGAATCCTAGGCACAGATAACAGGATAAATAGGGTGTAGCTCCTCCTGAAGCATCAATTTAACCCAAAGATGCTGGGAGTTAGGTTCATGTAATTTAACATTTTTAAAAATACTAGTACCAACAGCTCTGTTATTCCAAATGCACAATTTGCATAAATTTCTAAGATAAAAGACAACCTCAAGAGCATACCCTGCTGTTTGTCCTACTGTCAGCTGCTGTGGATGGAAGTTAAAGGGGCACTGTTTTAATGTACCCACATAAACTGGCCACTATTCTCATCTAACTTAAGGCACCTCGGTGGCAGCCCTCTCCACAGACAAGCGCAGGGGCTCTCGCCAGACATTAACAATCCCTTCCCCCTGGCTATCTGGGGAATCTGGCAAAAACTCCATCTTTGTATTGTCCTTTAGCCCACACACTGTGGTGCTAGTGGATCAAGTGGTGTTTCTGAGGCTGCTCTTGATCTGTCAACTTGTGCTCACTCAGTTGGTGGACTAACTACAAAAGCTCACTTTCAACCAGGGTATAGCGGGACATTCTTAAAGCCAAATTAGTATCCTTTCACTTCAGTTTCAAAGCAGATAAACGAGTAGGCTGTCAACTGCAAAAAGGAAAACACTTACATTCAAGCACCAAAAAAACCTGAGATGTTCCCAACTAACATCCAGACTCATATGCCTCCAAAATCCACCCTCTCTTTACACATGAAATCCCGGAGAGGAAAAGCAAAGTGTCATCATCCTGCAGGTTCAAATCAGCTGCTGGCCAGGGGGCCTCCGTAAGGAGAGAGGACATCCCTCTCGGCAGGAAAGATGCTGGCCCAGCACTGGTGACCTGCCAGGAGCGGCAGGGAGCCATCAGATGAATAACAACTTTCCAGTGACTAGCGTTTAAATCAGTTTCTTAATGGCCTTGCTGAATTCAGTACAAATGCTGAATTGTGACAGTATGCCCTAACCTTCAAATGCAGTTTGATACAAGCCAAGAGACAGAATACCAAACTATATTTACTGTTTACAGTAGTAAAGGACAACAAATAATGTACAAATTGGTGAATAAACACAACAGAGCTAACAAACACCCCACCCGAACCCATACAGCAAAACAAAGGAAATGAGAACATTTTCAGCAAGATTCCAAGCAAGCAAGAGATGATGGATCATCGTTCAGGTGACTATAAAAAAGGCAGAGAATGGCCACCAAGCAGCAGTGGATCCTTATGGAATAACAACAAGCAGAACTATGAACATTTTTAATTGGTATAGATCCCCAAATATTTCACAGAACCGAAATCACCATAGTAATGTGTAAATTCAATATGTATTTGGAAAGCAGCACAGCACAAACCCACGAGAAGAGAGCAGAGCACAAAGTCATCTTTCCACGGGTTTGTTTGTAACCACACTTTGAAGTAGCTCTTTTACACAACAACGTAACTGAAAATTCAGCAATACTTAATCTTACTTTTTTATGTATAGACCATAATTATTCATCAGAAGCAAATATTAGAAGAAACCTGAGGCCACAACACCATTACCAAATGAGAAATGTGGGAAGTACTTTCTTCTATATTAGGCAAAGGGAAAAAGCCAATTTCTGTTGTGCCAATTCTTGTCTGTGCATCGACCGTCAGGCACTGACGGGGAGTTGGGGTGGGCCCTGGGCTCAGACCCCAAGGGGACATGCTCTAGGAGCAAGGAGCATGTGGGGCCATATTACCAAAGGACTCTGTTATTTTTTTCTTTTTAAGAAGCATTCCAGTATTTTCCCTTCAACTTTACCACATGCTGGCAAAGCTTAAATTTGCAATATTTAGCATTTTAATAACCTGTGACTACAACAAATAGCAAGTGAGATTCTGTCTTCCATCCCCACCACTCCACGACACCTGTCCAACAGACCCACCGCCACGTGAACACGAGTGCTCTCTGTGATTGGAACAGGCGGTAGAGGGGCAACCCATACCAGAGCAAGTTCCTGTCCATGCACTAAAAGCAAACATTCGGGCCACAAATCTGGGGTAAAAAATGCTATAGGAGGGAGGAAAAGAAAGAAAATGAAAACATTAACAAACCCCAAAAAACCTTGCAACTCGTTTCTCCTGAACAAAGATAACAATTCTGATTGGCCCAATTTAAGTTGCAGATCCATCCCCGCAGATACAGTTTTGAGTTGCACTCGAAGTACGTCAGAGAGGAAGATCATTTTGGTGAATGCCCTCGAGTTTCCGCAGACTCCTCTGTGGTTGGCGTGATCACGTGTTCACTACTCAACAGCAATGCAAGGAAGGGCAACCGGCATGGGGACGGTCCCTCTAAAGGCCACACCCAACAGGCAGCTGGCCTCCCACATGCCTCCCGTCTGCTGCTGGAACACGTCGATGGTGTCTTCATCCTCCATCTCCAGCTGTCGGTCATTGTGGCAGGCACAGTGAGAGACAAGAGAGCTTGTTAGTTTCCCCTCATCAGAGGAGGGACGGTGCTAACTGGCACGCGTGTTCCCTGAGCGGCTCCCCGACCCCAGAGACATCGCCTGACCACACCCCCGCTCTTGTCCGACCCTGTGTGCACACTTAAGCCCTACTGGCTCACCAGGTTTCCCTGAAAAAAACTCATGAAAGAATATCCAAAGCTACAAATGTTAACTGATACAAAAACTGAGTCTAAAATACAAACTGTAATGTCTAATATCCTTACTGAAAGTTACACAAAATCAGATTCTAATTAAGAACACCCATTAGTGGCCTAATTCTAAGGACCCTCGGGAGCCGTGTACTTTATAACAAGTGCAGGGGATCATGCCTGTGAAATCTAAAGCCAACAAGATCACACAAGGACCTACAACGTAAGGTATCACTGAAGTAAGGGACCCACCACTGGCTTTTCCCACCTCTCCCTCTTCCAAAGCCCAGCGCAGAGACGGTGCAGACGTTTCCCACTCGCTTCTCCTGACACAGTGGGCACAAAGTCATCTACCCCAACCCTTTTCTCTGAACAAAGAAAGCTTCTGCCAATTCCTACAGAAACAGGAATGTTCTCAGAAACAGAGAGAGAAATCCCGCCTAACCTTGGCCCCTCTCCCTGCTACACAGGCATCTGGGCGGTTGCCTGTGGGCTGAAGGGAGAGCCCCCCCGCTCCCGAAGCAAGTCAGCCTTCCCAGGAAGGCTTCTCTCTGCCCATCTGTCCGAAACCTGCCCTCTGACTCGCTCCTAGCTCAAGCCCATCTATTCCACAAGGCCTTTCTGCCTTGTAAATCCTCACAGAGCCGACCACTCTCTCAGCAGTGTATGATTTCCTAAGTTGGCTAGAAATTAAATATTTATTGCAAAAATATTTCAATATTTATTAAATATTGAACATTAAATATTTAAAATATTAAATGTTTTGCAAAAATATGTTCACGTAAAACATTCTAATTGATTCTCACAACCTTGTAAAGGAGAAAAACAGGCATTATCTCCATTTTACAGACAAACATGAGACTGCAAGAGATTAAGGCACCCTGGAACAAGGTCATCAGGTGGCAAATGACAAGAGCTGCAACCTGAACTTAAAAGATCTTCTATTTCCAAGTCCAAAGCTCTTTTCACTACAAGATACACTACAATATGATGGTGCAAATCTTAAGTATTTTGGTGTTTGGTGGGTAAATGCTTAAGAAAAATGCTTTCTGATAGTGAGGAGTGATGGCACATTCTTCCCCCCAAATCACTGGTGCAGAAAGCTTAAGGGGCACAAGAATCAGGCCGGTTATTTATTAATAGCTACAAGCTGACTAAAGTTGCAAATTAAGTGTCCAGACAATGTGTGAGAAAGGGCCACAACCCCACTGTGAGCACAGGCCTAGCACCCAGGCTCCATCAACAAACAGCGAGGAGGATGTCAGACAAAGTACAGTTTTCACATCTGAATCTTTAATTTTAAAGTTAATTAAAATCATTGAGAAAAAGTAACGCATTCTACACAAGCACCAACCAACAAATCTCAAATAAGAGTATTCCACCAAATGGCAATTACTCGAGTGCAGATCAGAGGCAGCCCTTGAACACATACCACGCAGGCTTCCATACCTGTGCTGGAGTGTCCGTTTCATTAATCGGTTGCCCATCAAACCTAAATCTAATCTGTCTCATTGACAAGCCCTGAAAAGAAAAAACAATTACCATTAAATACTTGCAGATAACACAGCTTACATAAAAAAAATCAAATGTTTATATCAAAATAGCAGCATTCTGGATTTATGATCCAGCTGAGTCTAAAAACTTGCCAGTGGCCTACGATCTCTTCCATGTACCGCCCAACACCAGTTCTGTGGAAACCACTCTCTAACCTCATCCCTGGTGCCCTGGGCTGCCCTGAGTCGTCCCTCCCGTTTCCTTCTGGAAGCTGAGCGGAACTTCTATACCATCTGCCCCTTTAGAAAGTTCTCAGAAACAGGCCAGGGGACAATGAGGGTACGGTCATGACAAGAAGACTGCACGCAGCCGGGATGCAGCCGCGATGAGGCCTGGAGGAGGGTGGCACTTCCCCCCCAAAAGGAGAGTGTGCAGCCATCCTGCATCCCGAGGGAACAAGTAAACCCCGGCCAGGGCAGAAACATTTCATCTAACAAGCAGTTCTGATTTCACTGAAACAAGACAGGATGCAAACATGCACCTCTGCTCCTTCCTGAAACCCCCCCGAGATGGCAGAAGGAAATGAGGAAGGACAAAGAGAATAGGCAAGGGGATGGGCAGCAGGCAGAGGTGTCACCACAGGGCTGGTGGCTGGAGGACACTGCTGGTCTGATGGACACGAGATCTGAGGTCTGGGGTGGGGGGCTGGGCCCACGCAGGCCTGTAAGGCAGACAGATTCCAAACAACGGCCTGAAAGTTCACATCCAGACTCCCAAGGCAGATGACCCGAGAGGCCAGGCAGGTCTACTTTCTGGAGAGGCAGACGCCGAGCTCTGGGCTCAGGATGCTAAGGATGAGTCACCCGCCAGTGAAAGCCAGTGCCCCCAAGGCCACCACCAAGCCCCCCTCCACTCCAGATGAGCCCCCAGGATGCTGGCCGGAGCCTGGGGAATCAACTTCCAGATTGCAGCTTCTGGGCCCCTCCCTAGAAACCCCAATCCAGGCAGGTCACCCCACGTGGATGCACAGTGCTGCCCAGACGCCCACCCAGATAAATGGCTTCTCCCTGGCTTCACAGTGCGTCCGTCATGCTTACACGTGAGCCAGGAGAGAGGGCAGTCAGGGAAGGACTCCGCTGTGTAGTGTCACACCAAAGAGGGAGGGAGGGAGCGAGAGGAGAAGAGGAAGGACGCAGGAGAACGCTCCAACACACACGTGCATGCTCTCGCACACGCGCACGCGCTCACACACGCACATGCACACACATGGTCCAAGTTCTTTGGTAGGGAAGAAGTAACACCATATCCAGAAAACAATAAGTTGCTTCTGAGCAAAAACGAACACTCAAAAGAACAGAAAGAACAAAGAACTTTTGGAAATTAAAAGTCAGGACAGCAATGTGAACGTGCATAGGAAGTGGAAAGGTAAAGTTGAGACAACCGCCCCTGAAGGAGGCCAGCAGCAGCGCAAAGCCCACTGCAAAGTGGAAGAAAAACCATCAAATTTAAAATATCTAGGACAGTTCACTACAGGAGGAATAGGAATTCCAAAAAGAAGGAACAGAGCCTAGAGGACACAAACTATCAAAGAACTAATGGAAGACATTATTTCCTGCACAAAAGTAAGTTTCTAGGCTGAAGAGGCCCATAAAGTATCCAGCAAAGTGAGTGACAGAAGTACCCGCCTTCAGGACATGCGGTAGTGAAACTTCAGAATACCAGAGTAGGGTCCCAAAAGCTTTCAGAGAAAAACCAAGTTACATACAAATGACAGAGAATCAGAATGTTATTGAACTTTTCACTTTTAACATTGGAAGCTAAAAGAAAATGATGCAGTAACTTCCAAAAAAGAAAATGAGTTTAAATCTAGAATGTTACATGCAGCCAAATATTAAAGCGTGAAAGGTTCATAAAAAGCAAAAGTCACTTTCAGACACACAACGTCTCAAGGACGCTGCATTTTATATATGCTTTCTGACGCAATACTAGTGGATATGCTCCATCACAAAAGGGGCAGGAGATTAATCCAGAGAATATGCAGGAGGGAGGCTGAGGAAGTTCCCAGAGTGATTCTGGCAGGAGGCTGCAGGACCACAGCTGTGCAGCTGCCTCCAAGGCCACCAGGCAGGCAGGGCAGGAAGGGAGGGCTTGGGGGTGTTGGGAAAGCAGAGACCTGGAGTCCTGTGAGGGGCTTCTGGGGACTGCCGACACAGCAGGGATCTCACAGCACAGTGGAGAACATGGGGTGACAAGTTAGCCACGGGCACCCAGGAAGGCACCAGCCCAAGCAGCACGAAGACTCAGACAAGAGCCGGAGGGCGGCACAGTACACTCCCCCGCTTGGGACCCCACAGCACTCGGCCACCCACTCCACTCCACCGGGAGGAACGGGGCCACACAGGGACAGCAGCGTCAGGAAGCTCAAGCTCACCTTTCACAGGCAAAAACAAGATGAAGGGAGAGAAGCGGGAGCATGCAGTTCACTAATACAGAGCACGAGGAACGGTCACAGTCGGCAGCGGCTGCTTCTGAGGAGCAGGAGGAAGAGGAGGAAAGGCAACTGCTGTCCAGAGTTGCTTGTAACAAAAATCCAAGGCAAGAAGAGTAAAACAAAAGGGCAGCCAACTGTATATTCCCAAAGCATTTAAAGAAAGGCAGACTCCTGAGATGCGCCTTGAAATGCTGTTCGCTCTCAAAGGAACAGGGCTCCCTGGAGAAGGGCGACGCTGCAGGCTGGCAGGCGGCGGGCACAGTGACCCGAGCACCTGACATTCCAGGCAGCAGCCGGAGAGCAAAGGCCTCGTGACTGACTGGTGAGGCACTCACTTGCTAAAGCAAGTCTGTTTGAGCAGTAACAACAGCAAAACTGACAGATGCATCAAAGTACAGATACATGGGACCCGAGTTCATAATCACACTAATAACAACTAGAAAGGATGGACGTGGCTGGCCATGCTGGGGGATGCTAGTGAACCAGCTCATTATCTTGAAACTGATAAATTACAGGAAAGAATCGAGCATTTTCTTTCCTTAACTAAAGGCAGTTTGGAAAGGAATAAAAGGACTGCATTAGAATGCACCACTTTGCAACCCCTAAGGAATGAACAGATCTGAGCATTGACCCCAACCACTACCAGCCCCAGAAGACATCGTAGACGCATGTGCCTCCTGAAGGAAGAACGCACCACCACCCAGGAAGTTGTCATGCTGGGGAAGAAAAACCCACACGCATCTGAGCAAGCCTCGAGATCCACCTGTCAAGTTACAGAAATGTGAGGACCAAAAATACGTTAAAGGACGCCCAGGGAGACAACCAGCAAGACCCAGCCTGCGGCACGTCCACAGAGACAGGCGTGTCTGTCCGAGGAAGCACAGCGGGGCGTGCCCTCAGGATGCCTGGGCATGGACACCGACCTAACCCTAACCCGGCCCTGGGGAGCGCACCTGCCTCTCGCAGTAGGCCTTCATCAGCTTGCTCAGCGGGGTGTGCCGCTTGATCTTGAACTGCACCACGGAGCCGTCCTGCCCCGCCACCTTCAGGTTGATGTGGTCATTCTCTGTCTTCACTCCCTCCTGCAGAAGAGATGGGAAATGGCCTCAAAATCGCATCTCAAAATAACCCCGATTTCAAAGGGCAAGTCTTTAGGTAATTGTTGGGTTTTTTTAAGTCATCAAAACCAACCTAATTCTTAAAATTCTCTAGCAATTCAGAGTTGCTCATGTGATTGTTTTATTTTTGCACAGAATTTATTTGTCACTTCTAATTCTTAAGCATCCATGTGTAAGAAAATGCAATGCAAATCTAGAGTCCTCACAGATTGTTAATTCAAAGAAAAAAGTCTGTTTAATAAATATAGGAAAAAAATCAGAGAAAATCCATCTTTGTTTTAAAATTACTCTTACGAAACTAATAAAAACAGTCACATATGACTGGTAAAATAAAACAAAAACAGAACAAACACGCACGAGTAAGAGGACCACGGAATATGCTGAAGACCTCAAAGGAACCCCGTCGTGGCTGGCAGCTGTCTGAGGCTCCTTCTCACTGCCCAAAATTGGCAAACGTGAGAGGAAGCCACCTCGTTTCTAGTTTCAGACAGTCCTATCTGAACGGTAGTAGTTCATAGTATTTTTTTATATAATTCATGATATACTAAAAGCTGCTCAACAGCACAGTGGGGTTTCCTGTTGCCTGGAAACACAATTTGTGTTCATGCAAAAAGTTTATGCCAAGGGGCAGTGAGCAGCTTTGGAGGAGCTCAGTCTGGAGAGGCACCACCTCGGTCTGCCCGCACCGACAGGCATCTTGGGAATAAAGGAGTCATTTACTTTTGAATGGAACAATGAAGCAGACCCCTCCGGTCAGTCTGACAACGGTCTGGGCAGCAGCCCACAGTGGCTGTCATACCTCTCACCCCTACTCTTGTACTCAGCTTTTTCTCAGCATGTGACAGTGCAGCCCCAAGGCGCTGATCCCTTTAGGAGCTAAGGGCCTGGGCCACCAGCCGGCTCAATGGACGTGTTCTATGTTCCTTTTACATCTGCTCTTCTTCTTCCCCAGCTGGGAGGGGGATGAGGAGGGCCCTTGCTCCCCTCCCTGGACGCCTGTCCCGGCAGTGCCTAAGTGGGTGCAGAAAGCTCACCCACAGGCGAGCCAGGGAACTGCACCCACGCTTGGTTCCAGGAGACCTTAGGGAGATGTGTTACTCTATCCAGGGAGCTGGAGTGGCCTGAGCAGGGCCCCAGTGGGAAGAAGCTCCAGCAACAGGCCTGAAGGTGTGCATCCCAGGCGGCACTCACCTGCCCCATTCTGGTCCCAGGCCAGCGGCCGGGCACCCTCCACACTCCTGGGAGGCCAGCGGAGTTTTCTCCAGTATGGGGAAAACTGGGCCCTGGAAGGGAGGTGTGCACAAATGGCTCGAGGCCAGGATGGGACCAGGGACCCCTGCATGAAGCCCCCTCACTCCTCATGAGGATGCACTGTCTCCTTTAAGGAAAAGATCCGGGAGTGTTCAAACAGACAGCAGCACAGGCGCCGTCCACTGCCAGGCAGAGCCACTCTGTCCTGGAACAGAGGGACAGACTCCAGGAACAACAGCCTCTCCTAGGCCCCTGGTGAATTCCTAATAAGCAAGTGAACTTTTGAGTTTTAAAACAATGAAGTCCTAAAAACAACAGCCTCAATTCACTGAGGTCAACCCTCTGCCTTAGCTGTCCAGGGGAGGCAGAAACTGCCTTCCTGACTCACCCTTGACCTGAGCATCCACTTCCCACCCTCCTCCCAGGCCAGGGCAGAGGGCTGCGCCCAGCAGGCACACAGGAGCCTCCCCAAGAGCAGGTCTGCCAGGTGGCAACCATTTGGCCACTCTGGAATTAAACAATTTATTCAATCTAATTGGACCATGGAAGTTGACCATGTGGCACAGCTAGGTTTATACATGGATGAAAAAATGTATGTATTTTACTATATTTAAACTTCATTAGAGGAAGCCACCTACAAAAACATAAAGGACATTTATATTTGGCCTAGGACTAACAAGTATTTGTTCAAATGACCTGGGGTGGGACAAATGGTATAAAAGGCTGAGTTGAAATCAAATGTAAAAAGTAGAGGCCACTCCAACTGCACGTGGGCAGAAGAGGTTTCCCTGGAGTTTGACCTCTCCTCAAACCACAGCCAGGAAAGTGCAGACTCCACTGAGGCCCCGGCCTTTGGGGCGGGTTCGGCCCAGTTCCACCCCTCTTCCAAAAGGGAGGGCGGTCACCCCGGGACCAGGCCGTGTCAGAGGTGGCCCACCTGCAAAGCGTCCAGCTCACCGTCTTCCCTCGGTTACAAAACAGCCCGACAGTAACGGTACAGACCAAGAGCTTCAGAAAGGTTCTCTTTTTATTAAGCGTGGCTAACACAACTGCACACCCTCCCAAGGACTGAAGGCCAAAGTATCTGGGTGAAGGGCGCACACTAAGGACCGCGATTGGGGGACGCACACCCGGGCGCGGGGGGAGGGGCGGGAAGGGGGCGAGGGGCGGGCGCACCCCCGGGCGCGGGGGGAGGGGCGGACGCACACCTGGGCGCGGGGCGAGGGGCGGGCGCACCCCGGGGTGCGGGGGCGCGGCAGGGCTGTCCGGCAGAGGACGGCGGTGCTGCTCACGCGGGGCAGGCCCTCGGAGCTCTGCCTTCGGGGGTGGCCCGGCCGCTCCTTCCGCGCTGCCCGGGCGCGCCCCACCGGGATCCCGCACCGAAGGAAGGAGGACTGAGGAGGGGGTCCCGCCGGGGATGGCGCCAAGGGCCACGCGCTCGCGAGGTGGAATGCGTCGGTGCGCGGTGGGGAGCTCCGGTCGCTCCCCACCCAGGGCGCCCCCGCTGCTCCGCCAGGAGGGGCGTGGCCGTACTCGGCGGGGGCGGAGCTATGGGCGCGCTCGGGGGCGGGGCCTGGCGGGGGCGGGGCGCGCCGCGGAGCGCCGCCGGGCGGGGGAGGGGCGCGGGCGCGGGCGCGGGCCCGGGCGGGGGAGGGGCGGCCGGGCTCGGGAGGGGCGGGCGGGAGGCCGGGGACGCGCCGGCCGCTTACCTTGGGCTTCTCCTCGGACATGGCTGCGCGGGCGGCGCGGGAAGGCGCGGCGGGCAGGAGCAGCGCCGGAGCGGGCGAGTCACGCTCTCGGCCCGCCGCTGTCCCGCCGCAACTGCTCGCGGGGCCGCGCTTTATCCCCCAAATCCCAGCGCGCCCGTTGGCCGGCGCGGGGTCACGTGGCGGGTGCGCGTGCACGAGGCGCGCACCCCGGGCGGCGGGCGCGCGCTGGGGCGGGTCATGGTTCCTGGCGGTTGGAAATGCGTCACAGGGCGGGTCCCCGCGCGACCCCGGCGGGACCGGGGGCTCGAGCCGAGGGGCTCTCGTGGGTGGCAGGCCGGGGGGCGCGCAGGGCACCGAGTGGGACTGGGCTCGGGGGGCGCGCGGGGCACTTGGCCGGGGAACAGGGGTCGGGGGGGGGCGTGCAGGGCACCGGGGGAGGACGGGTCGGGGGTGCGGGGCACCAGGGGGACGGGGATGGGGGCGCGCGGGACACCGGGGGTTGGGGGTTGGGGGCGCGCGGGATCAGGCGCCAGTACCTGAGAACCCCCTGCCCACCCCCGCGTGTCCTCCTCCCCCAACCCGGCCCTCCCGCAGCTCTGCCCGCTTTCCCAGGGGGAAGGAGAAGAAGGCCAGCCCGGCCGAGCGCATCCGGGGCTGCAGGGCCCTCGAGGCAGGCCACCGCTCCCGGAGAAGGCTCCACTTGCCTTCCCCAACCTGAGGTGGATGTCACCTAATGAAGAACTTGGGGGTGACCAAAGAAGGTGGGCCAGGGGTGCCGCACGCCTGAGCCCCTCCCCAGTGGGCCTCATCCCCTGAGGACATGTGGACTCCTGAGTCTGGCACCCCAAGACAGGGGCACCAGGGCTGGCCACCTCTTTTCCTCTCTGCCCCCTTCTCAGCCTTACTGCCGCAGTCCCTGAGGCTTCCTGTCTCCCATTATCTAGCGCCAGTTTGGGGGGAGAGGGGGGCAGGCACAGGAGGCCAGTCACAGGACCACTTAGGTGATGTTTGTGGAATGACATTTATGTGCCCTCCACACCCAATCCTCAAGACCAACCACTGTACACATGAGGAAACTGAGGCACTTAGAGGTTAAATTACACTCGGGGTCACGTCGGTAGCAGCACGACTGGGATTTGAGCGCAGGCAGTGGGTGAGCTTGGCCAGTGTGTTCTGTGGCCTCTCGAGTGCAAACCCAGGGTTAGACCCTGCCAACCTGAGGCAAAACAGGTGCTCATGTAGACGAGGAAAAGGAAAATGTGCGGGAGAACTTGGGCCATGCAGGACATCTTTTCCTGGACTTCCAGGCATGTATTCCTAGAAGGCCCTGGCTCTCTGTCCTCCCTGTCTGTGATCTGAATGCCCTCCCACAGAATGGGCTGGTCTCTCGGAGTGCCAAGTAGGGCGCCGAGCTGGCACTCTGAAGGCCAGTGAAAGTGGGGGCAGCTGGACTGCACAGCCAGCAAACAGCAGGGGCTGGGTTAGAACCTAAGTGTCTGAATTGTTTCTGTCCTGCCCAAGTAAGGTCCAACTGACTAGGCAATGTTGCAAAGCCATAGAGCCAAGTTTTCATGGACCTTAATTTCACAAACCATCTTCTACTCTTAAAAATTTACTTTGATCTGGTGTGGTGGCTTGTGCCTATAGTCCCAGCTACTCGGGAGACAGAAGCAGGAGGATCACTTGAGCCCAGCCTGGGCAATATAGCAAGACCGTATCTCTAAAAAAAAAAATTTGAAAAATTCACTGTGTTGGCTAGAGCTCTTATTTAGTAACAAACTATAGAAGTGATTCCTGAAATGTAGTCTAGAGACGCCATTTAGGAGTGGGGAAGGTTGGTGAAGTCTCCCCAGGAAAAGTCCCGTCAAAGCCAACTCCCCATCCCAGCCAGGTCCCTGGGCTTGGGCCCTGCCTCTGGAATCTGGACCATGGCCTCAGCCAGAGAATCCCTGGGTGGAACGGCCAGCTCAGGAACTAGCCCCTTCTGAGATGGATGTTGGGGATCAGAACCCCCAGATTGCTGGCTGTGGTGTGACTTAGAGTAGGTAGTGTTCAGTGACCACAGTACATCATTGACTCCAAGATGCTATTAATCATGAGACATAACATTATTGTATGTCCCATGTACACACTAAACTCTGACAGGCTATGGATGAGACACATCTGGCTTCAGAGTTGTTAAAGTGAAAAATAGACAACCTAGAAGTGACGAAACAGGGCCTGAACGTGTGACAACAAGAAACTAGTTAGATGAAACTAGTTCCCACAATGAAAGGCCATGTCGCTACTCAAAGTGATGTGTGGAAAAAGTAATTGATAACAGAAAAAGATGCTCATATGATGTTAAAGTTTTAAAAAGCAGGCTATAAAGCTTAAGGCATGAATTCAGTTTGTGTTTGTGCGTGAACACTGCGTGGAGATGCAGCACCACTCACACACCTCCCCACCTGCACCAGATCAGTTTTGGGATAAAAAATGCAAAAAAGTATCCATCGCAGCATCAGAAACACAAAAGGATGCCATCAGTGGGCAAAAAGGTTGTGAGAAATTTCTGAATGACAGAGCCAAATGGGATTAAATTGAGAGAGAAACCAGAGTTTAGGAGAAGCCACAGCCTGCAACAAGCGAGGGGAAAGAACCAAGAAAGTGAGAGCTTCTCCAGGAGACTCCGGGCCCGAGGGGTGATCCCAGCGGGCAGTGGATTGCTGGGAAGGTCCAGGAAGGACGACCCTCAGCCCTGTCCTCACACGAGCAGCACGCCACAGGAGGCCAAGACCCCAGAACTCCCCCAGGGACAGGGACCGTCTGCCTGATGAGGCCCCTGGGATAAGGGCCAGGGCGAGAGGAGGCCTGAGCCAAGCTGGGGTTCCTCTGGGGGGGTGGCTGCCTGGCCAGCTCAGGGGCCCCGAGTGCCCATGGCCAGAGCAAAGTACTCCTTGTCGTGGCAGTCAGGGCCCCAGCCCGCTGCCCGCTGCCCACCCAGACACCCCACAGCACGGCCAGAGCCTACATGTGTCCTGCCAAGCCCACCTCCTGAGGGGACAGTCGGGGAACATATGCACCCACCCCCGGGAGGAGGACTCGTGAGCAGGAGGAACTGGGCAGTCAGTAGGATTGCTGACATGAAAACCTGACAAATGTGCTGAATCGCAGCATGGTCCTGGCAGAGGGCTTCACTAAAGAGCCGTGAGATAAAGTCGCAGGACTGTCCCAGGCAGAGGTGACGAGAGAGGGAAGGTGAGCAAGGGTGGGGCATCGAGGCTCAGGGCGAGCAGGGCTGTGTCCATCTGACTCGAGTATCAGAGGAGAAGATGGAAAAATGGAAGGGAGGACAGAATCAGAGACAGGATTGAAGAGACTTTCTCTGAACTCAAGAATATCTCAGCTCTGCACGCAGAAAGGGCCTCTTGAGTGTCGGGCAGCTGACACACGGCAGGTGAGGGGACACCCCAGGGCATCCGGAGAGACGAGGCCTCCCAACAAAAATAACCACAAAATCCGTATAAAATATTTTAAAAGTCTGTTTAAAGATATCAGCTCAGTACCACAACATGAAAGACTCTCTCTGAGGGGCGAAGGCCCCACAAAGGGAAGTGATTTTTTCCTTTGAGGCAGTTGGTGATTAGATTGCTGTATTAGCTCAGGCTACCATCAAAAAAAATACCAGCGACTGGGCATCTTCAACAACAGGTGTGTGTTCTCTCGCAGTTCGGGAGGCTGGAAGTCCAAAATCAAGGTCCTGTCAGGGCTGGTTTCTCGGGAAGCCTCCCTTCCTTGCCCCTTTCTCACGTGGCCTTGTCCTGCGTACGCAGAGAGGGAGTGATCTCTGGTGTCTTTTCCTATCATATTAGGGCCTCACCCTGGGACTAGGTGCCTTAAAATGCAGAGGGGAAAGGCAGAAAACCCTGCCATTCCCCAGGGCACACGTGGCACCTGTTGTGGCCGGGGAAAGGACAAGGGAAAAAACCCTCCCTCCAAGGGAGGGGTCAGAACACATCTGGGCCCAGCCCTTCGAGGTCTTCTACCTGTGGGGAAGGAACAGGATCCTGAAAAAGTCCCACTCTAAGACCCAAGCACTCGGGGCCTGCCTCAGACTGAGGTGGGCAGGGCATGAGAAAGGAGCAAGAGCATCCCCCAAGTGAGGGGGCACCAGCAGGCCCTGCCCCAGGTGCAGGCACACGGGGCACACTGAAGTCAAAGCGGGAACAGGCACATGGAGAAAAATCCTCCCACAACCCGTCCTCCACCCTCAGGTGAAGGTAACGCTAGAGAACTCTGGGGTCAGCAGTGCACCGGCAACAACAAAGCTCAAATCCAGTTCAACCCCAGCTCGATTGGCTCACACTTCCCACAGTGACAGCCTAACAGAAAAGTTCCATTTCCAGATAGAAATAACGTTGCCCTCAGTCTCTACTGTCTTACACACAATGTCTGGCTTTCAGTATACAATTATGAGACACACAAAAAAACAGAACCCAAAAAATCCATAATCAAGAGAGAAACCAACAGAACCACATGCAGACATGACTCAGACGCAGGGATTGTCAGACAGGAACTTATGTTAAAGGTTCTGGGGAAGAAGGTAACAGCATGAACGAAAAGGTGAGGAATTTCAGCACAGAGATGGAAACTGTCAGAGTCAGTGGAAGTGGTGGCGATGAAGGCTGGCGTCCACACTCACGAGCAAGCTCAGCGCAGCCGCGAAAACAATCAGGCGGCTCAGCCTGAGGTCCCAGCGCTCTGGGAGGCCGAGGCGGGAGGATCGCTTGAGGCCAGGACTGAGGCTGCAGCGAGCCGTGCGGACGCCGCTGCACTCCAGCCGGGTGACAGAGCCAGACCCTGTCTATTAAGAAAAAAAAAGAAAGAAAGAAGAAGAAAGGGTCAGCAAGCTTCCAGATAAGTCCCTAGAAATTATGCAAGTGAAAACCGTGAAGAAAAAAGTGGAAAAAACAGAAAGGAAGAGGCACAGACACAACAGCAAACAAAAGCGCTGGCATGGCCTCGGGTGGGCCGGGCTCGTGCGGCTGGGGTGACAGGAGGAGAACGGGACGGAAGAAATACCCGGAAAAGGAACGGCGGAGAACTCTCCAGGAATGATGAGGGCCGCGCGCACACGCAGGCTCTAAGAACCAGCCGGGGGTCCAGATGTCTTCCCAGGGGCGCCGCGTCCCGAGCTGCTGGAAACAGGCAAGGAAGAGGCCGGCGCTGCGCGGGGGGCCGGGGCGGGGGCACCTGTCGCGGAAGCCGCGGGCCAGAGGCAGGGGACTCGCGCACGCCCACCGCGGCCCGCCGTCCCCGCGATCACGACTCAAAACGCGGACGACATGCAAGACGCAGCTCCCCGAGGACGCGGGAGGTGACAGCAGCGAGCGGGCCGGGGAGAAGCCCGAGGCTTGAAGGACGCGCGGGTGACTTGCAGCGCCCTTCCCCTCCCCGGGCGCAGACGCCAAGACGGCCTGCGAGCCCCGCCCGGGGGGTGGGGGGGCAAGTCCCCGTCCGGCTTCCCCCCCCCCCGCCCCTCCCAAGGAGGCCCCGCCCGCAGAGCGCAGCTCCGTGGCGGCAGAGCGGCACCCCAAACCCGAGAGGAGCGCGCCCCTCGGCCACGGAAGCCAGGAAAAGGGGACGTGTGGTCCCGAGCCTGGGGGTCCCCTTCTTTTTCCCTGTCTTCCCTCTTGCTGCCAGCACCAAAGGCACCCCGTTGAAACTGGGGCGGTGTGGCGGTTTCAGCGCCCGCCCGGAGGAACCCCATCCTTGCAACCAGAGGACTGGTAAGCGGGCCGTGGCAGAAGTCTCAGAGCAGGGAGTTGGAGAGGGCGCACCCGGGAGCCCCAGGGGGGCTGGGCACGCGTGGGGTGACCCAAAGCGGCACAGCAAAGCTATGAAACTGGACTCGGGTTGGAATCACGGCCCCGCAACGCAACACAGACCCCCAGTCTGAAACTAACTGCTAAAACAAAGAAAATCAGCATTCTCCACAGGATTTTAGTAGGACCGAGAGATTCACAACGTAATATCAAAATGGCTAATAGAAGATTGTTACTTGATATATAAAGAATAAGGAAACTATGATATTTCTCAAGGGAAATGGCAATCAGCGTATATCCACCCCAAACGGCACAAGTGTTAGAATTATCAAAGATTTTGATTCAGCTATAGCTGATTCCTTCTTGAATTGAAAGCAAACTATCTTGAAAGCATTGGAAAGACGGAGGTGCTCAGCAGAGAAGTAGGAAATATTTTTTTAAAGAACCAAATGGCAACTTAGAATTAAAAATACAATATCTGGAATTTCTTGATCCTCTGGCTGGCTTCAAAAGCAGAATGGAGTTGGCAGAGGAGAGACTCCGGAAGCCGGAAGACAAATCAGTAGAAACGATCCCATCCGCAGAACAGAGAGAATATTGCGACAAAGTCACACTGAGCGTCAGGGACTGTGGGGAAAAAACCGAAGGTCTAATATTCATGTCATTGGAGTCCCAGAAAAACGTTTGAAGAAATAGATGCTAAAAAATGTCACACGTTTGGTGAAAAGAGATAAATTTATAGATTCAATAAGCTCAGAAAACCCTAAAGAAGATAAACTCAAAGAAAACCACAATCAGGAACATGATAATCAAACTGCTAAAAACCAAAGATAAAGAAAAAACCTTGGAATCTGCCGGGGAGAACAACATGTTACATACAGGGGCACTGTGAGTGCAGACTCCTCATCCAGTCCGTGGGGGCAGGAGACAGAAAGGACATTTTTTAAATGCTGACAGCAATGCAGTCTAGAATTTATATCTACTGAAAATATCCTTCAGAAAAGATGGTGAAATAAAGACATTCTCAGATGAAAGAAAACAAAGAGAATTTATAGCCAGCAGACCAGATTTTATTTTATTATTATTTTTATTTATTTAACTTTTTTTAGAGACAGGGTCTCACTTTGTGGCCCAGGCTGGTCTTGAACTCCTGGACTCAGGGGATCCTCCCATCTCACCTTCCTGAGTAGCTGGGACACAGGCGCAGGTTTTAAGAAATGATAAAGGATGTTCTTCAGAGAGAAGGTGTATGATAACCACACGAGGAAATGGAGAACTCTAGAATTATTAAAATTAACTGAATATAAAAGACATTTGTTCCATATTTTTAATCATCTAAAAGACAACTGTCTAAACAGGAATCAGCAAACTTTTCTGTAAAGGATCAGACAGTAACTATTTTATGCTTTCCAGGCCAAAAGTCAACATCCTCAACTCCTTAAGCAATTGCTACCACAGAAGGCAAATAGTGCTTATAGCACTTTACATTTAAAAGTTTTAAATGTAAAAAACCACTGTTAGCTCACAGGTTGTACAAAAGGAGGTGGCAGGCCAGATTTGGCCCCCAGGCCATAGTTTGCCAACCCTTGGTCTAAAACAAAGATAGTGGCAACTATATGGTGGGTTTATGGCCTTTGTGCAAGTCTGTCACAACTCAACATCACGGTGAGGATGATGTCAGCACGGGTATGACATCATCTCTAGACTCAGCACAACCCCAGCCAGGACCTCAGCAGGGATTTCTGTAGAAACCAACACTGTGATTCTAAACTGTGTAGGGAAAGGCAAAGGAACTAAAGGAACTGGAACAGCCAAACAAGTTTGAAAAGAACGAGGTTAGAGGACTCTCCACACCTGAGTTCAAGGCTCCCTGCAAAGCCACAATAATCGAGTGGCAAAATGATAGGCGCACGGCTCTCTGGGACAGATGGGTGAGTCAGAGGCACACACACATGCCACACGTGGCCAGGTGACTGTGACAGGGGTGCAGAGACAATTTGGTGGAGAAAGGATGCTGTTCTTCACATAACCAGACCTCATGCCCACCTCTGGGGCGGTTCCCTGAGGGGCAAGTCCCATTTTCCTCAGGACCCCCCCTCCCCCGTCACTGCCTCCTGGCTCCAAACAAGGGTCAGACCCCAACAGGGAGCACCAGAAGGATTGCAGGCTCTCACCAGTTTGCATGGGCAGGGTCCGGAGAACACCTGTGGAGACAGACCCCCAGCCTGCTGGAGGAAGGCAGTCCAGATGGACTGGGAGCACCGGCCCAGGACCCAGGCTTCCCCTCAAACCCCAAAACGCTGTCACCCTAGGTCTGGCCGATAGGGTCTCAGACCCCACCGGGGCCAGTTAGCTTGGCATGACAACCTTCGCTGCATTCTGCAGAGCCAGCATGCTCAAAGTGCGGCCCCTGGACCAGCACAGCCATGCCACTTGGGGACTTGTCAAAGATGCAGATTCTTGGGCCCTTCCTGGACCTGCTGAGTCACAGTGTCCCCGGGGGGGCCAGGTGAGAGCCGTGTCTGGGCGAGCCCTCCGGGATCCCGAGGCAGCAGGAGTGTGAGAGCACTGGTGCCGCACCGGCACACGCGCGTGACGCTTCCAGAATCTCAAGACGACGTGCAGCTTCTGACTCAGCTGGTTTGGGGCAGGGACTGGCATTCTGCATGTCGTCATGCTCTGGGGGTGGCCACACTCTAAGCAGCAAGCCTCTCGGGCAGGGTCCTGGGCCGGGCCCCACGTGAGACTCAGATGGAGAGTTAAGGACACTCCCTCCCCCTCCAGAGCCCCAGACCCATGAAAGCAGTGCCTTTGGAGGGGGCCCGGACTGGTGGGTTCCAACACCCCTGGTGACCCCAACATGCAGCCAAGACGGAGAGTCACTGCCGCAGAGGGAAGGGCCGGCGTGTGGCAGTGGGTACCGTGGCACCATCTCCTGCCACGTTTGGACACTGTCACCAAGTCATTAAGACACGTATAGATGGAGAGCCCTTGGTGCTCTTCTGAGGCCGGGATGGTGCAATGGAGCTGGTCACGGGATCCCAGAGGGGACAACAGGGACCCAGAGTGGTGGATGCCAGGTGTCAGCCTAATGCTGCAGGCAAAGTGGGTGGGGAGAGGAGCTCCGCTGTTTGAGCTGCAGGGATCATGGTGATGGTGAATCCACCTCCAGGCTCCTGGGCAAGAGACACATGTGCAGCCACTCAGGACAATTCTAGGTCTGCTGGACAAAAGCCCAGCTCGAGTCACCCTCATGGGGCCTTCCTTAGAGGGACCTGTGGCCATGTTCAAGGGCCACTGTGTCCTGTGGAGGGGCTGTGCCCTGACCTTCTGGGGTTATCAGGTGCTGGTCTGAGGGGACCTTGGTCAGCCAGGGAGGCCCTGTTGGAGTGTGCTCCTGGAGGTCAGCAGAGAATGGGGTCTTGCCCTGTCTGTCTCCGGGTGGGCCCCGTGGGACAAACACACCTGGCAGCCAGTGGGGTCTCCTCTTTCACTCACGGCGCCCAGGGAGGCTGCTGTTGCAGAAAGGGCTGAGTGATGCCTGAGTGACATGTCCACCACCCATCCTGCTGACAAGAGACACGGAACTAGGGACACACCACATCCCTGGGAGAGCTGCGGGGTCCATGCACCAGCCCAGGCCTGCACAGCATAGGGTCCCGTGTTTTAAGCTGGGTCGTGTCCCCCAAATCCACATGCTGAAGCCCTGACCCCCAGCACGTCAGATGTCACGGGGCCCTGTATTTGGAGACAGCATCTTTAAAGAGGTGATTAAGTTAAAGTAGGTCACTAGGCCGGTGCCTAATCCAGTCTGACTGGTGTCCTTATGAGAAGAGGAGACGAGGACACAGACACACACCGAGGGACGACCATGTGAGGCCACAGGGAGAAGACGCCCCGGAGGCCCCAGCCCTGCCGCACCTCCACCTCAGACTTGCAGCCTGCGGCCGAGAGCTTCCGTGTGAGCCCCAGCCCGTGGCGCCTTCTCACGGCAGCTGTAGCAGGAAGCACACCCTCACCTCCTGGACCCCCTTTAGGGCTGTTGCCCAAGTCAGATGGGTCTTGAAGAACAACTGGGATTATCAGCGCTTATCCGGGTGGTAGCACCACGCTCAGCTGGCCGGTGGAGTGTTCTGGAGCAGAGCACGGGCCCCGGCCCTGGGGAGCGGCCCGGGCCTAACCTGCGCTTTGCCTGTTTCCTCCAATCCTCCCAGCAAAGGTCACTCCCATCCTCCACCCTCCCGTGGTGAGCAGGGCACCTTCCTTGTCCCCTCAGGGCCAGGACATCATTCTTGCTGTCCTGGCGTCTACAGAGACTGGTCATGTGACTCCCAGCAGCAAACCAAGCTGGGGACGGGGAGGCAGAGAGGCCTGGACGCCCGATGGCCCGAGGGGCAGAGAGCCCTCCGCAGTTCAGCGCCTGCGTGCCTGGGATGTGCTGGGCTGTCCCCAGATGGGGGCGGGGGCTGCTGCGCGTCCGCTGAGCACCAAGAAGGCAGGCCAGAGCACTGGGTGGGGCCCTAGCAAGTTTCACGTGCAGGTGTGCGGGACAGTCCTAGGCTGTGAGCATCGAGCAAGCCCCAGGGCCCAGGACGGCTCGGGGCTGGTCCAGGCTGCAGCGTGGGGGCCCCCCTCGGGCCTGGTAACAGCAACTCGGAAGTAGCTGGAGCCTCTGGCCTTCTGCCCTTCACAGAGGAATCTCCGCAGAGACCCCCCCATAGTCTCTCAGAGTCAGCTTTCTCCTCTGTTGACAACTTTTCTCCTTTGAAAAGCAGCTCGTGGCAGGTGTGGGCGCTGAGGGGAACCCGACTGCTCAGGGCACCCCTGGGCGTGTGCCTCAGGGCCGAGCAGGTGCAGACAGGGAAAGTGCACAGCGAGTGGCCCGGACCCCAGTCCCCTCCCATAGGCTCCGCCCCTCTCCGCAGCCCCTGGGCCTGGTGGGCAGGGGCTTCGTCACAGCCTGCCTGGGGGCCCAGGGAGGGAGGGAGGCCTCCCGGGCAGACTCCAGGCTGACATCTGGTGGCTGGCTTCCTGTGGAAGGAGAGACAGCCTGAGGTGCGGATCTCGGTGGACCCATGACAGGCAGGGCCTTTGGTGAGACAGGACCTGAGGGTGCATCCAGCGGCCTAGGCGGGCACGGAGTGGGGCAGTGGGAGGGCACTCACTGCGGAGGAGGCCCCCGGCCAAGTGGATGAAATGACCTGTCGGCTGTTGGTCAGCACCTTTCTCCTGATCCTCCACTGCTGGTCGGTGGGCCCCTGTGCAAAGCGGCCATGGCCACGCAGGAGGCTCTGCCTGGCATAGCCCTGTCCTCACCCTCCTGCCAGGCCACTGGGAGCTGGCCGCCCTTCCTGACTGAAGGGGCAGTGACAGCAGTGATGGCTTCCCACCGTGGCCCTCGGGGGACGGTGCTGTCCATCCCCTAACCCACACCTCTGTAAGTGGCTCTGCTATTCGATGCACTTGCGTTTTTTCTGGATCAACAGTTTGGGCTGGACTCAGCCGGGCGTCTCTTGCCTGGCCTTGCCGGGGCTCCCCTGCGGCTGCGGTCTGCTGGTGGCTCGGCAGCGTCGGGCGCGTGGGGCGGGTTGCCGCGGGCAGAGTGGCAGGAGCAGGGACGCGAGGACCCAGGGCCAGGTCCGGAGGCACCGGTCACTCCCGCCGCATTCTGGCAGTCAGAGCCCGCCAGGCCAGTGTGGGAGGGGACCAGGAGAGGAGCATCTCGCGGGGCCACCGCACAGTGACCCGCGATGGACTGGGGAACAGGAAAGACACGACCGGCAGGTCCAGGCCCGTGGGAAGCTTGCGCGTCCGCAGAGAGCAGCAGGGACGCAAAAAGGCGAAGTAACTGTAGGTGAAATGTTTAAGGCTGTTAATGGCATTTGCAAACCCACGCGCGTGCGTCGGGAAGTCTAGACCACACGGATGACTTTCTAGAAAGACGTGAACTAAAAAGTGGGTGTAAAATGCAGACAGCACGAGTAGACCAGCACCGTGGGCGGAGCGCAGCAGCACGAAGTACCGGGACGGGCCGCGCGCTGCACTGCTTGGAGGTCCACCCGGCTCCCGCACCAGAGAACCATGGAAACCCTCCGCCGTGACGCCAGCGCAGCCCCACGCCACACCCGCCAGGCCAGCACGGCGCAGGAGAGGACACGCGCCCACCGTCCCCGGACGTCAACGCAAGGCTCTTAAGTAGGCCGCTGGCGGGTTGGACGCGCGAGCGTGTTTAAATCATCCTTCCTTCCGCCGCGACGCCGCCCCCTGCCATGCTCCGTGCCTTGCCTTTGGCTGCAGGGCCCTGGGTGGGTCGGGCGACCGATCCCACGCACTGGGGAGGGCGTCTGCTTTCCTGACACCCCAATCCCGTGTCGGCCTCGGCTGGAGACACCCTCACACACACCCCCAGAACAACCTTTAGCCAGCCCTCCGGGCATCCCGGCTGGTGTGCCAACGCAAGATTCACCACCACAGGGCCTGCTCTTCTGCAGCCTGGCCAGTCACATGGTCAGGCCTGAGGTGACTTTTTAGGATCCCCAGAAAGCAGAGCCGGGACAAGGCCATGGAAGCAGTTTCTTTGGGGAGTGGCTCCCAAGGCTGTGTGCTGGCACGGAAGTGTGAGGTGGCCCTGGAGGAGAAGGCTGGCAAGTGTGAGCACTGAGCTGTGGGGCTGCCAGGCGGCCACTGGGCTGCCAGGCGGGGGGCCAGGGCGCGGCCCTTCCAGTGACAGGCCTGAGCCTGGAGACCTCAGAGAAAGGCCCAAGGCAGAAGGCGCTGGCCCTGGGGCCCTGCCCGGGCAGGTGTCAGCTGCTGCCACCACTGACAGGGCCCCAGTCAGCCCAATTCTCTTGTCCCGGGTGGACGCCTCCCTGAACCCAGCTGCCCACAGCGAGAGAACCCCTCAAGCCGCAGCCAGTGTCACCCTGACTGGCTGAGCACAGGATTTGCTGGACCCGAGAGCTCTCGCGTTTCTGTGGGGTGGCACAGGTGTCCACGGGGCAACGTCCCCTTGCTGGTAACATCCCCACCCGTCCTGAGTGTTGGGACCATAGCAGGTAAGAAAACAGACCAGGAAGCAGCCCTGGGCCCAGGTCCAGAGCGTCCAGCCCCCGACTCTGGCCAGCTAAGGCCCACGCAGGCAACATCAGGGTGGCTGTGGGTGCTGCAGCCCAGATCCACAGAGCTGACTCCATGCACCCTCTGTCAGGAGTTTGCAGGACCACGCGGGGTCAGGTGCAGTAAGCAGTGAGGTCCCGACGCACAGCAGTAGATGGTAAGTGATAGATATTACTTGGTTGTGTTATTTCATCCTTTCAAGTAAAGTGTGGGAGGCAAGGACAAGAGGGGATATTGTGGAATTGCCACCAAATCCTCTCCTATGCCCAGGGTGAATGTTACTCTGCATGGGCAGTAAGTCATTGGATACGGTTAATGACGGGGAGCATCGTTAGGCAGCTTCATGGTTGTGTGACCATCACAAAGTGATATCACACACCTAGGCTGTGTGGTGCAGCCTGTCGCCCCTGGGCCACACACCTGTGCAGCATGTGACCGCACTGAACACCGCGGGCAATTGTGTTTGTGTACCTAAACATAGAAAAGGTGCAGTAAGAATAAGGTATTATAATCTTATGGGACCACCGCCGGATATGTGGCCTGTCATTGGCAGCAACGTCGCTGTGGGATGCATGACTGTACACTGTTCTAGATCACTGCAGACTATTGTCTGATCCATTTTTCCACATGTGATTAACCTGAAAGCCAAATTGAGGATTTCGGTGGGATTTAACTCATCTTCCAGATCCCTTGGAAAACACATGAAATTCACCGTCTCAATGACAGTTTCTAAGTGTGCAGCACAACTCCCATTGTCAGCCACAAGCACACTGTGGTGCCGCAGATCCCCGGACCCCCCACAGCCTTCCTGCACCCCGAAGCTCTGCCGACAGCACTGCCTCCCTCCCAACCAGTCCTTTCTTGGTCAAAGCCTTCGGTGCACATTGCCAACATCAACTAGCAGAGCAATCTGCACACGCTTGTGTCACAGACACAGGGGTCCTGTTGGCCCCTGAGACGCCCAGGGGAAGGACTAGGCCATGGCCAAAAGATACTCAGAGCCCACATGCCCTCACTCCCCCCACAGCGCCTGGGTCGTGTGGCCTGAGGGATGTGGATGCCCTTTCTGCTCCTGAGGTTGTCCTGGAGGTGTGGGCCCCCACTCCACTTTTAAGGGCAAAGACTCTGCGTCTCTACCCAGGACAGGGCTAGGGCAGGCAGGGGACCAACCTGCTCCTGCCTACTGTCCTCTTCCTACTCTCTGGGCCTCGGAAGGTGTGATGCTCTGGGGTTTCATGGACATGTCCTGGATGACACTGTCCCAGGGCATGGGCTCCCTGGAAGCAGGCATGGCCTGGGACATGCCCCAGGTCAGCTCGCACTCCATCCTCAGCCTGGACAGGTCCCCTCCTCGCTCCCCAGCAAGACAGAGGCCAGCCCCCTGGAGCCTACCATGACATCGGGGGGGCCCTCACCCGACAGCGGCTTGGCTAGCCTCACAGGTGCCGCCAAGGAGAACAATCGGCTTCAGCACCTGCAGACTTGGAGAAAGCACCTAGAAAGTTCTCTCCATATTCTGCGAGTTGTCATTTGGATTTGAGACAGTCCTCACACGAGCCATGTGTTATGATTACAGAAGGGGTGTTAGAGAGTCTCCGTGTGCTCGCTCTACGGTTTTCTAGGCTACAACAGCACCCTAATTTGGTGTTTTCCTGAAAGCAAGATGTGCCCGTATCATACCGCAGGTCAGGTTCTCTGTCTTGTGCCCCGTGAGTGGAGGTCCTCCTCACCCCTGTAGCTGTGGTCTCACCCCCCAGAGCTTCCCAGTTGGAGAGCTTCAACACGGGCACGCAAGCCACGTGCAGTGCGCTCAGTGCAGCGCCTACACCTCCCTGTCTCTGCCTCAGCCCGGTGTGGCTGCGTTTGGAGAGTGGCCTCTGAGGAGGTGATTAAGGTTCAAAGGGCCACATGGTGGGGCCCTGATCCGATGGGACCGCGTCCTCACGAGAAGCGCACCCTGAGGAAAGGCCACGTGAGCACACAGTGAGGGGGGTCTGCAAGTGGGAAGGGGACACTCCCAGGGGCAGAACCCCACCAGTGCCCTGGCCTTGGGCTTCCAGCCTCCATGTCTGCAGCTGAGGCCCCCAGCCTGTGCTATTTGCTACGGCAGCCCCGGCTGACAGGACAAGCACAGCTCCTCACCACCCCTCCTCCTGCAGCAGGCACCGGACCTGACCCATGACCCCTCCCCTGCAGCTACCTGGCTGCCCCAGGCCCTGCCCACCTTGGGGTGCCAGCTCCCAGATGTAACCCAGTCCCCTGTGGAGGTCACTGTCCTCTGGCCTGGGCCCCAAACCCTGGGACACCCTCTGAACACTGAACTTCCAGACAGAGGGGCAAATCAACCCTCATTTTCAGGTTACTTAAGTGATATCTGGCTTCCTGACTTGCCCTAGAGCAGGGCCCCACCCATGCGGTTCGGATCTCCTGTGCCCAGCCTGATATGTGACAGCTTCTTGATTATATGTTTGTTGAATGAATGCATGAAATTCTGACTAGATTTTTTATGATAATTTTGCAAATCCTCTGACCCTCCGGATGCTGTTTCTCTTTCCCATTGGAGTCTGTATTTGATCCCCATTCTGTCTGCCCAGGTCTGGCTGCCAACCGCAAACTGGGCAGCCAGAGGGTTGCTCCCAGGCAGTGTGGACAGGGCAGACACAGGGCCACGCCAGGCTCAGGGTCCCACCTGGTCCTCACAGGGCCTGGACCTCACGGCAGAGATCTGGAGCAGAGGGGCCAATGTGTTGAAGTGGAAACAATCACTAGGTGCTACTCGAGTGCCCGTGCTGCCCACCCGCAGGAAACACTGTCCTGGGGTGTGGGTGGGACTGAGGCCCCTGAGACTCCATCCCCCTGGGAGATGGCTCCTCACACCCAGACCTCCCAGTGGAGCTAAGTCAACTCTCCGCTTGGCCATGACACCCTGTGGGCCTGTGGGAGCTCGGGAGGAAGGGCCCTGTCTTGGGAGTGCCACCACCGCCAGGCCCCGAGCCTGCCTGTGTCCGCGGCATAGCAGGGTCTCAGCAGCCACGACAGCTGTTTTGGCTCCTGCCAGCCTGGAGGAGGTGACAGAGTGAATAAGCTGGGAGGGGGGCAGGTGAGCATGCCGGGGCCACAGCACCTGGGACGTCTACCTCAGTGCCAGCTGCTGCCCCTCCATGTGGACTTGGCCATGCTAGGCCAGGAGACGCCCACAGCAGTGCTTCCGGCGGCCCCTGACCTGGCCCTGCTCCGGGGTCCTTTGCTCCGGTGCATCCATTTCTTCCAGACAGGGCCGGGAGGGAGGGCTGCAACCCCCAGATCCTCCAAGTCTGGATTCTCCAAATCCCGACAGCCCCCAGGCCCGCCACGGGAATTGCACAGCTAGTCTTCCTCTGAGCACTTGTCCCACCAGGCCTGGAAGGGCTGAGGGCTGAATGCTGATCTTTTTCTTTTGCCCAAATTCCTTTCTAAGGGGGCCTAATGAGTCACACCTACAAATGATAGAGTCTCAGGAAACAGGTTTTTATGATGAGGTTTACTTCCCGACCTGATTCTGGTATAGCATCACATGAAAGAAGACCCTTATCTTAACTCAAACATTCCTTTCCGCTGATTCCTGGTCTTTGGAGAAAGCCCAACTCTTTCAACCAATTGTCAGCAAAAAAATCTTTAAACCCACCTATAACATGTAAGGTCCTGCTTCTAGATGTCCCACCTTTTCGGGCTAAGCCAATGTCTGCCTTCCATGTATTGATTTATGACTTTACCTGTAACCCCTGCCTCCCTGAAATGTATAAAACCAAACTGTAACCCAACCACAGCGAGTCCACTTGCTCAAGGCTTCTTGGGTGTGGCTCCAGGTCATGGTCCTCAAATTTGGCTCAGATTAAACCTTTTTAAAATTATTTTACAGAGTTTGGCTTCTTTTCAACAGGGCCGAGACGCTCTGCGGTAACACAGTGTCTGGCAGGCGCTGCTCCACAGGCCTGAGGAGGTTTGGGGTGGGCACCTTAGGGGTCGGGGTGCTGGCCAGATCCCGGGTGCAGACAGCAGCAGGACTCACATAGGACAGCCATCACCCCCGCCCAAGGCATCAGCACACGTCCCTCTTCCCTCCCCAGGAACACTGGGCCACGGGCCTGGTGGGGGCCTTGGGCCACAGATGACGACTTCCTCAGAGAAGCCAGCCTGAACTCCACTGGTCCTAGGGGTGCTTCGGGCCCTGCTGAGTCACGCGGAGACCCCAGAGCCGGCTGGAAAACAGTTTGGATTTGTACTTCATGCTGACATCAGTAACAAGCCCAGAAGATCAAAGACTTAGATGTAAGATCAAAATTTAAAGGTGCTAGAAAAAATATGGGCAATGTAGCCTCATAATTTTTTAATGAGGAAAGGCTAAATATCGCCACCCATAAAGCCATAAAGGAAGAGGCTGATATATTTGATATGCAAAAATAAATTTCTGCATGACAAAAGCTACAATAAGCAACTCCTACTGCGAAGAGCCTTCAGGATAGGAGAAGTAGTAGCTACCGCTTGTTCTTCTAGAAGCTCCCAGAACACTGATTCCTGTATCACACAGATCACAGGTGGGTAGGAGACATACGATAGGTGACCAGCACCCTGCTGGTTCTGCTTTGGGGTTAAACTCTGCCACATTCAGCAGCCAGACAACAGCAGAGCCGAGCTGGGGGATGGCGAGTAGCTCTTGCTGTCAAGGAGAGCTCTTGGGGTGGGTGGTCAGGGGATGGGGGTGGGAGCTGTCGGACAGGTGCTGGGCAGGTGCTGCAGGCACTCCAGGGGCGAGGCAGAGGGTGGGGCAAGCTGACACTTTCCAGGTGCAGGGCGTCCTGTGCTAGATGGGACGGTGGGTGGGGGGACCCACAGGGTCTTCTAGGCCATCCTAAGAGCCAGGCCTTATTCCGAGTGCAGGAGGAGCCATGGGGGACCCAGGGGGTCCCATGATCCGAGTGCAGTTTAAGGGTCCTCCCTCAGGCTGCTGGGTGGAGAGGAGCCTGCAGGGCAAGGGTGCAGGCAGAGGGAGCAGTGGGACTGGTGGCTGGTTGAGGGTAGGGGCCAGGCAGGAGGCGCCTCAGTACTCTGTACACTGTAGAGCCCTGTGGCAGGGTTTGTGAATGGGAAGAAGAGTCAGGGCAACTGTGGGTCCTGGCAGGGCAGGCTGTGGCTGAGCCTGTGAGACAGGAGTCGGGCAGCAGTGTGCAGGAGGGGTGTAGATCAGTCATTTGGTGGCCTTGAAGCCGGGTCTGGAAGTGACTATCAGGGGTGTGGGGAGGGTGCCGAGGGTGCTGGCCACCAGCAGTCCACACTGCAGTCCCCAGCCCCTGCTGCTGAGCTACCGCTGTGTCCTGAAACATTGGCTCATAATTTTGGTGTCTGGACCGCTGGACTTACAGCCACCCGTCCTGTTCCACGTTAGCCCAACCTCTCCATCCACGTGCACCACGGGGGACAAGGCCCAGGTCTCCCCAAGGTCTGCAACCTCATCCCCGCCCCTTCTTGTGGTTTCTGTTCTTAAAAACCCAGTATATGGGGTGGGGCTTCGGAGTGAGCTCAGGCTGACCAAGCATCTCTGTCCTGGGTCCTAGCATGGCCATGGTGTGACCGTGGCCAGGCTGCAGCAGCAGAGCACCCACAGGGCCAGGTTAGGGACCAGCAGCCTCGATGGGCACAAAGGACCCATCTGGGACACCTCGGGCATTCTCCGTGACCTCTTAGGATCACCCACGGGGTGCTCCCGTCTCACCGCCTGAGGACTGAGAGTCTGGAGCTGTGCTGTCTCCTAGCCCCAAGCCCACCCGTCTATACCCGCTCTGTAGACCTGGCTCTGCTTTGCCAGCAGCTGCCCACAAAGGGAAGGACAATTCTGGAAGGGAAGGGGGGAGAGGGACTTGTGGCAGCAGTTGAGCCCGGCTGCGCTCCTACGTCACTTGCAGGCCAGCTCTCACACACCCCCTCCCTCCCCAGCCATGGGACCCAGGACTCCTCCCAGCTCTGGGTGTCAGCAGGCGCCCTCTGCACACGCACTTCCGCCTTTCCATCCTGAGTTAGCAACCCTTTATACCAGGCTAACTACGCCTTTCTCCTGCCGGGACCCTGGCTGGCACCTGAGCCCACACAAGGGGCAGCCCTCTGACCACCACAGTCTTTGAGACCATCTGAGGAACTGGAGGTGGCCCCTGTGGTTTTGTAGCAATGCCGTAACAGTGGAAAATGGAGGTGCTGTTTTCAGGGACACAGACAAAAAGTTGAGGCAAGGGGCTTGCAGAACACTCCGGACCTTTCCCCTCGGCCTGGGAGAGCCGGCTACTTAATCTGGCGCACTTGCAGAGACAGACAAGAGGACCGCCATGTCAGTGGTGGGGGCAGCCATCCTCCGGGGCATTGCTGTCTGCTGCTGCTGCCGCTGCCGCCAGAGGAAGAGGCGTCGGGAGCTGGACAAGAGTGACGAGGAGATGAGAGAGCGGGAAGAGAGGCGGATGCGGCAGGAAGAAAGGTGAGGTCTCAGTCATTCTGCTTGGAAGGAGTTCATTTCCAGGGAATTCAGATCTGGAAGGCCATGAAAATAGTAAGTCATGAGTTTTCTTATGTTTTAAAAATTAAGAACGTGTTCAGTATCCGTGGGAATTTCCAGGCCGTAGTAAAGAGAGAGAAACTGTGTGTGGTGGGACAAGATACACAGAGCGCTGCAGTGTGGGACTAAGACTTGAAAGAGGGGTCGTGAGGGAGGCAACTAAAAGCTTTAAAGTGATGGACCGAGGGTTAGTGTGAAAAACTCCTTCCAACCAACCAGAGAGAAGCCACAGGCCCTGCGCCCACGGCAGGCACAGCTCAGAGCAGGGGCTGGCCAGCGACTCCCGCCACCTGGCAGCACAGGCCTCACACCAGTCGCTGCGAAGCCCCATCGGCAACACCTGCTCTCAAAAAAATTCGTTTATTTTGTCTACTAAGTGCCACTACATGCAAGCTTATTGGCTGTATTTAATGATTTATCGGTAGTTAGGAATTGTTAGTATTCAAGGTTTAAAACGACTAAACATCTGCACTTGATTGTGGGTTAAAGTAACATTCTCTAGCACTGGGGAGCAGAGAACCCATCAACTCAAATACTGGCTGAACTGGCGCCTCTGACGTTTCTCTGTGCTGTCAGCATTTTTTCTGCACACATAGGGGTCTGCCTGCTTCATTAAAATGTCTTTAACGAGGAAGTGGAGATCCTGTTAGAATGGAATCATCTCGATGCAGAGACTGCCCTAGAGGGGCCTTCCCTTGAGCAGGAGGTGGCTGCCCCGGCCATGCGGTGACCTGCTCCTGCCAGTGTCTTCCTGCCGGGTGGGGCTCTGAAGCAGCAAGTGGGCTGCCCCCACTCTCCTCCCCACCTGCAGGCCAAGGAGGCAGAGCCACAAGACACAGGGCTGTGTCCTTCCACCATGCGGAGGGAATGGGGCTCTGGAGTCTGGGCGTGGAGTCGGTCCGGTCTAGCGGTGAGGGTGACACACAAGCCATGGAAGCCTGTGCGGCCCAACAGGCTGCTTCCACCCTTCCTGGTATAGCACATCCTTTGGCTGCCGTTGCCCCAGTGGAATGCAGGGGACCAGGGACTAGGGGGCAGCGGGCTGCCCACTGGGCACACCAGGTGAGTCTTGGGATCACCTGCAGCAGCATGACGAGCGTGGTCCACGGCCCTTGTGCTGTCTTGTCAGCAATCACGCCAGCCCCCAGCTCAGAGTCAGTGGCAGGATGGAGTGGCCATCCTGCCTGCTGTCCTGGCCTCTCCCCCATGCCCAGGGCCCGGCACAGGCCTTGCCTTCAGCCACTATGGTCCCCGTGCATCAGGCCCATCCCTGCCCACCCTCGACTGCGCTGCACACGCTGGGTGGCCCCTACTTACCTCCATCCACCTTGTCTTCTCTTTGGCAGATGCTATTCAGTATTTTAAACAAGCACCACACACTCTCTTGATGCAGAATTCTGTCTAGAAACTGACTCCAGAGCTCACCCGTACCATGCCAAACAGCATCAACAGAACTTCCGCTGGAAACTACAATGCCTCTCAAAGGGGACAGGTGGAACAAGGCGCCCACGGGGCCTCTTGGGAAGTGGCGGCCCCACATAAGGATCTGGAAGGGCCTCCAAGGAACCCTGCACTGGGCGTTGCCCATGGGGTCAGTGGCACAGACCAGCTCTAGAAGGCACATGAGAAGCAGTCAACAGGGACACTGGCCCTTATATGCCTCTTGTGGTTTTAGTTTTTAACCCTGCACAAAATGATTTTTTTTTAAAAAAGCAGACATCAGATAGGAAGCACCCATTATCCCTTCCTTTCAAAGCAGAGGTCTCAGCAGATCAGACTTCCAACTTCATAAACGATCCCAAACCCAAGGTTTCCGACACAGACGAAACCCTCTGACGAGGCACCAGGCACTATGACCACCCTGTGACTATCTCCCTCATTCTAGATGTGGATCTGCAACCCTCACGCTCCTGAGCAAAGAACCTGGGGCAGGCTGAGCACAGCGGGTTCCTGCTGCAGATAAACATCACACTGTGTGGGATCACAGGCACCAACAGACTGACAACGGGCTCACTCTGTGCAGCTCAGACTAAACCCCGGAGTCCCCAGTGACTGAAGGAGCAACTCAGAAGAGGGTGGGCGCTCGCAGCAAAGGAGGGCCTCGGAGGACGGGAGAGAGCCACGCGCACGTGCCGCATGGAGGTGTGTTTCAAACAGGGGAGCCAGGTGTGCACACCTCAGAGGCGGCCCTGCCTCCCCTTCGAGTCCTCTATATCCAGTGCCAAAGGAGGAGCAAAGCACTGGGCAGACAGCAAAGTGCTGAGACAGCCAAGACCTGTCTAGGGCTAGCACTGACAGGAGAGCACACAGCAGGCTAGGCTGCGGGCAGGGGCATGGGGACAGTCTCAGGATGCAGCCCGTTCCCTGTTGGCCACAGGTATAAAGTCTGGAGACTGCCTGCGCGTCCAACAATGGCTGGGGGGGTCCATCTTTACCCAGCAAGTCTGATTGCCTCCCAGCTTCTCGGGCTCTCCAAGCAGAAATGTTGACACCAGCAAGATGAAACACAGAAACACAGAGTGTATTAAACAAAAGTGTGTATTAAACCATTTTATTGGAAACTGGTTAACAATCAAGGCACTTCAAACTTTATGGTTTCCTTGAGGTTACAATTTTGTAGCTGCTCTTGGTGCTAAACCAGAGAAAAGCACATGGACCAAGACCAGCCTTACAAACACTCTGACGTGGGTTTCTATGCTGCGTAAAAAGGTCGAATACACCACACTGAACAATTTGTAGCGCTACTTTCAGCTCAGCAACTGTCTCAATTCAGGAGACAGTGTGATTTTATATACATACTATTGTATTAATACAAAGTTTACTGACGTCTATTACAAAGTTTCTTTTATGAATAAACAAATTTTGATGGCTGCTATAAAATACTTAGTAATGTTTGCAATACTTTATATTACTACAAACGCCCAAGAAGTCAGAAAAATAAGACTAAAGAATTTGTTAAACGTTATGTTCTTAGTTTGTGAAAATTTCAGGATGGAAGTGTTAGTTCACAGTACAGATATACACAGTTAAAAAGGCTTATCAAGCTGTTTGATGATTTCTTAAAGCATTTTGGATCACAGTGATCTGTTAACTTTATTTCATGCTGAAGACAGCTTTCTCTAACAGCATGATTCTAAGTGTGAAAATGGAACACATCACTTATTTTAGGTGCTGTTGGCCTATTTTCCCAAAGCAAAACTTTTTTGAGTTCAAAGCAATCTGGCAACTGGGACTATTCTCAAATTTTTTTTAAGCAAAGCTTTTCACACAGTTATTTCATTGTATAGTGCTTTCCCTGCCATGAAATGCTTGGTCCATTTACTAAAGTCACATATCTTGATTTTAAGGAAATGTATGACATGCACAGCATCACGGGTACCTGGAGTGCCATCAAAGAACTCTCAGAGGGGCCAACTCTGAAGGAAATGCTCAAAACACATCCAGGCCAGAGCAGCTGGAAGCCAGAGTGACTGCTGGTGGTGTGTGGAGAGCCTCAGCTGACCTTGGACACTCCTGCTTCCAGGGCCTGTGGATGAACCCTTCCTCCTCCTCAGGGTAGGCCTGCCACACCCCATGATCCCAGACAGCCTGACAGGCAGAGAGATCTGCAACTTGTGCCAGACTCCAGGACATCAACCGGGCTGGAGAGAGAGCAGCAGCGTCCTCTTCCTGCTGTCGGCACACAAGCAGCCGACCAGTGCCCTAAAGACAGGGTTGAAAACTGCATTTATAATTCAAGTTTCTACTGGGTAAAAGATTCTCATGTTCTATTAAAGATACAAATTTTAAAAACTGTCCAATAAGGGGTCTGAACTTCTACCTGAAAGTTTTTTGGTGAAATCTTTTAAGTGGGAGAAAGAATCCAAGAATTATTTTAAAAAAAGAATTAAGGTGATTTTAACTATTCCTCAATGCTATTCAATATAGTCAAGGTTAGCAAGTAGACCCTATTAGACTGTGCACTGGAACACTGTCTTCAGCAACCACCACCTGAGTCAACACAGGTGAGGATTCCAATGAAATGGGCATGCCAGGCTGTGCACATACGGTGTGCAGAGATGTTGTCCGTGGTTTTATGGGGAAATGATGAGGGACTGGCCAATTCTCCCCACAACAAAAGCAAAAACAACTTTCACTTGTTGCTGTGTGAAGCTTGTTAGTGGCCAGAGAGGAACTCGAGAGCTCTGCTGCTGCAACAGAAGAATTAACAGCACCAGTAAGCTAGTGCTGTTGGGCTGCTTCGTTTCCATTGAGCTTATAAACCAAGAAGAGTAGTTGAATAGGCACATTTCCTCCTCAAAAAAACAAAAACAAAAAACCCCCAAAGGTTCACAGTCCCAAGTAACTACAGAAATAGAGATAACAGGGAACAGAACAAAGGGTCATAAGTTTGCAGGGACAAGAGGATTGTCCTTTCAGGGCAGCTCCCAACCGGCCCGTCCTGGAGGGCTGGCAAGTGCACTTGGTCAAGGTCAGGAGACAAGACAGGGCAGCATGTCTCCCTGCTGGGCTGTGCTGAGGAGTGTGCACACCACACAAGAAGCTTTTGGATTGCCTGACTTGTCGGAGTGTTTCAGTTGTTTTCGAATCTAGCATATGGATTTTCTTCTTTAAACAAACCTGGAAACAAAATGAACTTGAATTATAAATTCGTTCATTCAAACAGCAACAAAATTCAAAAAAGCCATATAAGTTAACCAAGTTTGATATGAAGATTTGTTAAGGTTATAAGAGAAATAGGTATTCTAAGTAGGCTCAATACTATTCTTAACTTTTTCTGAAGTCAAATCACTGTTGACTTTAAAACTGAAATAAAATCTACTGGAAACAAGAATTCTAACAAATCCGAAGGAATAAAGACTTATTTGCTGATGCTCACAAAAAGAAATAAAGAAGTTTAAGGCACATGTTTCTTTCCACAGTAGTTGCTTAGTATGATACAGAGAAACAAAACAAAACTACCTTACTCTGAATGTCCTTATAATTGCTGTTTAACTTTTAGAATTAAGACTACAAAAAGAACTAAAACCGTCAATTTAACTCTCAAGTATTATAATATAACTGGAATAAAATGTGTATTTCATCATTAAAATAAATCTGTGGTACTTTCCCAAGGACTAGTTTTCTCTTCACATTGCAGAAACATACATGCACACACACAGGTGCACACACACTCTCTTTCTCTTTAAAAATCCATATTGTTTACCAAAATTATCTGGAGCAATGGAACAATCTATTCACTCCAGTTTTGGGGAGGGGGAGTGGGGAAGGTGGCAGAGGAAGAGATAACAAGGACAGAGGAAAGAAGCAGCAGGGAGGTGGTAAGAAAGGACCATGGTCACGGCTCTTGCTCACTTGTCCAAGGAAGACCACAGGCGCCAGGCTTTGGGGAATGAGGCTCTAAGTCAGTTTTAGTGAACAGCTATCAAATGCCAAATGCAAGCAGTCTTGTTCAGGTCTTACTGAAAAAACAGCCCCCAGGTCTTTTTCTAGTTTAGAGGGGAAAACCAAAATCAAAAGAAGGGTTTCGAGTGCACGCTGGTATTCACATGTTAACCCAACCAGCTGAGCTGCAAGCCTTCGCCCACTTCCCCCACCAGGAACTCCTGGAAATTCTTCCACCTCACTGAGGCTTTCCAAAGTGCAGGCCATTCAATGTGATTTGTCATAAACCGGCACAAAAAGGTAATTTCATCAGTGCAATTAAAGGGCCAAATTAACCACCAAAATAGTAGGAATAAGCAATCAGTGATACAGAAGATGCCAGCTCCACTGACAGACCTCCCACCCTCTGGGGGGCCTAGGCAGAGCAAAGGTTGAGCGATTTTAAACACTGCTTGTGTGACTCTGTCTTTTATTTACATTAACGTTAATCACATGTCAAAAAGCTCCTTTTGACTCTTCGTTTTCATGGAAACCAAGTTGCCTCCAGCCCAGGGCTGGCACAGACGCTCAACGGGCCAACATTCCACAGGCACAAGCGTGCACAAAGTGACGGGGGAGGGCTGACCCTGGAGCCCAGCCACCACCCACGCCATACCCACACACGCACTTGGGAACACGGGAAATGGAGGCGCAGCAGGGATAAGACCCGAGGGCCAGCACTGGTGAAGGAAGGGCAAGGCTGACAGGGAGTGAGGAGCAGAGTGGGCTCAAAGGCAGCAGCTTGACTTCAGCACTGCCCAGGCATGTGCAGCACTCAGAGGAGAATGAGGGGCAAGAACACATGAGGAAAAGCCTCCGCCAGCTGCTGATGTCTCACCTCAAAGACAGAGGTGCCCCAGGGACAGCCTCACAGCCAGAGCTGGCTTGGAGGCCGGCAGGGGCAAACCCGGGCTGAGGCCCGGCCTCCAGTCACAGCACTTGAGCAAGGCTTTCCAAGGAGGCCTGAATAGATGGGCAGAGGGACATCCCAGCCAGAGGCAGAGCTAACCCATGTGCACAGCCCACAGCAGCAACAGGCCTCTGCAGCCCCCGGTGAGCACACGTCCCCAACCCCCATCTGAAGGAGGCACGCTGTTTACTGCTGCTCCTGGGCTTTGCTGTAACATCTTCCCCCCAGATGACTGAACCAAAGTACAGTGACACAATGTCCGTAGTGGGTAGGATCCTAAAACACCACTAAAATATGACATTTCCTTATTCAAACAGGGGATTCCAAAAAAACCACACATTAGTCAGAAAAAGATTTTGAACTTTTCCTGATCAGATTTAGCCTTTAACACATGCTTCAAAGAAAGCACAGCAGGCTCAGGCCTAGAGATTCCCCTAGGCCCTGTGGCTGCCACGCGCTGACAGCCACAAGCCTCATGTCCAGACAGGTGAGGGAGTCATTTCTATTACGTCCAACACCACCACACAATCACAAAACCTGGCCGGGAAACATTAATCCTCTTTATGGATTTTTAATACCATGTAATTTGGGGGAGTACAGACAATTTAATGTTTATTTCCAATTCACTCCAATTAAATAAAAGGTTTACACTTGACACACGTGTTCATTCTGGCTACTTCAAAGTCTCTCCCCCCACCCCAAAATCTCTCCAAACAAAACCAAACAAGAACAAGACATCTAGGAGACATGGTGAGAGGAAGCATGGCCTCAGTTTTGGAAAATTCTCTGAAAAAGGAACATCGTCTGCAACATTCAGAAGATGGGACTGACAGCAGCACACCCCGAGGACGAAGGGGCTGCACTCAAGACAAGGACAGTAACTCGGGGCACCAGCCACATGGGCACACCCACGGTAAGGCTCAACTGAGATGACAAAGTAGCTACAGACAGACCATTCTGGAAGTTTTAACACTTCATGAGCAAACAAGTATCCAGGAAAGCACACTTCATGAAAAAGTCTGGCTGAGATACAAACATTTTAAGTTTCTGTTTTGAGATGTCTGTGGAATCAACTACAGCACCTGGAATGAGTTGTCGTTCTGCTCAGATGAACGAACCCACAGAAAAGAAACCACGGCCCACATCCACAGCTGGATCTCACCTGGCAGTACCAAGGACCAAGACACTTGGCATCAACTCCTAACCAACTGAAAAGGAAACAAAATTGATTCTTACCATATTTTCTTCTGATTTCATCATGTCTTGACTTCATCTCTGCTCTCCTAAAAAAGGAAGAAAACATTGTTAGCACCAAACTACAAAGTACAACATAACTTCAAAAGACACACCCTTTAGTCTCCTTCAGCAGAGGCCGCGGGTTTCTTCCGGTGGCTTCCCTCCAGTTCCCAGGATGGGACAGGGTGGGGACAAGCTTGGCCATCGGGCCACACACCTGCCGGGACAGAAAGGGTGATGACAAACCCAGTCTTTGGAGCTGCTCTAATATATCATTCCATTCTTTTCAATAAAAGCAATTCAAATCCCAACACTGGGATTTTCAAAAAGTTTTTTTCATATAAAGAAAATGCACTGATAGTAAAAATATTAAGCCAGATTCTGAAGATGGTTAGGAAAATGCAATTGTTAGCTTTTATTTAGTGGCATGTGACCTCAAGGTAACCACATAGAAGATCTAACCAGCTGCCAGCCTGGCACATCTACACCTTAATCCCTCCCTTTGCCAGGTGTAGACAACACAACCTGCCGCACCTGCCTCCCAGAGCTGCCAGACGGCCCCAGCACACACACTCAGGGTAGTGCTGGGCCAGAGAACTGGTGACGCCAGACCCAACTCCGCCACAAGCAGATCCTGACCAATGCTGTCCCCCCTTCTCTGAGCCTTATCATAAATGCATGGGGCTGGACTAACACCCTTCAAAGGCCCTGCCACCTTAGTTATAACAAACAGCCGTTAAATTGCAAACACAGACGTTTTGCTGGCCAGTCACCACCAGCTGCAACCCTTATTTTACCAACTAGAGTACAGACAAGGAAGTTGTAAACAAGGTCAGTAGCTACTGGCCAAGTTCCCACCACACACAGTTTCTCTCTCTTTACTATGGCCTGGAAATTCCCACGGATACTGAACACGTTCTTAATTTTTAAAACATAAGAAAACTCATGACTTACTATTTTCATGGCCTTCCAGATCTGAATTCCCTGGAAATGAACTCCTTCCAAGCAGAATGACTGAGACCTCACCTTTCTTCCTGCCGCATCCGCCTCTCTTCCCGCTCTCTCATCTCCTTCTCGTCACTCTTGTCCAGCTCCCGACGCCTCTTCCTCTGGCAGCAGCAGCAGCAGCAGCAGACAGCAATGCCCAGGAGGATGGCTGCCCCCACCACTGACATGGCGATAATCAACGCCTCAAAGTTCACTGGAAGTCCAAACACGCTGAGTTAGACCTGCTTCAGGCATGGAAGCTGCCACTAAAAGCACCATTCCCTCGTCTGCGGGAATCATCTCAGAACACAGAAGCACAAGGGGGATTCTGCCTCAGCCAGGCTGCTGGCTCCCAGGTTTGGAAAACCCAGGCCCTGCACCCACGACAAGATCCAAACTGAGGGCAGGAGGGCCCTCCTGAAATCTCCTTTCAGCCACATATATGTGACATACAATTCATGGATTACCTACAATGAACTGAAGTGACGGGGCAGTTATTCTTACTTGATATTGAAAAGGTGTTTCAAGCCTGAGAAAAGTTAACAGAAACCAGAAAGAAGAAAAATAATTCTAAGCAGGATATTCAGACCCTCCTAAGACATTCTAAACTCTTAATTTAGTGGAACTCATAGGAATGGAGGTTAAGCCTGATGCTGTTTTATTTATTATTTAAATCAAAGTCAAGAATATTACAATAGGCCGGGTGCAGTGGCTCATGCCTGTAATTCTGACACTTTGGGAGGCTGAGGCCGAAGGATCGCTTGAGCCCAGGAGTTTAAGACCAGCCTCAGCAAGAGCGAGACAACCATCTCTACAAAAAATAAAAAAATTAGCCGGGTGGGGTGGCACGTATTTGGCCATGCCTGTCATCTAGGGTAGGAATTTCATTTCACAAGAGAATGAGCAAAAACGCCTACTATTTGAAGAGGTGCTCAACATCATTAGTCAGAGAAATGCCAATTAAAACCACAATCAGATACCACTACACACCCACCAGAGGGACTAAAATTAAGATGACTGATTACCCTAAATGTTGGCAGAGATGTGGAGCAACTGGAAGTCCCACATTGCTCGGAGGAGTGAAAACTGGTACAACTACTCAAAAAACGTTTGGCAGATCTACTAAGGCTGAACATGATCGTATGCTGTGACCCAGCAATTCCCCTCCTAAGTCCAGCCCAGCAGTGAGTGCCTGTGCTGACACCAACCGAGGAACGTTCACAGCAGCACTAGAAATAACTCAAATGTCCGTCAGCAGAATGGACAAACAACTCTGGAATATTTCACAACAATAAAGACAAACAACTGACACACACAATTTGCGTGAACCTCAAACATATGCTGAATAAAAAGCCAGACGTAGTACTATATTATTTCCTTTCTATAAAGGTCAAGAACAGGCAACACCAATCACTGGTGTTGGAAGGTCAGTACAGTGGTCGCCCACGGGGTCCTGACAGGAATGGGTCCTGCTGAGAGTGCAAGAATGTTCTACATTACTTGCTCAGAGTGGTGATAACCCATATATGTTACAAAAATTCACTGAATACACGTATCTGCATATATCTGTGTATATATGTATTACAGTCTATACAGAGAGGGAGACTTAAGATGTGTGTGCTTCATTAGAAGATATGTGTCAATCTAAAAACACCTTAATAACAGGTGCTCAAAATGTCAAGGACTCCCTGGTCCAGGAGCTGCCTCTGTGGAAAGGTCCCACAGGAGACAGCAGTCAGGATGGAAGGAGATCACAGTGAGGCCCTGGGCGGCCTTTCGGGTGTGAGACTGGCAGAGGACGGCCAGCTGGGCAGACGTGATGGGTGTGTGCACATACACGCGCACACATGCACACACACAAACCACACACACCCTCCTGCACAGACATCCCACAACCCCAACCAGCCCCCACCCTGGCACAACTTCTGAATTCCCTGGGGTCTTGGTACCAGAAATAAGCTCTTCCAGAGGGAAGCTGATGGATTTTGAGATGGAAATCAATTAGAAAAAAGGTAGAGTAAGCTGCAGGGGGATCCAAGATGCAAACACACAAAAAGAATTATCAAAGTGCTCTCAGAAAACATTGGCTCCCCTATGGAGCTTAAGAAGATGGCCTATGTATTACCCCAAAACCCGAAGCCATGAAAGAAAAGATTAATAAATTCAACTACTTAAAAACGAATTCTAGGTAGCAAAACACAACACAAACTAATTTAAAAGGCAAACTAGAAAACAATTTGAAGCCAGGCATGTGGCTCACACCTGTAATCCTAGCACTTTAGAGGCCGAGGCCAGAGGATCACTTGAGGTCAGGAGTTCAAGATCAGCCTCAGCAAGAGAGAGACCCCCCCCCCCATCTCTACAAAAAACAGAAAAATTAGGTGGGCGCAGTCGAGCGCCTGTAGTCCCAGCTACTCGGGAGGCTGAGGTAGGAGGATCATTTGAGCCCAGGGATTTGAGGCTGCAGTGAGCTACAATGATGCCACTGCACTCTAGCCAGGGCAACAGAGTGAGACCTTGTCTCAAAAAAAGAGAAAAGAAAACAATTTGAATCTCACAAGGGCTAATTTCCCCAATAAAAGAATACCTGTAAAATTAACTATATGCAGACAGAGACCCATTAGAAAAAAACAGGGCTGTGTCCATGCTAAGCAGGGATTCTTAAGCTGGGGAAACTGGAAATCCTATGGGAACCCACAAATGGGTTTCAAGGGTGGCACATGACCACCACCAATACATAACGTGCAGAGAAGTTTAAAAAAGCGGCCTTCAAACTCCTACTTTCCCATCCTCCTTCCATGTGGAGAGAATTCAGTGCTGAGGGTAGGACCCCACAGGTGGTTCTCCAGGTTCCCCAAGGAAGCCCAGGCTGCTTTTCCAGATGTCTCAATGGGAGTCACAGAGCTACTGGCAGCATGTTTTCCAGCAGCTTATGTTAGCCGAGCAAATACTAAAATTTTCAAAAAAGCACTGATTTTGCAAGAAGCAAATGAAAACAACTTACCCCAGCAAACACCCCAGCGTGCAGAACTCAATTTACAAAGAGAACCAGGTGGCAAGATTTTTGTAACTGGGTAGTCCAAACACGCCTTGTTAGTGTTGCACCAAAGACACTGAAAGAGATCAGCATTAAACAAACATCAGAAACACAATATAAAAAAACCAAAGAATCAAACCGGCCAGGACCCAACCACCTTTCACGGCTGCCACTGCCAACCAGCATGGCCATCTCTCATGGGTGGCTGTGATGGCCTTGTCCTTTTCGACTCACCCCAGGCCCGTGTTACTCAGACCTCTTCCACGACTCACCCAGCTATGGCCTCACGCCCTCCATGCTGCTCCTAAGAGCTACCAACGCCTGCTGCTCAGGGCCTTTGTGCAGCCTGCTTGCTTTGCCGGGAGCACTCCTCCCCAAACACCCACTCGACCAGGCCTGCCCCAAGCAACCTACTTCACACTGCAGCCCATCTCCCCAGTCCCTTCCCTCAGTACCATATGCTCCACTGCAGCCCCTCCCAACACACTGTGCACCTGTGCACCACACCGGCAGGTACCCATGCACTTCACTGAAGCAACCCAAGAACACAGGACAGAGCCTGGCCCACAGTAGGTGCTTGCTATTTGTAGAAAGGTCCCATGCATCCCACCCCTGATCTTCACAACTGCACTAAGTTGCCGCCATTTGAAAGATAATGCAATTAAGGCTCAAAGGCATCTGCCCAGAACTTGAGAGCAGGAGAGAACCTCACAGATGCTTTTGTCTGAGCCCTTCAAACCTTAGGGGTGAGGCTGGAGCAGCGCAGAGATAGCACCATCACACCAGCGGGCACATCAGAGCCCAGAGCTGGGCCAGCCACACGCTGCAGCAGTGCACGATGAGGCCCGGGAGCACTTTGTGAGCCAGGCACTATGGGTGACAAGAAATGCAGCCCAGGCAACCCGGGCAGGCATCCTCGGGCAGACAACACATAGGAGGGGCAAAAGAACTGCAGTTTCAGTGCACCCAACACGTCAGCCAACGTCGAGACTTAGCCTGTTATTTTAAATCTTGACATTAACAGTGTTACGGTCTTTTCAAATAGGAAAGAAAATCATGATTTTTTTTTTTGTCCCAGGTTAAGGCGAAAGTCTATTATAAATTTTTATTAAAATGTCACTTGGGCTTTCTTTCCCAGGGCTGTTTATATAGTGACCACTTTAATGCATTATTTAAATGGCTTAGAACATAATATTTAAAATTTTATTTATTTATTTAATGACGATGGAGTCTTGCTAAATTGCCCAGGCTGGCCTCGAGCTCCTGGCCTCAAGTGATCCATTTCGATATGACAGTTTTACCATAAGCCCTAAGAGCTCACTGGGAGGACACAGCATTGTCTCTGGTGGTGGTGGTGGTAATGTTGGTTGTGTTTTTAACTGATAAAGTAATATGCATGCGACAAACAACTCAGGCAGCACCAAGGGGACAGTCTGCTACAGCCTCTCTTCTTCCATCCTGAAACCTCCTAGGCACTCAGACATCCTTCCAGAAACCTTCTGTGTGTGCTCAAGGACATGCCCATGCGAGTCTGGAGCTAGCCACATGTTTGTCAAACGTCCCTCTGCAGCATCCCTCTCTGACTTGTTCTGCCTGGGTTCAGAGCAGGGGTCAGGCCTTCAGATGAAGTCCAGGCCTGGGGCTACTCTGGACCAGCCCCTCCCACTGTGACCTGGGCAAGTCCCTTGGCCACCTCAACTGAGACTGCTGTTATCACCATACCCAACCCAGGTGGTGAAGGTTCCACAGGACAACGCAGCAAAAATGCTCTCTAGAATGCAAAGCGACGTACAATAGTGAGCTATTTTTATGGCTGAAATGACTTCTAGTAGAAAAATCTGGAGACCAGAAAGAAGTGCCATCAAGAAAATACCACCCATGAGGACCAGACCCACTTGAGCAAGCTCAACACCATCAATGACAAGATCTGAAACCACAGTCACTGCATCTTTCAATTTTTAATCAGCAAATTCAAGCATCCACTTAAATCCCACAAACTGACAAGGTATGTCTCAAACCTACACTTCTGCCACATAGGGTGAGAACTGTTTTTTAAAAACATAGCTAATGCCTTAGAGTGGAAATCATGTAATACATCTTTCCTGACCTGTCTCATGTCATCAAACCTCGCTGTCAGGGAAAGAGAAACATAGGCTCCGCAGTTCTTAGTGCCCTGTAAAACCCGACTGGAAGGGGCAGGGGTGGTGGCCTCCTTGGGATCCTAAGGCAAAGACCCCACAGAACACTGACTTCTGTCCCAACCACTGCCACTCACTGCTGGCCTCCCCTCAGGTTCTCCCATGCTGGTGACACAGTGCTGCAATTAAACAAGGTCAGAGACACTAAGTTTAGGTGCTGCTGACTCAAGAGCTCCACAGCAAGGCAGTGCCCAAAAGGAGCCAGCTAGGGCTGGCCACAGGAGCAGGGCACCGTACTGAGAAAGTCGAAAGAGGCCTGACAAAGCAGCACCTTTAACAAGATCTATACCGCTGCACTATTTCCCCACCACTATTTCTACCTCTCCTGGAGAGACAGCTGAACATTTACATTAGATGCCAGGATGACCCACCTGGAAGTAACCCTGGGGAGTACCTGGCACCACTTTGTAATGTGGAGGATTGGGGAACTTCACTCCAGAATGGCCACCCTCTTGCTCAAGGTTACACAGGGACTTAGAAGAATTGGGAACAAAATCCAACCGCATTGGGCTGAGTCTTATGTTTGTAACTTGAGACGCTATGGACAGAGTCTGACCCGCGGACCCGCCCGTGTGGAATGCTGAGAGAGAAGCATCTGCCGCAGTCCTTGACAAGCGAGGTAAGTCCGAGGTTTACACACAACCCAGTTTCTCTTGAAAAGGGGCTTGTTAGGAAAGCTAACCCCGTAGCTCTGAGGAGGGAGAGGGTGAGAAGGGCTCCAGGCACTTGACGAGTGTGTATTCAAGCCCCGACTCTGCTCCCACTGCACTCCCCACCATGTCTTGGGGATCCATCTCCCAGATGAGGTCACAGCCCTTGCCCACAACAGGCCTCTAAGACCTAATGACCCTACAGGAAAGGCCTGGTCACAGTTAACAGTCATAGATTAGATGCTAAGCAAGTATGAGCACAAACTCAGCCCAGTACAGGTCTCTGACCCAGTCACCTAATGCCCAGCCAACCTGATGCCTCCCAACCATCTCACATACCTGCCAGGCCTGGCCCCATCCACACATTTTCTACTCCCACCACCTGCTACAGGAGTGAAGTCATGGATACTGACCATGCTCAGGTGCATCTGCAGTTTTCATGACAAGGTTAAATATGCCTGAGAAAGGCTAAAATAATATTTAGTAACTATCCCAAAAAATACCTCCAGAAATCCCAAATAGCAGAACCCTTTAAACACACAGTGACTCTCATGGACTCAGAGAAAGTCAGCCTGCTCTGGGATCACACTCTGGTCTGCACGCTACTTACGGAGACATTCTTCAGGCACTCTTCACAGGTTCTGTTTGTGTTCCGAGAACACGCTGTAGGGAAGAGACAGAGACAAATAAATCACTGAGAAATCAGGCAATGTCAATTATTAGCTCACGAGGGCAGGGGAGGCACGAGTGAGAATCTCTGATTTGGAACTACCAAGATGCACATCCTCTCAAGACGCTCCTGCCAACAAGCCTTCTTCAAGATATTTGGAATAAACATTCTGGAACCCTGCTACAAGCAGGACACCAAGAATAGCAAACACGCAGCTCCTATCCGCAAGGGATCTCCTGGGAAAGAAGAGAGTCCAAACACAAAAGGCCGTGTTTCACGTGTCTCTCCTTTAGAGGAGGTGAGCAGTGTGGCCGTGTAATCACTAAGCATTAACCCACTGAGAGCTTCTGCTCGTCAGCAGACACCTTTTGGGAACCCAAGAGCCTCCATCCAAGGCCAGAACAACGCCAGCAACACTGTCAAGAAGCACACCCATGTTTTCAGACTTACCTACAGATCTCACATGACAAGGCAGGTCTCAGCACCCTGGCCAGCCTCTGCAAGACAGGGCTGTGCTCCCCACCACCAAGGGAGAAGCACTGCCCCGTTAGCCGATCATGGAGAACACCTGGGACTCTGCCAACGACTCATAGCACTGCTGCTATGAGAAGGGGTCAAACTCCAAGCAGCTCACACCTCTGGACTCAAGCTGATCAGGAGTGAAGAACTACTGTGTGAACACAGAACTTCTAACGTGCTATGAGTAGCTGCTGACTGCTTACTCCCCACCATCCCTTAAAACAAACACATGCACTTTGAAAAGAGCTCTGCGCTCAACATCACTAGTCACCAGAGAAATGCAAATTAAAACTCCCATGAGATGCAACTGCACGCCCACCAGGATGGCTAAAATTAAAGAGAGTGACAATTGCAAAGGCTGGCCAGGATGTGCAGCCACAGGAATGCTCGCACAGTGTAGGCAGGAATGAAAATGGTTCAACCACTTGCAGAAAGGTCTGGCAGCTGCTCATAAGACAAGCACGCACCCACCCTGTAACTCAGCAATCCACTCAGGTATTCCGTCCAAGAGAAATCAGAACCCACATCCACAGAAAGACCTGTGCAGGAATGTTCACAGCAACTGTATCGTAATAGCCCCAAGCTGAAAACAGCCCAGATGTCCCTTTATAGAAGGATGGACAGACGGACTGGAACATTCATATAATTCAAGCAGGGAACCAAGAAAAACAAACACTCGGCTCCTATCTGCAAGGGATTTTCTGGGAAAGATGAGATTCCAAACACAAAAAGCTGTTTTGTACGTCTCCCCTTTAGAGGAGGTAAGCCACATGGCCATGGGATCACTAACACAAATTCGGCCATAAAAAGAAATGAGCTGGTCTATGTAAAACACAGACCGATCTAAAAAACATTGTGTGGAATGTTTGAGCATACTGCACCATTCCATGGTGATGCAGCTGCAGAACAGGTGAAACTCACCCGTGGGGGGAGGAGGGCAACGGCTGCCTGGGGGCAACGATGGAGGAGGGGCGAGGCCTGAACTTTCTGCACTGAGGGTCACTTCTGGATCTAGAGAGGGGTCTGAGTCACACAGGTGTAATTCACTGAACAGCATGCTCAAGTTTCCTGCATTTCATTGTATGCAAAATTTATCTCAAAACAAAAGATGAGACAGCCACTGAACTCTGGTCACTGACAGGCAGGAGGTGTGGGCGAGTGCACTGATGCTGTGACCAACTTACACACGCACAGAAGGCCGGGGGGGGGCGGGGGAGCACCTGGACAGAAGACACAGCAAAACATGGCAATAAAGCCTCAGTGGTGGGTGTATGTTTGTGCACTACAAAATTCATTCATCTTTGCTGTATGTGTGAAGATTTTCATAATGTAGGGAAAAGAGCTTTAGCTGTAAGTTACAATTTTACTCATGTTTACTAACAGGAACAATCCATAGAGTAAACTGGTACTTCGAAATAGCTGGGGTCCTCCTATTTAATAATCTAGTTCTTCTATATTCCATTTTTCTCAATAAAACCCCATTTTATTTGAAATGAAAGCATTTTGTCACATATTATTCTACAGCAATTATTACTAAGTATTACTCTTCTCCGAGTCTAGTAGTGTGCTATTCAGTTTGTGTTGAAGTTTGTTTCAAACCACTTTAAATACTCAAAACAACAGATTTTATTCAGCCCCAGGAAGGTAACGAAAATTGACAACCACTGAAATGGCTCAGTTTCTTAAAGCACCGCGGAAAGGCAGGGTTCCAGTGGCACAGTGATGAGCAGTACCACTGGTGACTCGGCACTGTGGGAGGAAGGAGACACAAGTGTGTGTCAGCAGAGGGCAAAGACCTCTGTGGAGGGTGTGACTAGGCACCATTATGAACTCTGGATGTAAAAACTCAATTCCTAGCTCTGTCCACTGAAAGGGTGGTACCCAGTAGCAGAGAAAGAAAGAAAAGACAGACAGTCATGTGCTCCAACCTCTTGCATAAAATAGCTTATGATTTCACACTGACATAAAATAGATAAAGAGAAGACCAACTAGCAAACAGAAGAAATGGCTGGGCACAGTGGCTTACATCTATAATCTCAGCATTTGAGGAGGCTGAGGCAGGAGGATCACTCGAGCCCAGGAGTTCGAGACCAGCCTGGGCAACACAGTGAGACCGTGTCTCTACCAAAAACATTTTTAAAAATTAGCCAGGTGTGGTGGCATGTGCTTGCAGTCCCAGCTATTCAGGAGGCTGAGGCAGAAGGATTTGGTTGAACTCAGGAATTTGAGGCTGCAGTGAGCTATAATTGTGCCTCTGCGCTCCAGCCTGGGGGACAAAGAAAGACACTGTTTCTTAAAAATAAATAAATAAAAAAAATAAAAAATAAAGTAGAAGAAATGATGAGTTGAAAAGTCTCCATTTCACAATCCCCACAGTCAATACTGACACAGGCCAGAATTCCCTGAGGATGCCAAGACCACTGCACGGTGTGTGTAGTGACAAGATATTAACAGTCTCAAAGCACCTCCCCACAGGTTAATCATTACTTATGCACAGAAAATAGCACCTACCAAGTGATCAAAGTCAACATCACAACAACCTCTGAACAACATGATAATGGGACAAAGTGACAGCATGGGGTGGGGGGCCGGGCACTGAGAAGGACACAAGCACTGTGCAGTGCTCCTGCCAAAGTGCACCTGAATCAGATCAGAGGAAACTTGAACAAGACCAACTGTTTCCTTCCACAAACTGGCTTTCTTAAAACAAAGAAAGACTGAGGAACTACTCCAGACCAATGGAGATTAAAGAAACATAATAATTAAATGGAACCAGTGATCCTGGATCTCAGGGGGTGGGAGGAACAGAACAACATTGTTCGGATAACTGGTAAAATTTGTATATATACTGTACATTAAATCACATATTCAAATATTATATCAATGTCAAATGTCCAGATTTTGATAACTCCATATATTGCAGTTACGTAGAATGTTCTTGTTCTCAGGAGATATATCCTGAATAATTTAGCGGTAAAAGGCCATATCAGTAACTTACTTTCAAATGGTTTGGTCAAAATATCAACAAGCAATACAATTATAATTCATCAATTTGCATAAAATTTTAAATAAATAAAATACAAACAATTTTACTATAAATTGAAAAATAAGCAGATCTAGGAGGGAGTCCTAAAGCAATGGAGCAAAAGTTGAGAGCACAGAAGGGGCCTCGGGGTTCCTGCACTCCCCCAGCTTTTGTACAGCTTCGAGATCCTTCTACTTAAAGCTGGGAAGGGAGGCCCAGGGTGTGCCTCTCACATCCCTCTCCTCAAGTCCTTTTTGGAAAGTCATCTACAGGAAAGGACATACTTCCTCCTTCTTAGTCTAACAGTGGACACAGGAGACAAGGATGATGTGGTATGGGAACTCATTCATGGGGATTTTCATTTTTAAAGCTTTTTTGATAACTAGTCTGTGTCAACTGAAAGAATTGAGCTCCAAGACACCATAAACTCCGTCCATCCCCAGGCCTCTGAATTACGGGCCAGTCTGAGTCAATGGACAGGCACAGGAGGAAGAGGCAGAGAAAACTGCCCAATGCACACCCAGCACGCCAAGAACAGGGTGGGGTTTCAATATGGGTGAAAACATCAATGTCAAACAGTCCTCAGGAAAATAACTTCAAGGCTGGGAAAAGGTCATTCTGTTCTCTCTTTTGAAAACACACCATCTTGCATAGTAGGAAAGGAAAGACATTAACCATTACTCTGTTACTGCTCAGAGACAGGCAGTGTTTTGTTTCTTTAAGCAGTCACTGTGTCACTGATCTCATCATGGGATATAGAAAGCCATGTGCTAGAGAGCCAGAGATAAGAAAAACTGCTTTTGCACTTCTTAAGTCTAATACTGAACATGAATGTCCTGACTTCTGAGGTCCTGTGACTTAGAGGCTTCAACTTAGATTCTATTAATATTTGTCAATTAAAGAACTTCCAGTCTCATTTACTTCAGAAATTAAAGGAAAACTAACAAAAAGTGTTTACTGTCAGGCTACACTAACCCACCAAGACCCTTTGAGTGCTTTCCTAAAGTTTCTAGTGAGTCAATAAATTCATTAAGCACAAAAGGACACACCAGCATGTGTGAAGAGAGATGCTTTTTAAAAATAAGGCAGCAAGGCTGGGCACAGTGGCTCACGCCTGTAATCCTAACACTTTGGGAGGCCGAGGCAGGAGGATCGCGGGAGGCCGAGGCAGGAGGATCGCTTGAGGCCAGAAGCTCGAGACCAGCCCGATCAAGAGCGAGACCCCATCTCTACAAAACATAGAAAAATTAGCTGGATGTGGCATGCACCTGTAGTCCCAGCTAGTTGGAAAGCTGAGGCAGGAGGATCACTTGAGCCCAGGAGTTGGAGGCTGCAGTGAGCTGTGATCACACCACTGCACTCCAGCCTGGGAGACAGAGTGAGACCGTGTCTCAAAAAATAAAAAACAGTAAGGCAGCAAGTAAGTATATTACTCATTATGTACCTGTCACACCACAGGCCATAGCTGCAGTGTGCTGTGCCCCTCAATGGTAGAACAGGCCCTAAAAGGGGCATTGTGCCCACTCTGCACAGAAACAGAGGCACGGACAGCACCTACACTGTCAATTTCAGGTGAGAAAAGGTGGATGTTCCTTTAAGCAAAAAAGTCCTTGTCACCCCACTGTTTCAGTAGAAAGTAAAGTGGTGAAGAGTGGTAGTATATATCAAAAAATACGAACCATGAGTATACTGTAGCATTCAGTACAATTTACTTAGAAAGCCATGTTTCTCACAGTGAGGGGGGCCAGAGAACTACACATTCCCCCTCCAAATCGAAAGTCTCCACTGTAAGGAGCAATTGGTGAGACCCAGACAGCCACCACTGGGCTCCTCAGGACTCCTCTGTGGAGGGCAGCAGACTGAGGTCCTTTCAGGGATCATTTCCCCCAGATGTTCTTTGATTGCATCTAACCTCAACCCCAAACACCCTGTCAAAGTTGCTTTTAATTTCATGAATCTCGCTCTGAAAATCTTCAATACGCTGTGGGCTCCTAAAGTCCCCCTCCACCAAAACACACACAGACATTAAAAAGTGTTGGTTCTGGATTAGTGTGATGTATTCGTTAAATTCACACAGTATCCTTGTAAAGAAGACAAAATGTTTTCAACATTAGTATTGTGCTCACATTCCTATGAGAAGCAGTAAAAATCTCATACTAAGCAAATACTCTGCAGGAAGAGGGGACATCTCACTATGCTAAGTAGCACCTCTCTCCAAGGACAAGGAGAATGCAGACACCTACGCACTAGGGCAGTGAACACCAACATGGCATGACACCATTCCTCCCACTTCAAGGCGTCCCCAGTGAGAGAGAACACCATCCATCCACCCAGGAGTGGGTGACTACAAGTGGAAGCAAACGAGTGCAGCCTCCAACTGCAGAAGGAAGTGCCGCTCAGCTGACACACTGAACAGCACTTCCGGCTTAATTCCCGAACTGTTGCAGTGCAGTCCACTCCACTCATCCCACCCATCTCTGCACCCTTCAGACGACCGGAGCGGGAGAAGAATCAGGGCAGCCACCCGAAGACCTCAGGGTGGCTTTCCTGACACACCCACTGATACCCCAAGCAAACACACCCTTGAGCCACTGATACGAATTCCTACATCACCAATTCCCTTGGCAGACGCCCATTCTGTTTGGTGAAAAGTATTCATTGCACAGTCGTTCTCAGAACGCAATTTAGGCCAAAAGTTCCCCATACTATTCGACTCCTTCATGAACAAACTTCAAGACTGCTGCGTTGTTAATGTCACAGACACTAAGCACACTTGGAAGCAGGTAAGTAGAAACTTAAACAATCCTGCACTGGAATGAACATTCAGTAAGGTCACAGAGAAAAGGTACTTTGCTATGTCAAAGAGGACTTGACAGAGTCTGGGCTGACATGAGTGGAGAAAAACAGCAGCCCCTCCAGCTGGGCCCAGGTCAACCCTAATCGTGAAGGTCATGAAGTTGAGGTTAAGGAGCTATTCCCCACAACTAGTGATCACCTGGAACCCCCCCCCACCACACACACACAAGCCATCGTGACATTCCTGAAGCAGGTCCAGCCGTGACACTCTGCAGCTGAAAAGCTCCGGTGATTTCCCACCAGCCTCGGGACAGGCCCCAGGCCCTGGAGGCCCCGCCGCTGGCCAGACCCGGGAAGCCGCCCTCCGCGGGCCTCTCATCGGGCACTCTGCCCGCTAGCACTCCCCCACCCCGCGCGCCCCTACTCGCCTCTGGCGAGTCTCCCGAGGAGCCAGCTCCCGAAGGACAGGAGCGCCGTCGGCCGGTCGCCACCGAGGCCCAGCGCCCCGCGGGCCTAGAGCACGTTCTCAGCTGAGCTCCCGGCTCGGGGCCGGACCCCACACAACCGTACGAGCCCAGCGCTCTCCCGGGGCCCTGCCGAGGTCAAGGGACGCGCCCCCCGCCGGGCGTGGGCCCGCCCGCAGGGTCGCGCGAGTGGCCGCGGCGGCTGGACAAAGACAAAGGGCCGGCACCTCCCTGCCCGCGCAGAGCGGCCCCCGCGGCCGCCAGGCCGGCGCGCTCACCCGCTGCGGGCGGCTCCTGCGCGGCAGCCGCCGGGATGAGCAGCAGGAGCAGCGCGGCGCCGCCGAGGGACAGCCCCCGGCGCGGCGTCGGCCCGCAGGCCCCGCCGGGCGCCATGGTCGGTCGCCGCCGCAGTCAGTCAGACCCTCGCCGAGACTCCGGCGCCAGCCTTGGCTGTTTCTGCCCGGAAGAGCCGCGGCGCCGGAAGCGGGCCGGCGGGGCGCGGCCAGGCGAGTGCGCAGCCGCGGGCTCCGGCTCGCCCCGCCCCCTCACTCTCCGGCCCTCCTCCGAGCGCCGTTGCGGCTCAGTGCGCCTGCGCGATGGAGGAGCGTTGCCGGCGGCGAGGAGAGCGCCTGCGGCTCAGTGCGCCTGCGCGGCGCGGCGGGACGGCGGGTCCTGGGGTGGCCTCGGCCGCGCATTCCAGGGGCGGAGTGTCTCGGTGGCCTTGACCCTGAAGCGGAGTCCGGGACGTGGCCCCAAGCGCTGCTAATGCTACGCTTAAAACGGCTCCTGGAAGAGGCGGCGGTGGGCCCGCCGGGCCCGCCTCCCTGAGGCCGCCGGCCACGAGCGCTGGCCGTGCGGGTTTGGTGACGCTGCGCTGGCGGCGCGGAGTCGCTCGCGGTGGCCTTCCGCGCGTGCTGCTGAGCTACCGTCCGACTCCAGACTGGAGTGTGTCGCCCTCCTTCGTCTTCCCCTGGACGCGGCCGTCTCAGATGTGCGGGACGGCCCACGGGGACCCCGCCCGAGCTGACCCCTCTTGACGCCCCACGGTGGCCCCCCCACGGGGACGCCCACGGTGACCCCACCCGAGCTGACCCCTCTTGACGCCCCACGGTGACCCCCACGGTGACCCCACCCGTGGTGACCCCTCTTGACGCCCCACGGTGACCCCCACGGTGACCCCACCCGTGGTGACGCCCGGTGACTGCCCGTCTCTGAGGTGACGGTGCTCGTGGCCTGTCCACCTCCCCCCACCAAGGCTTAGGGCCTCTCTGTGTTAGACTCTAGTTCAGTACGTTGAAGTTTAGTAGATAAAAAAATATTAAATACTGAAAGACTTGTTTGTACAAAAATACATGTACAGGTGTGAAAATAAATACAATTTAAAAGCTGTTGGAACGCCCTCAGACAGTTTAAGCCTTGCGATGTGACTGTGATCTGAGTCACACATAGTTACGTGACTTCAGTTTCTCAGGTTATAGATTAACTCTTACAGTTCTTGTGTGATTGTGACAATGACTAGCGAATTAAATGACGCAGGGACAGAAACTCCTGCTACAGATTAACTTCCCCTTCGTTGTCCTGCTTTGCTTAGACCAGATGACAGAGAACCTGTGACTGTCACACCCTCCGTAAGAATGCCAAGTGTGCCCTTCCCAGGAAGAAACTGCCGTGACCAATCAAATTGCTGTGGCCGTGTGACCGTGTGCCCGCCTGTGCGGAACGAAGTTGTAATCCCGCTAAATGCTCTGTCTCTGCCTATGTAACGAAACCTTCACTTCCTACTTCTGAAAGCTGACGCCATTCCTTTGGAGTTGGCGTTTCCAGATGGGCCGTCCTCAAACTTTGCACTTGAATAAACTCTTTAAATTAGATTCTGACGCTTTTGATTATTTTAGGTTGACACAGGAGTCTAGGTGCTTTCTTTTCAAGACTAGGTTTCCATAGCCATAGTGGAGTGGAGATTTGGGAATTGTTTAGCAGATTTGGGGATTGCTCGGGAAACAAGAGAATCATGTCCTATGCTTACTCAGATCCATCATCTGCGGCTGTCTGGACCGTAGGAGCAGTGGCTGGGATCAACTAGTGACGTCTGCCATGGGTGGAGTACCCGCCGCAGGGGAGGTGTCTGCCGTCTTTGCTCTGCAGAGCTCCAGCCTCATTTGCTGGGTCATGCTCTGTTGCTGCCGCACACCGACCTCAGCCCTCGGGTGAGCTCCGGGGCAGTGTGGCAGTGGGCTGTGCACCGCTCCCTCTGCTCCAGCATGCTGGGGCTCAGCTGTGAGGCCCCTGAAGTCTTCCATACTTCCTTTCCCTGAGAGGGCTGCAAAGTGGGTAGGATTTAACCCGCCCTCCACCCCCAGGGCCAGTGAGGAAAGCACTAGTGAAGTCCCTGGCCAAGGGCACTGGTGGCCATTGTGTATGCCTGCCTTCTTCATCACCTTATCCAGCCCCGAGGGGTGTGGACTGCCCAAGGTCCCATGGCTAGAAGAACGGCTCCTCAGGGCCTGCCAAGCCGCTGGACTGGGCTCAGATCCCAACTCTACCAGTTCCCACCTTCATGACCTCAACCTAGTTACTTGGCCTCAACAAGCTTCAGTCTCCACAGCACACCACCCAGTTGAGGAAGCGAAGGGGCTCACACGATCACACACGGAAACCAGCAGTGGGTGGCAGGTTTCAGCCCCATGTTAACTCCCCTGCTCTTCCCCATTAGGACAGACCTGAGCTAACACAGGTCCCCACGGTGCTGGGCAGGGTCTCCTCTGGTCTGGTATAGACGGTTCATGAGAAACCTGTGCACAACACCCCTGCTCAAAGACAACAGGTCGTTGGTGTATCAGTGTGCATGGCGAATGCTAAACAAGCATGTCTTCCACTTTGCTCTGGCTCATCATAAAGTGATAAAGTTCCTTCTCATCAGTGTGTGGCTGTAAAGGGCTCTTAACGGCCATAAACTGTGTCTCTGACCCACACCTTCCAATTCAAATACTTTATATCTTCATTGAGATCTTCTATTATATAAAAAGATGTTTAAAAACCCATTTGTGGAAACAGAGTAAATACAAGCCTGGTATTAGAACTATGCCCCTGAAACTTTTTTATCCTAACAATGCAACCACACAATGCTAATTTAATGATAATTGAAGGACATCAGGCATCTGTAAACATTAACCAAGACTCAGAGGATACTACCACGTTTTAAACAATGCTGTAAGCAATGGCATTTTAAAATACAGCTGAGTTCTGGGACAATTCTGCAATGCAGAAGTTCAAAAAATACTTGATATTATAGCCCAAATTCCCGTTTTATCCACAGTGAAGTCAAGATTTAAAAGGGGGAGGAGGGGTGCACTCTACAGCTTACCACATCTGGAGTTCACAGACATATATTCAATTGTGAAAGAGCTCCAAGCTTATAGGAATGACCCAAAGGGCACAGTACACAGGAAGAACAAACTATAGTGATGTCTTAGAGAAACAGAATGATTATTTAGAGCAGTCTGGAATTAAAAGTGCACGTCTTTCCAAGAAGAAAGATGGTTAAGGAATTAGACTGAGAAAATCACAACAGTGTTAACTCAGGGGAAATGATCACTGAACCCCAGGGCTGTGGAAAGGGCCGCCCATGGGCACAGACTAGCCACAGTGGGCCAAGGCCAAAGCCCTCGTGGTTCTGGAATTCCAGGGTCTCCACCTCCGAACTGCACATATTGGAGTCACCCGTTGGGGGCTTTCACAGAGTTTTACTCGGTGGTTAAGTGTCTGTACCATCTGATTTTTTTTTTTTTTTGTCACTACAGGTACATTCATTAGTAGGTTAAAGAATCACTTCCAGACAGGCTGCACAACAAGAATGAAGCTTCTGGTGACACATTAAACCACCAAGGTCGTTAACACTGGGGAGGACAAAGAGCACTTTGGAGGGAGCTGGGAAGAGGGGAGCCCTTATGCAGGGTTGGCAGGTTTCTGGGGTGGAGGGAGGGGAGGGCTGTGCCCACAGGCCAGAGCCCATTTTCCATGGTTAGATTAAACAGTGCCCAAGCTGCAGCCCCAATATGGGGGACAGCTCCCACGTGGGGCTTCAGAGCTGGTCTGTGCCACACGGGGCCTCTCAGCCTCGGGGATTTGTCCTTGACCAAGACACAGAAACCTCTGACGTGCTCACCCTTTGCAAGCAGTCATGATTCTCAAAGCACTTCCTGTGTCAGCCTCTCAAATCCTCTGAAAACTAGTGGGAAAATGTCAGGAAAAAAAAAAACCACAAAATGGATTGAGGGCAACTGACTCTACTGTTTGTCTTGCTAGAGACCCTTCTGGGGTCTGCCCTGGCCCTCCCCACAGTCTTCCCTGACGGAGACAGAGCCTGGCTCAGGGCATGAAGCTGGTGCCTGGTCCCTGCCGGATGCCCCCTACCTGCCTGGGAAGCCTTACCTAGAGGGACCCTCCCTCCACCCCTCCTTCCTGAGGGGGGCATTGCCACCCTACACACACACAGCCCCGCAGCCCCTGCCCGCAGACCACACCTTCATGTTGACAATGAGACCTTCATCGTCTAGCTTCATCTGGTGGTTCTCAAACTGTAGTGTGCATCACAATCACCAGATTGCTAAACCCACCTGTAGCACCTTGATTCAGCAGGTCTGGGGCCAGGCTGAGAATGTGTATCTCTAACAAGTTCCCAGGTGAGGCTCACCCTGCAAGTCCAGACTAGCCTTGGGGAACTGAGGCTCTAGGCCAGCAGGTCTCAACTGCAGCTGCACACATCACCTGAGGAACACTGAACACCAGCAGTGCCTGTCTGGCAGGGTGGGGCATTTACAGCCCCCAGGCACAGGCTGTGTTGAGGACCCCTGAGTTGGGAAGTGTCACTAGTGTGGATGCCCTGGCGCATCTGGCCATTTCTAGGTCCTCTCACCTGCCCAGGTAAAAGGTCCCAGGTCAGGTTCAGTAAGAGGCCCTCACGCAGTTAATTAAGCATTTAAAAGTAAAAGGGGCTCAGTGCAGATATCTCCCATATGTGCTCATTTGCAGGTCTGCAGTGGCCCCCAAAGAATGTCCAGTGGTGTGTTTTTCCCAGACTGAGGGGTTTCCCAGGGTAAAGGTCTCCCAGTGCTACCTCTTGGACATTCACCAACTGTGGTCATGGTCAGTGTCCCCGTGTGTCTGGAGCTCCCGGCAGGATCTGTGTGGAGCTCAGTAGTGAATTCTGTTCTGAGGCTGTGAGCTGCTTTGGCACAGCCCAGGGCTGTTCACACATACCCCTCCTCTCTGAGCACCCCCAGTGGGAGGCAGAGGGGGGCTGAGGTCTGATGACTCCAGGGTTAGGGTGACGGCTTGGTCCCAACTGAGCAGTGGGGTTAGTGGCATCCTAGGATCAAGACAGGTCATGTGGACAGTGTGACCGGGTGAAGAATAAACTGCTGAAACACACAACCAACTGGTACACAAGGGAGTGTTGCTTAAAAAAGGATAAGACAAAACCCACACAGTGTTAGTTCATTGAAAGCTTCCTTAAACATAAACTGCAAGTTGGCTTAGATATGCTACATAAGATTTTGACCCTAACTGGGTCTCAAACCCTGTCTTTAGGGCTTTGAGGGAACCTGGGCCTCTCCATGTGGGCATTTACCCATCTGGTCTGTCACCCCTGGATACCGCCACATGCCACAATCACACACAACTTGGGCTCATGCACTCGTGTGACATGGGACCAATGATGACTTCTAGGTCACCCCAAGAAACAACCCATGAGAAATGAGCTTCTTTTAAAACTCTCTTCTTGGCCACTCTCCCAAAAGCAGGCCCCTGACAGCAGGAGAGGGGGGCAGAGACAGATGCCCATTTCCCTGTTTGCTTCCACTCTGACCAGCAGGCCCCTCTGGTGGGGCCACCACATCGTTTCTGGAAATCCACCTAGGATTTGGGACAGAGGGTTCGGAGAGGGGCTCTGTAGGCATGGCCCAACGGTGGAGGAGGAAAAGAAA